>CM057226.1:27471185-28071185 GCA_029891385.1 Erythroxylum novogranatense
TTTGCTTTTCTATCTTCTTCTTTCTATCTTCTACTTTTCTATCTTCCGATTTCTATCTTACCTTTTCTATCTTCTCGCTTTTCTATCTTGATTTCTATCTTACCTTTTCTATCTTATGCTTTTCTATCTTACCTTTTCTATCTTGATTTCTATCTTCCGCTTTCCTTCCTTCCTTTTCTATCTTGATTTCCTTACTTGATTTCCTTCCTTCCGATTTCTATCTTGATTTCCTTCCTTCCTTTTCTATCTTGATTTCTATCTTACGCTTTCCTTCCTTCCGATTTCTATCTTCCGATTTCTATCTTACGCTTTTCTATCTTCGATTTCTATCTTACCTTTTCTATCTTCTCGATTTCTATCTTCGCTTTTCTACCTTACCTTTTCTACCTTCCGATTTCTATCTTACGCTTTTCTATCTTCGATTTCTATCTTACCTTTCCTTCCTTCGATTTCTATCTTACGCTTCCTTCCTTGATTTCTATCTTCCGATTTCCTTCCTTTTCGATTTCCTTCCTTCGCTTTTCTATCTTTCATACCGAAACATGCCCTCTTAATCGACCTTTCACTTGTTTTAGGACAAACTTTCCCAATTTAACTCCAATTGATACCAAATTTTATGGAGTGAAATATATGTGTCTTATAAATCCAATGGTTTAAGCCTCACCTCATTTGGAGGTCATATGAGAGAATTATGCCCGAAACATTGGACCATGCTCACTTCTGAAATCGGATTGAAACTCTTTTGGCGCGATTTGCTATAACTTTTAATCTATAGCTCCAAATGCTTTCGTTATGTCACCATACGAAAGTAGACATCTAGATCTACAACTCTCATGAAGACTACAAAGGCTGATTCTATCTCCTACATTCTGCAGTGTCCTATTTTTCCCATCATCTGATTTCTATCATCTGGTTTTCTATCGTCTGATTTCTATCTTCTGCTTTTCTATCTTCTATTTTTCTATCTTCTGCTTTCTATCGTCTGCTTTTCTATCTTCTGATTTCTATCTTTTGCTTTTCTATCTTCTTCTTTCTATCTTCTACTTTTCTATCTTCTGATTTCTATATTCTGCTTTTCTATCTTCTGCTTTTCTATCTTCTGATTTCTATCTTCTGCTTTTCTATCTTATGCTTTTCTATCTTCTGCTTTTCTATCTTGATTTCTATCTTACGCTTCCTTCATACGCTTTTCTATCTTTCGATTTCCTTCCTTCGATTTCCTTCCTTCGATTTCTATCTTCGATTTCCTTCCTACGCTTTTCTATCTTCCGATTTCTATCTTCTCATCTTCGCTTTCCTTCCTTCTCGATTTCTATCTTCCGATTTCTATCTTCGCTTTTCTATCTTTGATTTCTATCTTACCTTTTCTATCTTACGCTTTTCTACACCTTCTGCTTTTCTACCTTCTGATTTCTATCTTCTGCTTTTCTATCTTCTGATTTCTATCTTCTGCTTTCCTTCCTTCTGATTTCTATCTTCTGCTTTCCTTCCTTCTGATTTCTATCTTCTGATTTCCTTCCTTCTGCTTTCTGATTTCCTTCCTTCTGCTTTTCTATCTTTCATACCCGAAACATGCCCTCTTAACTGACCTTTCACTTGTTTTAGGACAAACTTTCCCAATTTAACTCCAATTGATACCAAATTTTATGGAGTGAAATATATGTGTCTTATAAATCCAATGGTTTAAGCCTCACCTCATTTGGAGGTCATATGAGAGAATTATGCCCGAAACATTGGACCATGCTCACTTCTGAAATCGGATTGAAACTCTTTTGACGCGATTTGCTATAACTTTTAATCTATAGCTCCAAATGCTTTCGTTATGTAACCATACGAAAGTAGACATCTAGATCTACAACTCTCATGAAGACTACAAAGGCTGATTCTATCTCCTACATTCTGCAGTGTCCTATTTTTCCCATCATCTGATTTCTATCATCTGGTTTTCTATCGTCTGATTTCTATCTTCTGCTTTTCTATCTTCTACTTTTCTATCTTCGCTTTCTATCGCTTTTCTATCTTTGATTTCTATCTTTGCTTTTCTATCTTCTTCTTTCTATCTTCTACTTTTCTATCTTCCGATTTCTATCTTTCGCTTTTCTATCTTCGCGCTTTTCTATCTTCTCGATTTCTATCTTCGCTTTTCTATCTTATGCTTTTCTATCTTATTTCGCTTTTCTATCTTCCGATTTCTATCTTTCGCTTTCCTTCCTTCATACGCTTTTCTATCTCTCGATTTCCTTCCTTCGATTTCCTTCCTTCCGATTTCTATCTTCCGATTTCCTTCCTTCGCTTTTCTATCTTCTCGATTTCTATCTTCGCTTTCCTTCCTTCGATTTCTATCTTCCGATTTCTATCTTCCGCTTTTCATCTTCTCGATTTCTATCTTTCGCTTTTCTATCTTATTTCTTTTCTCATGAAGACCTTCTACTACTTCGCTTTTCTACCTTCTCGATTTCTATCTTCCGCTTTTCTATCTTCCGATTTCTATCTTCGCTTCCTTCCTTCCTTGATTTCTATCTTCTTCGCTTCCTTCCTTCCGATTTCTATCTTCCGATTTCCTTCCTTCGCTCTTCGATTTCCTTCCTTCGCTTTTCTATCTTTCATACCAAACATGCCCTCTTAATCTGACCTTTCACTTGTTTTAGGACAAACTTTCCCAATTTAACTCCAATTGATACCAAATTTTATGGAGTGAAATATATGTGTCTTATAAATCCAATGGTTTAAGCCTCACCTCATTTGGAGGTCATATGAGAGAATTATGCTCAAACATTGACCATGCTCACTTCTGAAATCGGATTGAAACTCTTTTGACGCGATTTGCTATAACTTTTAATCTATAGCTCCAAATGCTTTCGTTATGTAACCATACGAAAGTAGACATCTAGATCTACAACTCTCATGAAGACTACAAAGGCTGATTCTATCTCCTACATTCTGCAGTGTCCTATTTTTCCCATCATCTGATTTCTATCATCTGGTTTTCTATCGTCTGATTTCTATCTTCTGCTTTTCTATCTTCTACTTTTCTATCTTCTGCTTTCTATCGTCTGCTTTTCTATCTTCTGATTTCTATCTTTTGCTTTTCTATCTTCTTCTTTCTATCTTCTACTTTTCTATCTTCTGATTTCTATCTTCTGCTTTTCTATCTTCTGCTTTTCTATCTTCTGATTTCTATCTTCTGCTTTTCTATCTTATGCTTTTCTATCTTCTGCTTTTCTATCTTCTGATTTCTATCTTCTGCTTTCCTTCCTTCTGCTTTTCTATCTTCTGATTTCCTACCTTCTGATTTCCTTCCTTCTGATTTCCTTCCTTCTGATTTCTATCTTCTGATTTCCTTCCTTCTGCTTTTCTATCTTCTGATTTCTATCTTCTGCTTTCCTTCCTTCTGATTTCTATCTTCTGATTTCTATCTTCTGCTTTTCTATCTTCTGATTTCTATCTTCTGCTTTTCTATCTTCTGATTTCTATCTTCTGCTTTTCTACCTTCTGCTTTTCTACCTTCTGATTTCTATCTTCTGCTTTTCTATCTTCCGATTTCTATCTTCCGCTTTCCTTCCTTCCGATTTCTATCTTCCGCTTCCTTCCTTCCGATTTCTATCTTCCGATTTCCTTCCTTCTTTTCGATTTCCTTCCTTCCGCTTTTCTATCTTCCGATTTCTATCTTACGCTTTTCATCTTCTTGATTTCTATCTTACGCTTTTCTACCTTCGATTTCTATCTTCCGCTTTTCTATCTTCTTCCGATTTCTATCTTCTACTTTTCTATCTTCTCGCTTTTATCTTCTGCTTTTCTATCTTCTGCTTTCTATCTTCTGCTTTTCTATCTTCTGATTTCTTTGTAAGGCTCATATCTTTTAACTCCGAACTCCAAATTTAGCAAACGATATACCCTTGAAAGCTCTAACCTTCTACTACAATATTCATGAAGGCTCATTTATCTAATTCAAGTCCTACGAAGGTCAAAATGAGGCTAAGTTCTGTCAAATTTTGGGAAAATTTGATGCTCTTCCTCGAAAGTACATCTATCCAATTTTTCAATCCTAATACTTCCACCTGCGTAAGACTCATCATACAACCTCATATAACATGATTAAACCCTAAGGTATCTTCAAACACCATTCGAAGCAACAACCACACTCTTAATCATCTATCATATCCAAACTATAATAATGATGCAATTGGCTTAAACATGCATGGATTTCTTAAAATACATTTGAACTTAGCGTTCTTGCATATCATTTATGTTCAAAGTGAGTAGCTTACAATGCTTTAGTGGGCATTTCAAGCCCTTTTTACAACATAGTTCAAATACACTTCCAAAATACTACACTTTTCTTAAATGCATCTAAAGCATTGTTTACAACAATTTGCTTGAAATACATCAAAACATAATTTTGAGTATGCCTTGAGCTCATTCTTCATGATCCCGATCTTTACGGAGATGGGACGGGAAGGTGGGGTGAGCTTTCGCCGTGGGTGACACATTTATATTTAGGCTAATAAGCTACATTGCTTCATTAATCATACTTTTAGCAACTTGCATAGAAATCATGCAATCATGCAATTCATGAAATTTATCAATCTCAAAACATAATGTTCATGCTTCATATCATTCTCATTCTTGCAAAATATACGCTAACATGTAAACACATAGATGATGGTTCGAAAAGTCCACGGGTTACTGATGAGCTACACAAGTGTAGTCATATGCTGAGGAGTCCTAAAAGGAACATCCTATGCCACAATCGGGCAGCCGGGCGAAGGCTATACTGGTCGACGTGCACGTGACTTTGCTGGTGGACTTAACTAACCCACATAACACTTAATTTCATGCATAAAAGCTGGACTTGTCTTGTCCGCTGACTAATTTTCTGAAAATGGATATTCAAGCATCCATAAAGCTGATCATGCTTAAAGCACATTTCATGCTTAGCTCACATTTCATGATCTCATTCATGCTCATCCAATTTATGGCAATTTCAAGCAATGTCACGACTAATCAATTTCTCACCTAATGGCAATCATCCATCAATTTATACACAATCAAAAGTCAATCAATGCTCATTCTAAATTAGTTGGAAAAACATTAATTTTCCTTAGTTAAGATAATATTTAAGCATTACTAACATAAAGATAAAAGTGAAACCCACCTTATATCCTTGCTTAAGCTTGCTAAGGAAGTTCCTCTTCTTGTTCTCCTCTTCTTTCTTGTCCTCCTTCATTCATGGCAAGGAAAGAACCTCACATCATTTAGGGTTTCTAAAATTGAAAACCTAATGAACCTTAATCATGAAATCAACCCTAGAATCACTAAACCCATCTTCTTTCTAAGCTTTCTAAACCATAAAATCAAGCCAAACTCAAACTACATTTCATAACTTACCTTGAATCTTTACTCAACCCAAGGGTTTCTTGTATCAAAATAAAGCTTAGACTCTCCTCTTCACTTTTTCTTCTTGCTCTTTCTTCAAAAACTCACTCACTTTCATGGAAATGCCAAAACCCTAGCAAGCTCCTTTCTTCTTCTCCTTTCTTTCCTCTTCACGTAAACTTCTCCTCTTCTCCTTTAAATTTCAGAATCTCACTTCTTCCTACACTAACTCACTTAAACTCCTCCTTTTATACTTCTTCTCTAATCCACTTAAGCCCAAAAGGCCCAAGCCTTCATTAAATTCCTTCTTCTTTCATTTTTCCTACATCCTCCTTACTTCCTCTTTATCCTACAACTTACTTAGGCCCAATTATCTTTAAGCCCATTTTATCTTTCTTTTCTTTCCTACCTCATTAAAACCCAACTAATTCATTTAATTCCATTAACTCATTACCTAACATCTTTAATGCCAACTCATATTAATCAATGTCAAGTTAATTAATCTTAACATAATTTACTTAATTACTTTAATCATGCTTAATTACATAAAAATTTTGGGGCTAACACTTTCCGGTTATTCAGAGTTGTGCCCAAGTGCTCATCAAGAAGCAATGGATCATGCATTTACGCATATTATGTCAAAGATATCTCATTAATATACTGATCAGCGAAGATTATATACAATTTACAAGAAGACTAACACTTATCAAGATTATATTAAATCATGTCACAATTCAGTCATTCATTCTGATAATTTACTGATTGACAGTACAGTCATTCACAAGAGTCACATACGGTCATTTCGGGCATTCAAGACAATATGCAATGCACGTGCGACTTTTTCCGCTTATTGATGTTGTGCCCAAGTGCTCGATCGGATCACGGACGCTGCGTGATTTCTCCCCTCGGGCTAGGTTCGATCAAGACAAGTGCTTAGGATAAATCCCCTCAGCTCGAGGCTCGCCAAGAGTAATGATGATCGATGGGACGCGTCGTGATTTCTCCCTCGAGCTAAGCCCTGACAAGACAGTTGTTCGAGCTCTAGGCTCTTTTCGGTGAAATTAGCAACTGGGTCACATCCTTTATCCGATCATGCATTTATGCATGCAATGCGATGTTCAATAAATTCAGATTGAGAGCGATGATTCAAGAGTTTCAAGATATGGCTATAAAAGCCCTAGTAGTGTATTTCTCAAGAATATACGTAAATTTAGTATTGATGATTCAAGAATTTGATGTATAGCTATAAAGCCCAAAGTAACAATTTTCAATGATTCAAGATAATTCGATCCAATACAAGAAACACATACAATGCGATCGCACTCCTTTCCAAAGAGTCATGCAATCATACAAATTGCAATTCACATTGTTGATTCTATACAATAAGAGCATGCAACTCGACCATATACATTTCGATAATAATACAAGGTAATCCAATCACATATAATTCAAGAATCATGTACTTCACATTATCAAGTAATTTACGGTGAACATTTAGACACTCAAGAATTTGAGAAACTAACTAGGTTACTCACCAGAACTTCCGAGCTCTTCGCTCGAAGTCCAGCAAAGAATGCCCGTGGAACGATGATCCAATGGCGCCTCTATAATGATTAATCTGATCCATTACTAATTGCCTAATTGATCAATACAAGAATGCATATGTCTCGGTGAAATGATGTACAATGCATGTTCACGATTTCGGTGCTAAATCCCAATTTCGATACCTTTAGCCCAATTCCATTTTCTCACTCAATTTCTTGACAAAAGCGATCCAAATTCTATGATTCACCCAATCTCCTATATTCATACTTCCTATAACAATGTCCAATCCATCGGGTCAAAACCTCTATTGCAATCTCCAATTAAAACTTGATAGTCTCAATTTGACACTTATGTCCCACTATGAATCACAATTGACCTTAATCTCTATAATTCAATACCATTTAAATCAAATCTAGTTCCCATAATTATTCTCGGTTGTAGACCTCTTTTCTATTTCATAACAAACTGAATTACCTCAATTGGAGGTCTATACCAAAAGTTATGCCCAATAAACCATAATTAAACCAATAAAATAGTTCCTCATCATGACCTTGCGGCCTTCGCCATGACGAAAGAGGGCACGCCGCCGCATGGCGTGAAGCACGCTCACCGCGACGTCTCGTCTCCTTCATGACTCGCCGCGACGTTAACTATAGGTTCGTCATGACGTGGCTTTTTTCCTCGCTCGTCATGACGTCTTGCTGCATCGCCATGACCAATACATTTAACTTAATTCAATTTTATTCGTCACGACGAAGCCTAGCAACCGATGCTCGTCGCGACGTGCGAAGACCAGGTCGTCTTCTCCGATCGATTTCCGCCATTAATACACATATCAACCTCCATTAAACACTCTATCAACTCAAACAAACCCCATAAATGCCATAAATACTCAAATGACCAGTAATAACAACATTAAAGCCAACAAAACTTACCAATCGACGATAAATCCCAAATCTCAAAATCGCCGTAACCCTAACTTCCTCAAATCACCGATTAACACTCTCCAAATCTCTCAATCCTTCATCAATCACAATAAATCAGTTAGTCTTGCACAATAAGGAGAACACCATAAGGAGAAATCAAGAAATCCTCACCGATGAGAGGAATCGCAAGTCACCGTGGAAGGAGGAGAAGAGAAACTCGCAATTGCCTTCGAAAATTTTCCCCAATTTCAAGTCTCTGCTATATATATAGCTATAGGTCTTCTAATCACCCAAATTTCAGTCTCAAATTTTCAATGGCTCCAACTATAATTCATCTAACGGTAAAACTCTATTTTTCCATTGTCATTGAAGCAGTTCTTTCAAGTAATATTCAATCAATCATCGATCACCCAAATATTTTCCGGTCCGGGCATTCTTACGAATTTCGAAAATTTCCTATAAGCCACTATAAAATACCGGTCACTCATAAACTATTCTAAATCGGTCAATTGATCCCAATTACTCTAATTTTTTCTCAATTAATCACGATTTAAGCGGATCGGTCAATTCGATCGGCCCAATTCACAATTAAATACTGGAAAATCATGAACGCATGTACCAATGAACATATGCATATGCGATGAGACCGCCTCTATAATTAGAGGCCGAGAACATGTTCAACAAGAATACAAGAAGGCCTATCATCGGTCTCATAATTACCTAATACCTTGCTAACAAGAATCAGGATGTTACAATTCACGCCCTTATAAAATTTCATCCTCGAAATTTCATATCTGATCGATGAGGAGGACGGGAGAATTTACTCACTCCTTTCGATTCCTATTCTCGCTCATAGCCTTATAATTATTTGCCAATCCTTACATTCAGCATCGTAAACACATTTACCAATTCTTAACACTCAGATCTTAATCCAATCTGTAATACACTTTATAGATCGGGATCATCTTTAGATTTTAAACCACTTTACCAATCTACTTACACTGCGGTCACATAGAGGCCATTTAATGACGAATCAGTTCCCTTGTCGATTCGACTTATAGTCATGACTGGGATCACTCAACCCCTATTATAGATTCACGTCACTGTCATCATTTACTCAATTCAATTATAGTCTTTGACTATGTTCAGACAATCACAACGGACTCCAAGGATATTAGTCTCACGATTGCCTCAAAGAATACATTCATTAATCATTCCCACAATTTAATATTCAATTTCTCACTCTAGACCTTTGATTTCTCTTCAAGACACTCTTGTTAAAACACAACACTTCATCGATTCCTTAAAATTCTCTAATGTCTCTTTGATCGGGTAAAACACACACTTCACAATACTGATATAAATATCATTTTCTCATAAGTTGACTCCCATTTGAATTTCCCAATCGGTTTGCGGTTTTCAATCACCGATTATTTTGCCAGATACCTTTTTATACACAATTTATTTGGAATTTCGATAACTCATATTACTTTCTTTTTACCGGTTTGACAATTATCCATCAACAAGAATACTTTTATCGTTATTGAATTTTTGCTCAATCCATTTAATCTCTTTTGCGAATCATTCAAATTCCCAAAGTATCTCAATCATCATTGATTTGCATATCCATGGATATATCCATAACCTTTCTATCTGATTAATGCCCCACACTTTTTAAGGCGCCACAATTTCAGAAAATCGATCACAGTACAGTATACAACGTTATCCTTGTCCCTAGGTACGTTTAATCACATTGCACTATAGTAACTAATTACCTCATAACCTTTACTGGGACATTTCACTAACGTAATCGATCTTCAGTCATAAATCATTATTTATAACACTTATCACAGTAATCAATCCCAATTGTAACATTTCATTTCATTCCCTTTTACACACTGAAACTCTGGTCATTTCTATCATATTTCTATTCCCTCTATCAATCCACAAGTCTATATTCATATCACATATTTCAGTACCACTCTCTTTTTGCATATCAGTGTATATCCATCAATATCATACACTAAATGTTCATTTGTCGATCGGACCATATACTTTTCTTATCCTTCGATGATCGCCACTTCCTTTCATCACACTCTACCGTCTTATCATTTCCTCTCTATCTCTGACCGCTTATCGACTGATACACGCTCATGCATGCGACTCATACGCTAGACTTGGGATCGATTATCACTTATCCGCCGTGACGACTTGGCGACTTTAATGCATGTAACTCAAGACCAATTTCGTAACGCCTATGTACAATCGCATTTCGGCTCGATATTAAATGTAACACCCACACGCGCAGGATCCGTGCAGACATCCACAAGTGATATCCGGGTCCGTGCCCGCGAGAATGGCGTATAACCACTCGATCAAAAATCGTACATTACTTTTAAATAACAAATGCGGAAGTCTATCCAATTGGGTACAAACATTTTCAATAGCCATTGAGATCAATCTTACGTAATACAAATAACCATTTTAGTAAAAAGTCAAGACATGCAATGCAGAACTAACCGATCCCGACTTCGACCTTCACTGAACCTGCGAACATACTCCGCTTTGCTAACGGGGTACTCTTCGATTTCTGAAAAATAAGTTGCAATGTTGGGTGAGTTTGCGAACTCGGTGAGAAACCATCATCGATGGTTCACTAAATCATGCATTACGCAAATTGCGTATAGCACAAGACAAGAATATTAATTAACGAAGATTATATAACGCTTACGATGGTCTATACATAACGATTTCTGACGATTAGATACAATCAAGAATAATAATACAAGATGGCGTAAAATCGTTTACGTAATAAAGGTACGATAGTCTATATCAAGATCGATGATCGGTAACAATATTACGGTAGCATAATGCGATTCACGTATCACATCACAATTTCTGATAAATCATGGCATCACTCGATTCAAGAATCATCACACAATTTGGCAGTTCAATCAATCATGTATATGATGCATATGAGACTCTTTCCGGTTATTCAGTGTTGTGCCCAAGTGCTCAGTCAGTAAACAGTGGATCATGCATTTACGCATATTGCGTACAGCATATCTCATTAATATACAGTCAACAGTATTATATACAATTTACAGTAGCACTAACACTTATCAGTATTATATTAAATCATGTCACAATTCAGTCATTCATTCACAATAATTTACAGTTGTGATTCGGTCATTCATCGTAGTCATATCTGATCATTTCAGCATTCAAGACAAGATGCAATGCACGTGCAACTCTTTTCCGATTATTGATGTTGTGCCCAAGTGCTCGATCGGTGATCGATTGACGCGTCGTGATTTTCTCCTGCCAGGGCTAGGTCAAGACAAAGGCTTAGGATAAATCCCCTCAGGCTCGAGGCGGCCAAGAGTAATAAAGATGATCGATGGGACGCGTCAGGGATTTCTCCCCTCGGGCTAAGCCCTGACAGTACAGTGTTCGAGCTCTAGGCTCTTTTCAGTGAGATTAGCAACTTGGGTCACAGTCCTTTATCTGATCATGCATTTATGCATGCAATGCAATGTTCAATAAATTCAATATTCAAGAGCAAGATTCAAGAGCTCAAGATATGGCTATAAAAGCTCAGAGTGTATTTCTCAAGAACATCGTAAATTCAAGATTCATGATTCAATAATTTTAAGATGTATAGCTATAAAGCCCGTGTAATAAAGATTTCGATGATTCAATAATTCGATCCAATACAAGAAACACATACAATGCGATCGCATTCTTTCCAAAGTAGTCATGCAATCATATAGTGCAATTCACATTGTTCGATTCTATACAAGAAGAGCATGCAACTTCACCATATACATTTCAAGAATAATACAAGGTAATCCAATCACATATAATTCAAGAATCATGTACTTCACGTTATCAAGTAATTTACGATGAACATTTAGACACTCAAGAATTTGAGAAACCAACTAGGTTACTCACTTGAAACCGAGCTACTACACCGAAGTCCCAGTAATGCCCGTGGAGCGAAAATCCATGGCGCCTCTATAATGATTAATCTGATCCATTACTAATCGCCCAATTGATCAATACAAGAATGCATATGTCTCGATGAAATGATGTATAATGCATGTTCACGATTTCGGTGCTAAATCCCAATTTCGATACCTTTAGCCCAATTCCATTTTCTCACTCAATTTCTTGACAAACCGATCCGATCCTATGATTCAGTCCAATCTCCTATATTCATACTTCCTATAACAATGTCCTATCCATTGGGTCAAAACCTCTATTGCAATCTCCAATTAAAACTTCGATAGTCTCAATTTGACACTTATGTCACACTATGAATCACAATTGACCTCAATCTCTATAATTCAATACCATTTAAATCAAATCTAGTTCCCATAATTATTCTCAGTTGTAGACCTCTTTTCCTATTTCATAACAAATCTGGAATTACCTCAATTGGAGGTCTATACCAAAAGTTATGCCCAATAAACCATAATTAAACCAATAAAATAGTTCCTCACCGCGACCTTGCGGCCTTCGCCGCGACGAAAGAGGCACACTCGCCGCGGCGTGCGTCTCCTTTGCGGCTCACCGCGACGTTAGCCATAGGTTCGTCGCGACGTGGCTTTTTCCCTTGCTCGTCGCGACGTCTTGCTGCATCGCCATGACCAATACATTTAACTTAATTCAATTTTATTCGTCATGACGAAGCCCTAACGCCGATGTTTCGTCGCGACGTCACAAGACCAGTCGTCTTCTCCGATCGATTTCGCCATTAATACACATATCAACCTCCATTAAACACTCTATCAACTCAAACAAACCCCATAAATGCCATAAATACTCAAATGACCAGTAATAACAACATTAAAGCCAACAAAACTTACCAATCGACGATAAATCCCAAATCTCAAAATCGCCGTAACCCTAACTTCCTCAAATCACCGATTAACACTCTCCAAATCTCTCAATCCTTCATCAATCACAATAAATCAGTTAGTCTTGCACAATAAGGAGAACACCATAAGGAGAAATCAAGAAATCCTCACCGATGAGAGGAATCACAAGTCACCGTGGAAGGAGGAGAAGAGAAACTCGCAATTGCCTTCGAAAATTTTCCCCAATTTCAAGTCTCTGCTATATATATAGCTATAGGTCTTCTAATCAGTCCAAATTTCAGTCTCAAATTTTCAATGGCTCCAACTATAATTCATCTAACAGTAAAACTCTAATTTTTCCATTGTCATTGAACAGTTCTTTCAGTAATATTCAGTCAATCAGTCAGTCACCCAAATATTTTCCGATCCGGGCATTCTTACCCAAATTTCCCGAAAATTTCCTATAAGCCACTATAAAATACCAGTCACTCATAAACTATTCTAAATCAGTCAATTGATCTCAATTACTCTAATTTTTTTCTCAATTAATCACGATTTAAGCAGTCCAGTCAATTCGATCAATTCCAATTCACAATTAAATATCGGAAAATCATGAACGCATGTACCAATGAACATATGCATATGCAGTAGACCAGTTCCTCTATAATTAGAGGCCAATAACATGTTCAGTCAGTAAATACAGTAAGGCCTATCAGTCAGTCTCATAATTACCCTAATACCCTTGCTAACAGTAACGAGATGTTACAGTACGTCAGGAACATTTCCTTGAATTTCAATTAAGGTCAGTGCTTATGCTTTTGTAAATATTGTTATCGCCTGAGTCATGTGCTTACAAATGATATTCCCATAGCATGTTGCTTAATATTTAATTTATGTCTTGCACACAGTAAAATTTTATTGCGGTTTAAAATTTGGTATCCGTTATAATTTATACATGCCGAAGGTGACTAATATATTTGTTACACTTACCTGAATTAATTTGAGCCATAATTTGTTGGATGTTTTGCAAAATGGATATCTCTTCACTTGTAATATTTCACATAATTTGATATGCTTATGTGAAATTGTATATGTACAACGAATTGATGATAATAGGTTTCACAATAATATTAAATCTTGATTGAATACGATTTGGCAATAGTTGGATGTTTAATCATATGTACGTAATTATTTTGTTTCGATATGTGGCTAAGATAGCATTGTCATTTTGGTATCGATGTCGATAATAATATGATCCTCCGCTTATGAGTTTCAGCGATAGATCTTGGATGTATAGACGTTTAAACCGATGGTTTCATTAATCTGAATTTGTTCAAGGAGTTGATCGTTCATTAGTTATGCATGTTCGCAACTCTGCATATATGGATGGGCCAAAGATCGATGTCTATGTAAAAGTGCAAGCACAAATGTTTCTGTTTATTGATGAAGTTCGATTGCATTTGTTGAGAAAAGGGTTTGTGCGAACTATTTCCGATGGACTGACACGGGAACCCTGGTTGGTAGCACCTCTAGATTTATTGAAGAACCTACGTCTATGAACTTAAATGAGAATCACGCTGAGGATGGCTATGGAAGACAATTTGGTGATGGGTCGGAAAGCGTTACAGGCAAATGGTGCACGATGGACTCGGTCATACATGTGAGCCAAATGGGGAAAATGTGGACGAAGAACCTAATCAACAGCAAAACAATTCTTCGACTTACTACACCACCGATCGAGAGTTGTGGCCAAATTGTGACACAATGACTCAGTTGTCATCAATTGCTCGCATTTTGAACATAAAGAGTGAAGGTCATATTTCGGATCGCAGTTTTGAACAAATTCTTGAGTGGTACAATGAATCATTGCCAGATGATCATACAATGGTTGATAGTTTTTACAACATGAAGAAACTTATCCGTGGTCTTGGTTTGCCTGTGGAAAAAATTGACTGCTGTCGAATCGGATGTATGCTGTATTGGGGAGATGATATGAACTTAGAACAGTGCAAATTTTGTGGGCAACCAAGTTTTAAGCCCAGAAAACGTTTGATGAAACAGAAATTAGTTCCATGGAAGCGGATGTATTATTTCCCTCTCACTCCTAGGTTGTAACGGTTGTATGCTTCTGATGTGACTGCATCTCACATGAGATGGCATGCTGAACATGAACAAGAAGATGGAGTAATGACTCATCCATCAGATGCATTGGCATGGAAACATTTTAATGACACACATGTCGAATTTGCGGTTGACAGTCGAAATGTTCGGTTGGGTTTGTCAACGGATGGATTTCAACCATTTGGTCAATCTGGACAGCAATATTCTTCTTGGCCAATTATCATAACGCCTTATTATTTGCCTCCTTGGATGCGTATGAAAGAGGCATATATGTTCTTGACGGTGATTGTCCCAGGGCCAACAAATCCGAAGCAAATAATAGATGTGTTCTTACAACCATTGATATCTGAATTGCAACAGCTTTGGGACTATGGTGTTCAAACTTATGATGTGTCTAAGAAACAAAATTTCGTGCTGAGAGCAGCTTTGATGTGGACTATTAGTGACTTCCCAGCCTTTGCCATGTTATCTGGATGGTCCACCATTTGGGGACGTTGGCATGTCCTTATTGTCGCAATGATTACGATGCTTTTATCCGCTTAATGGAGGAAAATATGTTGGTTTGACAATCATGTAAAATTTCTACTGCAGATCATCCGCTTAGGCGCAATAAATATAAGTTTAGAAAGAATCGGACGGTTCACAACCCTCCTTCTCCGATAACATCCGGTGAAGAGGTCTTGCAAGAAATTGAAGAATTAGGTTTTGAAAGTGATGTAATTAGATGCCGATGACGTTAATTCAACCATTAGTCGAACTTTGGTTGCTTAAACGAAGCATTTTCTCGATTTGCCATATTGGAAAACGAATTTGATTCGTCATAATCTAGATGTGATGCACATCGAGAAAAATATATTTGACAACTTGTTCAATACCATAATGAACATTGAAGGAGGATAAAAGACAATGCAAAATCACGAGTGATTTGCAACTTTTTGCAAAAGAAATGAGTTACATAAAGATCTTCATGACCGTAAATACCCAAAAGCATGTTACGGTTTGGACAGAGACAAAAGGAGCTTATGTGTGAATGGTTGAAAAGTGTCAAGTTTCTCGATGGATATGTTTCTAACTTGGCTAGGTGTGTGGACCTAAGAAAGTACAAATTATTTGGGATGAAAAGTCATGATTGTCATGTATTTATGCAAAGGCTTATCCCAATTGCATTCCGGAGTTGTTACGCTAAGGTATGGGAAGCTATAACAGAGTTAAGTTTATTTTTTAAAAGCTTAACCTCAGTTGAAATTTCCATTGGTGAAATGGAAAAACTAGAACATGAAATTCCCGTAATTTTGTGTAAATTAGAAGACATTTTTCCTCCAAGCTTCTTCGACTGTATGGAGCACCTACCTGTGCACTTATCACACGAGGCAAAACTTGCCGGTCCAGTTCAATATCGATGGATGTATCCATTTGAGAGGTAAGTAGAACCAAAGAACTGCAAAATCCATTTACAAGCCTTGACAAATGTGTTAAAAATGTTAAAAACAATGCTAGAGTTGAAGGTTCCATATGTAATGCCTATTTAGTGGAGGAAGCGAGTACATTTTGTGGGTATTATTTTGAGCCGCATGTTGGCACAAGAGCAAGAAAAGTTCCTCGTAATGATGATGGGGGACGAACGAGTCATGCCGATGGAAACTTATCCATCTTTTCATATTCTGGACGATAAGAAGAATGCTAACTGAGGAAGAGATCGAGGCTGCACATGGTTATATTGTTTTGAACTGTGAAGAGCTCGTGCCTTTCGTGCAGTAAGTTGCACTTGAATATTCCTGTATTTACTTTTGTCTCATGCCTTCATCACTAAAAATAGTCATTGTGTATTTAGATTGTACGAGACATTGTTACGGGAGATAACGCCGGGTATGATGGAAGGTGATCTAAATAAAGAAGTTGGAAAACACTTCCCTCGATGGTTTGAGAGATACGTGAGTATAGACTAACATTTCATCTTAATTATAATTTGAAGTTATATTTTAATTGTTTCATTAAACTAAATTCTTTGCGATGCGAAATTTTTTTGTTCAGGCTTTAGACAATCCAATCGAGAACAAGATGATTTGTGATCTTGCAAAGGGACCTCACTAACGGTTAAATATCCGTGTATTTCATTAATGGATACAAATATCATACAGAATATCATGGACATAACATGTCAACAATAAATGGGGTTGCAATACAGGGAGAAATGATGGATTACTATGGAAAAATTGTTGAAATCATCGAAGTTGAATACCTGGGTTGCCGGTCAGCGATGTGTGATATTTAAATGTGAATGGTATGACCCAACACCAAATGTTGGAGTAAAGGTGCATAGACAATAAAATTTAGTTGAAATCAATAACCATTTAAGATTGCGTCAATTTGAACCTTCGCTTTAGGCATGCAAGCTAAGCAGTTTGCTACATCCCTTTTACGAGCTTACTGACGAGATAAGGTAGATTGGTTAGCGGTTTGCAAAGTTAAACCAAGAGGTCTTTACTCCTCACATAGAAGAGGAGAGCATAGTCTTGAAAGTGAGGCGTTTAGGAAGATGAGACATTTATGAATGCATACATTACATGTATGACGATAATGAACCTTTGAACGATCCATGAAACGAATTTGCCGAAATTTCATCTGGAGAGGATGATGAGGGTCTGAGATCTGACGATGAGCCGGAATTTGATTCTTATTCTTCTGAAGAAGAAGATGATTGTAATTTCCCATTACATTTTGATAGCGATTGAATTGTGTTTGTAATTGCTTATTTGAACTTAAATAGTAACGTTTTTTTTCATATAATTATATTATGTTTGGTTGTTCATTTAATTTATTTCGAAAGGAATGTCGACATGGCAATTGGTTCCGGACGGCAACAATTCGTTTCGTTGGGAGGAATGTGGCAAAATTGTCCAAACCTGTGTCTGCACAAGTACGAAAAATCTGGCAGCATCATACAGGACCAATCGTTGGCCTTCTATGGCCGATCTGTTACTTGAAGGTTTTTCCTATGATCTGCACGTCGACTCTTTCCGTGTTATGAACCTCTAATAACATTTATTTAAGTTATGAAACATATTGTAATTTCATTGTCATATTTACATGTTTAAGCTTCCTTTAAACTCGAAGAGGACATGTATGCCGATAAAGCTGACAGTTATGTCACGTCAGCTAATAACGGAAAAGGAAGATCGGGTATTGTGAACACCCCAACTATTTCGCACACCTCGTCTGCACAATCACATATGCATTAATATACCGTTATCCTTACTTATATGGTTTGGTAATATCACGGTTTCAACATTTCTTCACTGATGGAAATGATTTAGGTGGATTTGTTCCTGTTAGTTGTTCATGCGGAGAAGAAGTATACCATTCTCAGACAGGTGACTCATTCACTGTTTCATCAACAAGTATCGATATAGCTGCAATGCTATTGCAAGAATGTGATCAACAACGCATAGCAGGTGGACGAAGTTTCACTGTTTCCATTGGTGCTTTTGAACATGCGAGAACCTTTCTCGGGAACCCCGACATTGGGGACTCTTTCACCTTTACCGAGTCCCATGTTACATGGAATCCAAAAAAATGAAAAGAACAATATGCTGTTGTACTCCCAGACATTATTACACTTTGCTTTCGCGTGGATTTGTTGTTGTTTGCATCGTAAGTCTGCATTAAATAAAGGCATATTTATATTTTGTTAAGGTTCATTTATTGTTGATAACAATCTGTTAACGTTCATATATTGCCATAGTGGCTTCTGTATGTATTGTGTAAAATATTGCTTTGAAATTATTAATTGTCCATGTAGAGAATTGTGGGAAATTCAATTTCAGGAAAAGAATGGGACCGAAGAGACAACATGAGGTCATGCGATCGAGGTTTCGAACCATGTTCGAGGGAAATTACAGTGAAGGTGGTTCGTCACAATCAGCTGCACCTAGTGACTCACCTTGTCCACCGCTCGTGTCGGGAATTGCAGTTGAGGCATCACCGACTGGTTCTCAGCCTACACCATCCCCTTCCCCAATGCATATATCGTCCAACACCGGTGCACGATGCAGAGACGTCCGTCGACTACCGAGGGACTGATGGAAGAAAGTTTGCTTTATTGTTAATGATCCGTAAGTGAAATCAATGCACTTCACAATTTGCTTATGATCAACTTTTATTTATACCAATATGTACAAAAGATAACATCACTTGACATGTTAGGTTGGTTAAAATGCGGAACAATATCAAGAAATATGACTTCATCGCTCAAGCAACGAATTGAAGCGAGAGGGTTATGTGTGGAAAAATTTAGGCGACACCACAAAGCGCTTATACTTTCAAGAGTTTGAGGTATAAATCATAGTTATTTTCTTTTCACATTGCTTTATATTCATAATGTTCATACTGACATTTTAACAAAGATGTGTTTCTTACTCATCTTATTTACGAAAGAATTTTATTGGGATTCTAGTCTCGACGCCATCATGTATAAACAATGGGAAAAGAAAGCTCGCATAATGCGTTATCGCGACTTAATTAATCAAATCGCAAAGTTGGTGCACGACGCGTTATATTTCAGAGGAAATTTGGACTCGTTGGATCGAATATTGGACATCACCATGCAATGTCCATATCGAGCGTAATTGACCGCCAACGACGGAGGGCACTGGGGGTGCGAGTCTTGCAAATGCATCTGGAGGATCAATTACCTACTACGAGCATCTTTGAAAGATTAGTAAGTATCTACTTTCTCACACCAAATTTACCATTATTTTGCTTCGCTTGATTTAACATGGTCATTATGATATAACTGTCTGGTGCCATATGTGGCTATGTGAAGTTGTTTTCTTTATTGAACAGGGGGGATATATCATATATATAGCGGAAACTCTGCCGAAATTTTTTAAAATTTTACTTAACATCTGAAAAATTAAGTTATACGTGTAGGAAAAGTCAGTGGGCACGAGGCCTACGCCTATGCAGGTTTTTGTGCACACCCACACAAAGAAACATGATGGTGTCAACTTCATCAACACTCGATGTAGAAGTTAATGTAAGAGAAATAACCATATTTTAATAATTTTTAACAATTATACCTTAATTACTAAGGTCAAGATTGCTTCCTTGTAGGACCAAATGCAGGAAAATATTGGCGACAATCTCGGGAGGAACAACACGTGGACAAGTCGCATATATCTTGATGTCGTGGGTGGTTGGGACCGTTGTGGAAGAATATTGACCTCGGCTCATTTGAACACTTGTTATTAGCGCTCCTCCATTTCTAATACAAGAGATCGCTCGCCATCTTCATCTCGGGATGTATCAGACTTGAGCCCTGATGGACACATTGAGGAGCAATTTAGCTAATCAAAGCGAGCAAATTGGTTACTCAACATCAACGACAGATGCAGAGGACATAGCTAAGGTCGGGGAAGAGATCCATTGCAGATGATGAAAAGTCGAGAGCGGAGCTGGAGCGAGTTTCAACGATCGAGAGTCATTTGGAGCAGATGGAGCGCAGCCAAGAGGAGAGAGGAGATTGAGCGACTTACTAAGTTGAGGCGGAGATGGGCGCAGATAACCAAGGAGAAACAAAGACGGAGGAGATGGCTAAGCTTAGGCGGAGATGGAAATGTTAAAGAGGGGGACACACTTGGACCATCCATGATCATCACGAATTTGTGAATTACATTGTCATTTGTTTTCAATTCAAAATATAAGAGATTTGTTCTTTATTCATTTTTAATAACTAAATTAAATTCTTCATATGTTTTATTATTTAAAATTGTCTCATTATTCATTAATATAACGTAACACAAATACATAATATATATATATAATATAACATTATTATAACAACAAAATAAAAAAAACAAATTTACCATTTATTACCGACGGACAACTTTCCGTCGGTAACTAACATAATTTACCGACGGTCCACTTCCCCGTCGGAAAAAGTTGGTTAATCCGGATCAATTTCACCGACAGAATATTACTTGTCATTCCGTCGATAAATATATACCGACGACAAAGTCTCCGTCGTTATTTCCGCCGTAAAATTACGACGAAATATTTCGGTCGGTATTTTTAGCTTCAACTCATTCACCGACGGAATTTCACGCCACCAAATTCCGTTGGTGATTATATTCAGCAACGGAAATTCGTTATTTACCGACGGTAATTTCTGTCGGTAATCATCGGATTTCTTGTAGTGTACCAAGGAGGTTGTATTGGAGTCTCCTGGTCAGCCCAGAGCTGTATTTCGAGGAGTTAGTCAGGCAGTGCCAGCGAGGATGATATCCTTCTTGAGTACCCTGAGATTGATCCAGGGAGGTTGTGAGGCCTATCTGGCTCACGTAGTGGATTCCAGAGTAGAGATGAGATTGCAGGATGTTCCCGTAGTTAGGAAATTTCCAGATGTGTTTCCTGAGGAGTTACCGGGATTGCCGTCGAGGCGGAGACCGAGTTTGAGATTGATCTTGTTCCGTGACAGCCCTATATCGATTCCTCCGTATAGGATGGCACCGTGGAACCGAGAGAGCTTAAGGCTCGATTGCAGAGCTCTTGGATAAGGGTTTATTTGACCGAGTGTTTTGCCATGGGGAGCTCGCATGCTTGTTTGTGAAGAAGAAGGGCGGGACATTGAGGCGTGTATCGATTATAGGCGGTTGAATCGGGTGTGAGAAAGAATAAGTATCCACCGCCTAGGATTGACGATCTATTTGATCGATTGCGAGGAGCTCGGTGTTCACTAAATTGGATATGAGATCGCTATTACCAGTTGAGGATTGCAGAGGCGATGTGCCTAAGAGTGCTTTCGAGGGCGTGTACGGGCATTTCGAGTTCTAGTGATGCCGTTTGGGTTGACTAATGCCGGCAGCCTTCATGGCTTTGATGAATAGAGTTTTCAGCCTATCTGGACGGTTCGTGATAGTATTTATTGATGATATCTTGATTTATTGAAGAATAGGCAGGAGCACGCTAAGCACCTGAGGATTGTTCTACAGGTTATGAGCGAGAGACAGCTGTTCGCTAAATTCACTAAATATGAATTTTGGCTAGATGAGATTGTATTTCTAGGGCACGTAGTGTCCGGTGAGGGTATCCAGGTGGATCCTCACAAGATAGAGGTAGTTATGGGTTGGGAGTTTCCGAGGAGTGTGCCAGAGTTGCAGAGTTTCCTAGGATTGGCTGGATATTACCGGAGATTCGTCGAGGGTTTTTCGTTGATCTCCACCCCTTTGACGAAGCTATTGAGGAAAAATGTTCCGTTCAGATGGTCTGAGGAGTGCCAGAAGAGCTTTGAGGAGCTGAAACATCGATTGACTACTGCACCGGTGTTAGGTATTCCTTCTGGTACTGGAGGCTTCGTGGTGTACAGTGATGCCTCGCATCAGGGATTGGGTTGTGTACTGATGCAGCGTGGGAGAGTTATAGCGTATGCCTCGAGACAGGTGAGGTCTCACGAGGTGAATTATCCAGTGGATGACTTGGAGTTGGCAGCAGTAGTGTTTGCTTTGAAGATCTGGAGACATTACCTGTATGGGGAGACATTCCAGATCTTCACTGATCACAAGAGTTTGAGGTATCTGCTGAGTCAGAGGGAGCTCAATCTGATACAGAGGAGATGGATAGAGTTACTGAAGGACTATGACTGCACGATCGAGTACCATCCAGGGAAGGCCAATGTAGTGGCCGATGCTTTGAGTAGGAGATCGCATGGTACTGTAGCTCAGATCTAGACTGAGAGATTACCTGGTCTGATTCAGTTGAGAGCTCTTAATGTACAGATAGATTTGGGTCAAGATGGAGCACTGATTGCTACGCTGAGGCTTAGGCCGATACTGCATGACAGGATTCGGAGAGTTCAGGACCAAGACCCAGTGTTAGTGAGATTGATTGAGAGAGTCCAGGTCGGTACTGATTCAGAGTTTGAGTTGAGAGATGGGACTTTATGGATGGGTCAGAGACTGTGTGTGCCTGATATTGATGATTTGAGATGGGAGATCCTTGAGGAGGCACATGTAACTGCCTATGCGTTGCATCCTGGTACGACCAAGATGTATCGTACTCTGAGACAGCATTTCTGGTGGCCTGGCATGAAGAGGCAAGTGACAGAGTATGTGTCCAGGTGTCTGACGTGTCAGCAGGTCAAGGCTGAGCACTAGACTCCAGTGGGTAAGTTGCATTCGTTGCCTATTCCGGAGTGAAAATGGGAGCGAATTACTATGGACTTTGTGATGGGTTTGCCTAGGACATCGAGGCAGCATGATGCTATCTGGGTCATAGTGGACCGATTGACCAAATCGGCTTACTTCTTGCCAGTGAGGGAGAGTAATACTCTTGATCAGTTGGCCCAGAAGTATGTGGCAGAGATTGTACGGTTGCATGGGGTTCCGTTGTCTATAGTCTCAGACAGGGATCCCAGGTTCACTTCGAGGTTCTGGAAGAGCCTACAGACTGCTATGGGTACGAGGTTGAACTTCAGTACCGCATTTCATCCTCAGACGGATGGACAGAGTGAGAGGACGATCAAGACTATTGAGGACATGCTTCGGGCATGTGTACTGGAGTTTAGAGGTGCATGGGATCAGTATTTGGCACTGATTGAGTTTGCCTACAACAACCAGTATCAGAATAGTATTGGGATGGCACCGTATGAAGCCTTGTATGGGAGGCCGTGTCGATCGCCACTGTATTGGGATGAAGAGGGTATGAGATCGATAGAGGGTCCCGAGCTGATTCAGGACACAGTGGATAAGGTACAGTTGATCCGGAGTCGCATCAAGGCGGCTCAGGACAGACAGAAGAGCTATGCGGATCAGCATCGGCGTGATATGGAGTATAGTGTGGGTGACAGAGTGTTTCTTCGAGTATCTCCTTGGAAAGGAGTACTGAGATTTGGCCGTAAGGGCAAGTTGAGCCCTCGGTATATTGGTCCATATGAGATCCTTGAGAGGATAGGACCACTGGCTTTCAGGTTGGCTTTACCGAGTGAGATGTCCCAGATGCATGACGTGTTTCATGTTAGTATGCTCCGACGGTACCGATCAGACCCGACACATGTGATTCAGGCTCAGGACATCGAGATAGCCAGTGATATGAGTTATGTGGAGGAGCCGGTACAGATCATTGCATCACGGGTCAAGCAACTGAGAAACCGGGTTATTCCATTGGTGAAAGTCCTTTGGAAGAACCACTCCATTGAGGAAGCTACATGGGAGACTGAGGAGCATATGAGGAGTCAGTATCCTCATTTATTTGATCGGACAGGTATTAAATTTCGAGGACGAAATTTTTATTAGGAGGGGTGAATTGTAACATCCCGTTACTGATAGTAAGGGTATTATGGTAATACTGGGTTAGACTGATAGGTTTCATTGCATTCACCGATTGAGCATGTTACTGGCCTCTAACTATAGAGGAACTGATTTCTTGCATATGCATTTATTCATCGGTACATGCATTCATGATTTTTCGGCATTTAATTGTGAGTATAAATTGATTGGATTGTGGTATCGGGTATTGGATTGTAATTGACTGAGAAATTAGGAGTAAGTGAGCTCGAATGACTGATTTAGAATAGTCTAAGAGTGATTGGTAACTGATAGTGGTCTATGAGAAATTTCCTGAAAATTCGGGAGAAAATGTCCAGACCGGAAATATTTGGGTGACTGACTGATTGACCGTATATTACTGAAAGAACTGTCCAATGGCAATGAAAAAAAATTAGAATTTTACTGATAGGAAATAAATATGTTGAGCCATTGAAATTTAGAGACTGAAATTTGAACTGATCTGGAGACTTAGGTCTATAAATACTAGGTTTGGGAAAATTTGGGGATTTTTCACCCTAAATCGTTTTCCCTCTCTTCTCCTTCGACGGTGGCTTGCGATTCCTCCATTGGTGAGGATTCCTTGGTTTTTCCTTATGGTTTTCCCTCCTTTTATGTTGGTCTAACATGTCTTTGGTGATTGGTGAAGGTTAGAAGCCTTGGTATTGGTTGATCGTTGAGTTTGAAGGATTTAGGGTTACGGCGATTTTGAGATTTGGGATTTATCGTCGATTGGTAAGTTTTATTGGCTTTAATGTTGTTATTACTGGTTATTTGAGTATTTATGGCATTTATGGGGTAAGATTGAGTAGATAGAGTGTTTAATGGAGGTTGGTATGTGTATTAATGGCGGAAAGCGATCGGAGAAGACGATCGGACCGTCGTACGTCGCGACGAGCACAGAAGCGTTAAGGCTTCGTCGCGACGAGTAAATGAATTTAATTAAATTTATTAGTCGCGACGAGCTCAGGTAGACGACGCGACGAGCGTGGCTTGGTACGTCGCGACGAGTGGGTTCCACGTCGCGACGAACGGTCTTTTCCTCGACGCGTCGACGAGGAATGGAATTTCTGATTTGATAAGTGTTGGTTTATTGGACATAATTTGTGGTGTAGACCTCCGATAGAGGTGTTTCCAGATTCGTTATGGACTAGGAAACGAGGTCTACAATTGAGGATAATTATAGGAATTAGAATTGATTTATAGAGAATAAGGTCAATTATGGTTCATAGTGTGACCTAAATACTGAATTGAGACAATTGGAGTTTAATTGGGATTTTCAATAGAGGTTTTGACCCGATGGATAGGAAATTACTATGGGGATTATGAATTGAGGAAATTGAACCAAATTATAGGATTGGATCAATTATTGTTGACCAATTGAGCGAAGAGTTAGATTGGGATATAAGAGTTATAAATTGGGTTTTAGCGCCGGGAAAATCGTGAACATGCATTGTACATCATCTCACTGAGACATATGCATTACTGAATGGTTTAATTGAGCATCTAGTAATGGGACTGTATTTTACTGTTATAGAGGCGCCGTTGGATCGTCATTCCACGGACATTGATGGAACTTCCAGGCAGTAGCTCGGAAGTTACAGGTGAGTAACCTAGTTGGTTTCTCAAATTCCTGACTGTTTAAATGCTCAACGTGAATTACTAGCCAAATGTGAAACTGTATGATTTCTGAAATATACATGATCGGATGGTATGCCTCTACTGTATTAGAATGTGAAATTGCATGATTCTTGAAATGTAAAATGTACATGATCGAATGACATGTTTCTCTCAGATTGGAATGAACTCATCAGATTGGACTAAATTACTGTATGACATTGGGAAATACAATACTGGGCTTTTATAGCCATACACTGAATCACTGAATACTGAATTACTGAACACTGCATTGCATGCATAAATGCATGATCAGATAATGGAATGTGACCCAAGTTGCTATTATCACTGAAAAGAGCCTCGAGCTCGATATCAGATCTTGGACGGGCCTAGCCCGATGGGAGAAATCCCTGACGCATCCCCCACTGAACACTGACTGAGCGCTTGGGCACAATATTGAATAACTGGAAAGAGTCTCATATGCATTATATACATGATTGATTGAATTGCTAAATTGTGTGATGATTACTGAACTGTGTGATGCCATGATTTACTGTAAATTGTGATGTGATACTGTAAACTGTTCTATGCTATCGTAAATTGTTACCGACATCAGAAATCGTTATAGATCATCGTAAATGGTTATATAATATCGTTAATTGAATATTACTATCTTGTCTTGCATTTAAATTGCGTAATGCATGATTTGAGTGAACCATCGATGATGGTTTCTCTTGAGTTTGCAAACTCACCCAAAATTGCATCAAATTTTTCGGGATCGATAGAGTAGACCCCAGCTCAGGAGATAGCCTTTTCTACCGTCTTGGCGTCTTTGGCGGGAGAAGCAATGGCATGTGTCGGTCATTTGGGTTGGATTTTGAGGATGACTTAGGATAGATGCTTGTATCGTTTCCTTTTGGTTTTGTTCAGGGGACTGATAGACTTGTCTATTCTGTTATTGGATGACTGTATATGATTGATATTATGATTTTAAAATTTAGTGGTTTCTGATATCGTGTTGTGTTATGGTTTTAAAATATTGCGATGCCATGTGGATTATTAAGGGAAATGTTCTGGTGGTGCACCTTTATCGTGGGATACGTATCGGAGCGACCTTCGGGTTTCCCGATGTGTACCCTACGGTGAGGGGGCGCTACACATATACCATACCAATCTACTCAAAACCTGAAGGTATCAGAATCAAAATCATTCTTTTCTTACGAATTTCCTCAAAGCATAATTACTTTTATTTCACAATACAAATATAAAACCACTCATTTACTTTCACTTCATATTTCTAAATTTTACTCAAAAATCGGATTCCAACAAGAAGACTTCATTCTAAATCCTTGCAAATTAAGATGGAGCATTTTTTAGCCAAAAAAACATAATGCTACAATCAAATTGTCCTTAAAAAAAAGTAAAGGCAATTTTATATCCATCTTTTGGATCTATTTGAATTTGCTACAATCTCAATTTCTTATCAAATTTTGAAAAACTGATCATTATAGAATAATTGAAATAAAATTTTCTTGTTAAGAATTAAAACTTATCCATTGTTTAATTTTTTTAAAATAAAATGCATCACAAAACCAAAGAGACCTAAATAGATATATCACTTAAGGTTTTGTCCTTACTTGTACTAATTCTATATAAATATAGTTATAATTTTATTAATATAATGTTGTGACAATAAATGATTTTTTTTCTTTTTTCAATAATATAATATAATTTTTAAAGAAGTTAAATTTTGTGTTTTTTGATAAATTTATTCTTTTCTATTTAAAGTATTTCCCAATTATCAATAAAATTTCTATTATAATTTCTTCAATATTAGCTATCCTATCATTGATACCGAGTTGCTAGAAATATACTTGTTTCTTGTAAAGAAATATATGCCTTTAAGATTAGTTATCTCCTATTATAAGCAACACATTGGACTACCTAAAAAGGACTTATACTAGGACCTAAGGTCGTTCTTAAAGTTTTATAGGCTCTGAGGAAAGTGAAAAAAAGCCCTATATTTTATCTCATTTTGTTCTTTATGAGTGACAAGAGTGGGCCTTCATAAAAAACAAAATAAAGTAAAATAAAGATAGGACAAGAGTGCACCTGCCTTGAGCTGGGCCTGTAGGGACCGTTCACACTCAGTGGAAAAAGTGCTAACAATCATATATGACAATGTTTTCATGCTCTAACATTAGCTTTACCCATTCTATGAAATATTTTGTTGACAATAAGATTAAAGATGATTTCATCCCTTAAATTTTAGTCCTTAATTAGCTAAATCTTACGTATTATCTTGGGAATTAATACCACATTAGTATACCTCTTTCTTGCTTATAACTAGTTTAACCACGATTTTAAAAAAATTATTAGGGAAAAAGAAAAATCCAAGTTAATGACAATGCATGCGAAACAAACCACTAAAATATGGGGCTAGGCAAAGACTAAATATGGACCAAAAGAGAAAGACATTCAACTGAAATAAGGAAAAAAACTAATAAGGTGACCTACTATTGGCATCATTACAGCTCTTTGCTAATTCTTAAAGACTCATTTAAGCCATCATCCAAACCTTTAAATATTATTAATTTCCTTATCCTTTTAATAAGTTGAGTAATATTTTATTGCATTGGGATAATTGTTAAATGTTCTAGGGTTTCTTTCTTACTAAATAATTTAAACTGCATAAATAATTAATAACTTGAGGACCTATTCGTTATTGCTTCTTACATAGGAAAAACTAGTTATCTAGTTAACTATTGAATCCAAATTATGAAAAGATTTATTTGTATTGAACTTCAAAAGGATCTACTCTCAAATTGAGTAGGAGGAAAGGCAATTAAAAAAAGGTGGTCATGGAAATCTAATACATAAGGCCAAAGAGAGCAATCTTTATTTGACACTGAAATTGTAACTCCCTCTATACGAAATCTACAACCACCCATCATATATGGCAACTAATTTCCTGTACTTATATTCATAGTGTTCATTTATATTCAATATTATACATATACACACTACAAAGTTTCACATCACTTAACATTATCATTTAAAATTGGTATTACATCTTTATATTTACATGATAATCTAAATAGAAAACATACAATTTCCTTACTCTTTTACATGTATAATCATCTTAAACCAAAACACACTTCAAAGGTACTTTTATGCCTAATAGTTGGCCTTGGTCTCTGTAAATATTCCTTGTACCTCATTCCTATGACTTGAACCTACATGGATTAACACGCGTGCTAAGTTTAAAAGCTTAGTGGGGAAACATTTAGTTTAGATGACCACTCATAGCGGTCATCCGCCAAGTACACATGTTCAGAAATATCACAACTTATATACCATAAATTCACATTCATAGACCAAACATTGATATTCAACATTGAATGATACAAATTATTAATACAAATGAAAATGCTCATCAATACCAATTATTTATGCTTTCATGTTGTATTTTTATTTATAACTATTTACTTTACTTTATGTGTTAAGCCTGCACATTCCTGTAGGTATGGATAATGAGAGCTGTGGATATCCAAAGATATCAAAACTTTGGATACTTGAAAGTATCGAATTGTGGATACCCGACATTGTAACCCTATAGGCATGCTTATCTATCCACCACCAAGACAATTGCATAGGCACTATAACATTTCCATTAACTATTTGCCAATCTCGCAATTCAAATATTGAAAAATAATATGATACACATTTCAATCCATATATTTCAAGTCATATATGATACAAATTTCACAATTCATATATTAACACCTGTGCTAAGCTTGAAAGCATAGTAGGGAAACACTTAGTTTGGATGACTACTCATAGCAGTCATTAGCCAAGCATACACATTTAGAAATATCACAACTCATATATCATAAATTTACATTCATGAACCAAACATTGATATTAAATGCTCATTGATACAAATTGTTAATTCAAATGCAAATATTCATCAATACCAATTATTTATGTTATCATGTGGTATCTCTTATTTATAACTAGTTAATTTACTTTCTGTATTAGGCCTACACATTCTCGTGGGTGTGGATAACATTAACTATAGATATCCGAAGATATCAAAATAATGGATACCCGAAGGTATCAAACTCTGGATACCTGAATGCATCGAGCTATGGAGACACTATATTTTTGAAATGAAAAAACCATTGGTGTCAAACTGTAGCAGATGCCCTTTAACTCTATAGGCATACCTATTTATGCCTAAGACAATTAAGCAGATACTGTAATAGTTTCCTTTAATCATTTACCGATTTCATGATTAATGTATTGACAAGTCATATGATATTCATTTGAAATCATAAACTCTATATGTAAACTTGTATGGTCATACTTGTAAGGCCCCAAATTATACCCTAGTTGAAATGTTACATATTCATGAAGGCATATGTGATAGGTTTTAAATTGTGACATGATTGTAAGTTGTATATATTTTGAATTTTGGTTTGATCTTGAATTTTTGTTTAATGGATCATAGTTAGTGATTTGGAATTAATTGATACCATTAGAAAATTGATGTATTATGTACATTTGGACAAGGAAAATTTCAAGTGACAAGACAAGTTGGTAATGAAAATTGGATGACTATGCTTATAAATTTAGTAACATTTGGCATAAATAAATAAGGGACAAATGGCAGTATAATTGAATGACATTTGACAACATTGGTTGAGTGATAAATGGCCTAATAGAATTGTGAAATTTGGTAGCTTAAATGGAGGACAAGTGATTCATTTCTATGTGTGACATGTGGATTATTCCATTAAAGGACATGGTGTTTATGCCTTTGTGTGATAAGTGTCCTAAGAGTAAGGAAACTCATCTTACACATGGCATGGCCTTATGCATTGGCTAATTTCTGCTGCAACTCATCCTTCTCTTTGCTCATTCACCACTGAAATCATCCCCTCTCCTTGCTCTGGGTTTTACTTCAATTTTGATGTGCTATCACACTAAACTCCTTGCCATATACTGCATTAAGAAGCTACCTCAAGTTATCTTTTATGTTGCTATCTTTTGGGTATTAAGATCATCCTACACCTACCTAGATTTTAGAAGTGTATTGGTTGCATGAAGGGCTAGTTTGGTTAGTTCTTTGAAGAAGGAACTTGAAGGTAATTAGGTAAGGGAATGCTAAACTTGATTTCACGTTATAATATAAAATGTTCGATACTTGAATTGAATAGAATATATGTTAAGATGATGATACAGGAATGATGGAAAAATGATCCTTGTATGATAACTTCTGGTTTGGTTTTGATGTATGGACGATATTGATTTGTAATTACTTAATGAATTTGATGTGGAATTAAGGCATGCATAAGGTGGAATTGAAGTGGAATTGATGAATTATGGTGAAGGGGTATTGAAAGTGTATGAAGGAGTTAAGTTTTGGAAGCAGTATGAAGGTTGTGGACCACGATCGTGGGAATTATAAGAAATATTCCCACGATTATAGAAAAGGGTTAGAAAGGTGAAAAACTTGATTTTGTGCAATTTTTGACATATATAAGGTTAGGGCACTTAGTAATGGTTTAATTGAACTTAATTGAGGTTGACAATGAACCTAGATGATTTTAGATTAATTAAGTAAACGTTAATCTAGTTATAGACTATTAATTAAGGTAATGACTTAAAAAATTGTGATTAATTAATAATGTGTCTAATATTAAAATGTATTATATGTTTAAAGATGAATGTGTTATTTAAGAATACAAATATGTTCCAAGGGTTTTATGTGATGTGAATTGGAAATTGATGTTGTGAATTGGGAATTTCTATGATGTTATGTAACATGCAATGACAATGTTTCATTGATATATTGATGCAAATGCTTATGTTTATAAGGCATATTGATTTTGATGAAAAGGGAGTGAATATGTTCAATTTGAGAAAAATGAAATAAAGACATGTTATGCACTACATTATTTGTTTGTGATTGCGAAATCTAAAATGGATTGTCTTAAAACTGTTAAATCCTACTCATGGGTAAATAGGCATACCTAGAAGGGTCTGCAGCTACTCCTGTAACACTAAGGCATCTCCTGATATTGAAACTTCAGTGTCTCTTAATATTGATACTTCGATGTCTCCTGATATTTGACACAACAATGTCTTTTAATACCGAGGCATAAGTCTCTCATGTTATATGATAGCAATCATGGTATCTTCTGTTCTAGTCCCGTTACCTACTTCTGTAAAAAAGATTAGTAGGCTAACTTAGTTTGTACTTTGATACATGATCGATTCTGTTATAAAAAAGTCCTGACATGAAATAAGATAAATTTTGATCTGATACAAGATGAATTTCCATCTAACACAAGTTCTGATTTTGGCACAGTTATATTCTATTTTGAGACTTGTTCATTATGTTATGAAGCAATGGCATTCTATTATGATATTTATATGTTTTTTTTCTCTATTGATGAATCATAAATTGTTTTGAGACACATAATGTTTGGGTTGCTCATGAATGTGAATATCTAGAGACTGCTTATGATATGATTTGATTATGAACATGTGAATGTTAGACGACTATTAGAAATAGTCGCCATTATATATCTTGTTTAGCTATTCCCCACTCAGTTATATACTTAGCACGGTGGTTTTGCCTCTAAGTAGGTTCTGATAAGAAGGTTTGAGATTGGGACAAAGACAACCGCAGTGACCATGGAGATTGTGTTTTGTTTTCAAAATGTTCAGTTTGTTTTTGAGTTGTGTTTAATGTAATGAGATATATTGGAATTTGTATTTTGTTTAATGGTTTGCAATAACCTTTATACAGGTTTGCTTTTGAATTTATGGCATGTATTATTGTATTATGTTAAGCACAATATGTATAATATGTTCTACTTATAAAATAACATCTAATGATATGTAATGTATCTTTACTTGAGTTTCTAGGAATGCATATATGTTTTGGATTATTTTGGTTCTATTTTGTGTAGCATCTGCATATCCTCCTATTGGCTATATGGGTGTTACAATACTAAGTAATAAATATGCATATAAATCATCTATATGTATATGTAAATTTCTTATAGCATGCATTATGTTCAATCTTAAATTTTAATGTTTAATCACCCCATTCAAATATGGTAAATCATATTTGATTTATTTCTAGGTGTTTGCAAATTTTCATAAACACTAGAAAAGGTTCCAATATGGTTCAGTGAAAGAAAAATGGAAGCAAAGCACTCAAAATAGTGCAAAATGGGCTAAGTACATAGTGGGTCTAAAAATAGGCAGACAAATCAGTCTAGAAGCAAATCGTACTATAGTCTCCACTTGTTACATCATGTTCACATAGAAAACATTCAAATTAGGCTTTTAGGTCTTCTAAACATTTGTTTCCCTATGTCACTAATTTCCATATCATTAAAGATCAGGCCATTTGAACTTCTAAGTCATGAGATAAGTATCAAACATCACAAGCTGCTCCAATATAGGAGCAACATCAAGTCATCATTTTCAATATTGATTTCCAAAGTCATACAACTAGAATTATGTTAGAGTCTCTTCTAGATGTTTCTATTTATATATCTTATTTTTTATATGAAACTAAAATCACCTAATTTAGAGGTCTGTAAGTTGAGTTATGACCCAAACAATATGACTGGTTCAATAAACCCTAGGCAAAATTCCACAACACAATACTCTCTTGTCATATTCAACCTATTCTATGCAATATAACACCAAAATAACACCAACGAATCATCCCTACAACCATTGCACATTAAAATGAATCTTTTTATCCATTCAAACATATAAAAAAAGAGAAATTAGACTAAGTGTAGTCCCAAACCTTAAAATTGGCAAACCATTGCATGTTAAAATGAATCTTTTTATCCATTCAAACATATAACAAAAGAGAAATTAGACTAAGTGTAGTCCCAAACCTTAAAATTGGCAAAGTAGTTCTTCTAATGTCTTTCCTTCCCTTCCTCTTTGGCTTTTCTTGACTTATCAACTAGAAGCACCACAAGTACACATCTCAATCCTACTTCCACCCTATAATTTCATTTCTTTATAAACAAAGAAAGAAAATGTAAGATGAAGAGAAAATCCCTAACTTTTACCTTGATTTCCACTTAAGATTGACTTGATTTCTTACATGAAAAATGATGGAATGAAGAAGGTGAAATGAAGAGGAGAAAAATCAGAAGTTAAAACCCTCAAAGTGTCATCCATCTCCCATCTCTTATGCCCACTTATGCTCTTTCAAGAATCACACATATGCTTAATTCTTATTGGCCACACATTCTTTATTATTATTGGTCATACATGCTTATTCCAATTGGTCCATCTGTTAACTTTAGAAAAATTGCATATTGGTCCTTCTTCTTTCTTTAATTCCCAAATTGTCTGGCCTATAATATTATCAATCAATTTCGTTCCCCTATGTCTTAATTTTCTAATGGCATAAATTTCATGCAATTTGGCTAATTATTTCGGGAGTTATACTTAAAATACTACAGGTTGTTCGAAAATAAGGACATCAACTAGAACTCAACTTCAAGTCAGAATTCAAAAATCTTCGAGACAGAATCAAGTTTCGGTTCTTTCATGAAAGTTTTATACTGATGTCTCTAGTTTAATCTCCAATGGAAATTATCCAAATTTGAGGTCTAAAGGCCAAGATATGGCCAAAATACATAAGTCTACTTAGTGGAACCTATCTATTTAACGAGGTACACATCCCAAATTAACTAACTTTAGTCTTATCATGCAAGAGTAACACAAAACACATCCAATTTAACCAACAGCATGCCATTTTTTTATGAAATATTTCTTTTATCAATTCACATCACGCTCATAAATCCAAGAAAACATATAAAAAATTCCCATCCATATTTCACGTCTAAGTTTGTATGTTCATGCCGAAATGAACAAATTACCCATTTATCCATGTCTTTTACATTAAGTACCATTATATCTCTTACTATACCTAGATGCACTTAATTCTTTATGTTCACTTCTTAATACACTCTAGACATGCTATAATACTTCTAGGGTATATGTTGGGGCCTTACAAGAATGAATGAAATTAAATATCTCATAATTTTTGTTTAATAGAAAGTCGTATGATAAAACTAGCTTTGGGAACATGATGAGAGAACGAAATGACTTCCCATTAAGAAGCTATTGGATTATACACTTTTTAAGCAAATGGTAACACAAATTTTTGGTGAAACCTTTCCAAGGGGGCAATGTCCAAATCAATTGATCATCCTTATCAGTATTAATAGGTAAGTAGGGAAATTAACTCTGATGTTAGAAAGGGTTCTTTAAAAATGCACTAGCCATTATCAAGATTTATTCATAATGAAAGCTTCCACCCTTACGTCAATGCAAGACCTTTGATGGTTGATCTTAAGGAAATGAGATATTGAAGAGGTCATAAGGAATGCCACTTATCTAAACTTAAAAAAAGTTTCCTTACCATTTTCGACAATAGTTTTTGTCACCCTTCTTAAACTCTCTTAGACTAAGGATTTGTCTTAAGGATTAAGATATGTCTATCCTTAATTTTATAGTCTAAAAATTTTATCCTTTCAAAAAATTTAAGTGAATTCATTTCACCTATAATAATTTATCATTAATAATGCGCATACATAGGAGTATTTTATTCAACAGACTAATAGATTTTATACCCAAATTGCCTTCCTTCCTTTGGCATACAAACACACTATCATTTTACTTAGCTATGGAAGCATATTTTCTATCACCTATCAACAGAAGATTTTTTATTTTCTATCTATAGTTTTAACCATTGTCATCAGAATGCATATATGAGCACTACAATAAAAATGAAGACCATTAACTACCAATAATATAAGGTGACGAGATTGAAGTAAGGTGCTTTTTAGAATAGGACATGACACATTTATATGAATGTTATAAGATATTGCATAAGAAATCATGTCATTATACTAGTGATAACATTTGTCTTTAAGTGATAAACAAATAATTATTATACATCTCTATAAATGATATTATAGTTATTTTTGTTACAAGACTTTGTATATTGAGATGTAATTGAAAATTTTCTTGTAAAAGATATTAATTATAAATTACTATATCATTTAGAAGGATTATTGCAATGATGAAATAATTTGTTATTGCATTTTGGTTACTAATAATTTAAGCTAATCAAATCGGTATATTGTTGGGACATTGGGACGGGATCCGATCCCGACTGTAGCGGAAAAATTACTAAAATTTTTTGTATTTTGATTTTTCAAAAATTAAGATCTCTTTAACTTTATAAAATGATTAACAAAAAATTATAATAAAGCATAAATCTTAATTTGTACCTTATTCTAAAGCTTGATCATAATCTTGTCATATCCCTTGAACCATTTCTAAAATTAACTCATCTCAACTACACTAGTTGCAGCATTGATCAACCTTGAACGGTATCTATAGAAAGGGTTGAGAGAACTCTACAACTGTTACAAAGAGGGTTAAGTAAGGAGTGCTAACTCTATTACAGCTCAAACTTATTTATAATAAGTTATGAACATTTTATTAATTTAATTGAAATTAAATTTTAATTTTAATTAAACTTTAATTATAATTACCAAAATTATAATTAAATACCAATTATGCCCAAATAATATTTAATTTCTCATATTAATACTTATTTATTAAATATCTTATATTTAATTATAAAGTTTCTTAAACTTTATAATCAAGTCTAACTTGAATAGAATATCTTTGCTCTCTTTAACCATTCTTTATGTGTGACCCATTAAGTTTCCAAACATGTTGGCAATGGATATAAATTATAACTTTAAATCATACTTATGATTAGATAAATTAAATTTTGGTGATAATATGTTATTATATTCCAATCTTGATATATGGATATAAATTGTTTAATTAGAGAATTAGAGATAAATTAAAGAATGACCAGCCAAATATTTAGGAATATCAAATTGATTTTGAATAACTTTTTCTGTATGATTTTTCTGTATAATTCAATCATTTCATTAGACAATGTTCCAATTAGACATAAAGCATGAAATTAATGTCTACTCTATTTGAGTCTAATAATATTAGTTATCCACCATTAGCTGTTGATTTAAATAATGAATTTTATAAACTATCCACAAAACGTCATTCCATCTTAGCCAAGGATTTCCCTTATCATTACTAATTAAGAATAGCAGAACAATCTCCCTTATTACTTTATATGATGAATTCTATCTTGATTACTATACTACCTCCATATAGTAGCATAAACTACCTCCATATAACTCATGCTTCATCTAGTGACTACCAATTGAACTACCTATGATTATAGTAGGTCATAAGTAGTATCAAAATATAGTAATATCTATACAAGATAACTTTAGAGACCTCAAGTTAAAAGATCAATTATACAATTATCACAATGAGAATTTTCATAACAACACAAGTAAAGTTCAAATAGATTTCTCATATAGGGTCAATTTAGTGAACTTATTCTCTAACAAGCACCTATATGTTTGTTTAAGTATCTTCATACTTTAGCCTATAAGATCAACTACTTCCTTTATAGGAAAAACATAACTTGTGCTAGTTTATTTATGTTCTATTAATATCTAGTCTTGATAAAATAATGACAAGGAATAATTTAGGATAATACATAAATATAATATATGATAATTATAACCTCATGATAATTGCATTTGGAATGTATAATTATCCCATAGACTTTAACATATATATATCTAGTATGTATAAAATAAATAATTTCTTTAAATTATTTTGTTGCTTAATTACAACCAAATAGATTGGCTTTACAACATAAACTGACAATCTCTCACTTGCACTGAGCCAATCATGTAATTATCATATACCATATCACTATATGATGATCATGCTACTGTTGGGACAATGAATTAAAGAGAGAATTCTATAAGATTCTCTATAGTGAGCACTTGTTTAAATCGTACAAATTTCATTCTAATTAAGAAAATTTTGCCTAAATACATCAATAGATCTTTGATGAGACCTTAGCTCTTTTATATGCCCAATGGCTCTAACGGTTCATAGTATATTACTATCTTAAATAATGCAAGTAACTATGTTGGACCCCATTTTCGGAGGCCAACATTTGGAGTCATAAACCTTGGGCTTGCGTAATACCTAGTAGGGTTATTTCCAATAACCCTAAATAACTGTCATCCTATCGGAGTGGAGTGCCCACACTAGTCAAACACCAAAAATTCAATTTGACTTCATCAAAAAAATTGCAGCTATGAATCTCTAGTTCGTTTTGAAGCAAGAATCATCTCAATCAGGGCCTTATAGCTTAAGATAAACTTAAAAAGCTAAAGCATGTACATACCCCAATTATGCTCTCCCAACCGACCCCTCACTTTCTCTCCAACAATTATTTAATTCAAGGTGAAAATATACAAATTTTTTTGGAGAGATACGCAAAGATGTTAGAAATCCATTTCTTCAAGAATCACTTCATTTGGAGGTCAGATGAGGAAGTTATGGCCAAAAGAATCCAACACGTTTATGCCTTTACTTGTATTGTACATGTCTTGGTGCAATTACCATAACTTTTGCTAAATATGTTGGATTAATTTCATGTTTAAATCATTTGAAAGAGAGCCTCGAGATCTACAACTTTCATGAATAACTCAAAGTAAGATTCGGCCTCTAAAAGGGTCAAAAATAGAACAGAAGAAGGGAGCAAAAAGTCAAACTAAGACGATGCTGACATCATACTAAGACGATGTTGATGTCATTCTGAGACGTCAAAACTAAGACGAAGCGTCTTAGGTACCAAAACTAAGACGAAAGAAGACTAAGATGATGCTGACATCATTTTAAGACGATGCTGACGTCATTCTGAGACGCAAAACTAAGACGAAGCGTCTTAGGTACCAAAACTAAGATGAAAAAAGACTAAGACAATGCTGATGTCATTCTAAGACGAAGCTGACATCATTATGAGATACAAAACTAAGAAGAAGCGTCTTTGGTACCAAAACTAAGATGAAAGAAGACTAAGACGATGCTGACGTCATTCTAAGACGCGAAACTAAGACAAAGCATCTTAGGTACCAAAACTAAGACGAAAGAAGACTAAGATGATGTTGACGTCATTCTGAGACGCAAAACTAAGATGAAGCGCCTTAGGTTCCAAAACTAATATGAAAGAAGACTAAGACGATGATGACGTCATTCTAAGACGAAAGAAACTAAGACGAACGTCATACTAAGATGAAAGAAACTAAAAAGGGCATAACTTTCACTACAAGTTTTGGATTGAGGTCGTTCTTAGACCGTTTTAAAAAAGACTTCTAGACCTACAATTTCCATGAAGACCTGATAAACTATTTTTTCCTCTACAAGGGTTAAAATTTCAAAACAATGCAGCTGTCCTGAAAATACACGCTATGCAATGACACCAACTTCCAATGATCATAACTTTCCACTACAATATCCAAAATTTACAAAATTTATATCGTTGGAAAGCTGGAAAAATCATCTACAATTTCAAGAAGAAAATTTTGCTTAAATTAGCTCATATCAACCCAGAAATATCCCTGAAATCTGTACATGAATTTTTCCCTATGTAACCTTGAGTATCATGGGTGAAATCAAAATCATAAACCATTAGTATCAAAAGATCGTAGTTTTACAAAGATTTAGTGGGCATGTCAAGTCCCTAATACATGTAAGTTTCAAAAATATTCCAAAATACAAAAGATATATGAATAATAAATTGCTCAAAATGCAACTAAAGCCTTGGTTTACTAAATTTTCTTAAATTACAACAAAATTTCAAAAGGAGAGTGATGCCTTGGTCCTTGACTACTCAATCTCTTGCTCATCACCTGCTTATGGGGAGGAAAATGGGGGCTGAGCTTAAAGCCCGTGGAAAACAATTTTATAGCTTGCAACAAGCAAAAGCGTTCTTAAAACATTTTCCATACAGAAATTCATGGGTATGCAAATTATGAATGCATTACTCAAATCAAGTTGTCGTGAGCACATAAACACATCAAATGGTTCGGGTGGATCCAAAACAAAATGTACTACGTATTTTCACATAATGGTCTTGCGTAGTTGTAAACTTATGGGAGTCCCTGAAGGAGTTCCATGCCACTAGCGGGTAAGCGGGGGAAGCCTTTAACTTGGTCAACATGCATGCGACATAACTTAAGGGACCACCACAAACCCACATAACACATATTTCATAATCTTGTAAGCTTGATGCCCAAAATGGCCCTTCTCTTGAAAACTTGCTTTTTCGAATACTTGCTACATCTTGAACCATTTCCAAAAGCATAGTTTCAAAATCATGAATCATTTCATATAATCATTAAAAAAAAACAACTTTTCATGAATCATCACCCAAATCATGTATAATCATGTAACACAATCTTACAACATTTAGAAAACATTAAATGCACATGAATGAGGTAGTTGAAAAATCATTTACTGTGATTTCTTGACAGAAAACTTTATTGGCTTATTACTTAACTATAAAAGTGAAACCCACCTTGAAGTCCTTGACTATGACTTGTTCAAATATGCCTCTCCTCTTGGTCCTCTTGTCCTTCTTGATTTTCTTCAACATTAACAAAAATCTCCAAATCAATAGGTATTCCAATGGAGAAGCCCATAAGACATAATCACTAAAATTGATCATAGAATCCTTAAATCCATACATTTCTTAAGCTATATGAACCAAAATCTTCTTAAAAGTCCAAAATATGAAACCTAAGCTTACCTTGAATCTTCACCAAACAATGATTTTCTTGGCTCTAATGGAAGCTCTAATCCTCCCCTTTCTTTTTCTCTTCTTGAACAACACAAAAATCTCTCTAGAAGGCTTAGAAAAGATGAAACCTAACTCAACTCTTTTCTTTCCTCTCAACCATCGAAACCTCTTTTCTTCCTCTCTTTGGTTTTGTTATTTCACTTTTCCCCTCCCATTTTCGTTTTTCTCCTTCTTAAGGAAGGAAACAACACTTATTTCTTCCCATTTTACCCTTAATGAATAATAAAAGTCCACCTTGCCCTTCTTTTAATGCCTTATGGTTTTTAAACTTTAGTGACTTGCCAAATTTGGCCTTACACTCTCCCACTACTTTAATAGATCAATGCCCTTAACCTACACCATAATATCTTACCCACATTAACAAGCTAATCTTTTCCAACCTAATTAATCTAGCAAGACCCCAAAATTCGTCTCATCATGCTAAAAATTTTCAGGAGCCAACAAACTATATTAAGTTCACTAAAGAACTTATTGATCCAATTAATCATTTCTATTAAATGAAAAATATATTATGGCTTAATTAGTAACAATTGCTACATTGGAACCTTTCCAATCTTAAATGATATTGTTTTAAGTAAAATAGACCTTAATTAGGACTTACTTCTAACATTAATATCCAGATAACTATGAAATCAAATATCAATTCATGTATAGAATAATGGATATCTTTAATACTTCATAAGTATCATATATCTCAAATACTAAACATCTTTAGTACATTTTCTATGTATTTGGACTTAGAATAGATTCCAATCTATCTTTATAGATCTATCTCGCCATAATTAATTTGTTACCTTTTCATATCTATCAAGATTTCTAATTGGATAACTATATTTTTAACAATTGAAAATTAGAATTGTTGTGTTCTATGAGCAATAGGTCTTTACATACTCTCACTGAAGAGGAAAAATATACTCCCATTAACCTTCTTATAGACATAATATATTCACAATCGTCTCTAAACCAAGTTATTTGAATTTATTATGAAAGTGATTCCTTCAATGTCATGTAGTCTTTCAACTATACATCAAATGTATCAACAAAGGCAATAGTTCCAATTGGATGTACTATTATGAAATTTGAACTTTTCAAAATTTATCTTATTCCCATTACTTATCTTGCGAACCATTCTCCTATAAGTATATATTGAAGCAAAGAATTTGCTTAATAGGTTTGTATCGATTATATCCAACCTTTTGGATGTTTTATAACCTTTATTACTCAATTTAGTTCTAAACTTAATAGATAATTTATGCTTCAACCAAGCATCACTTCTTTTAATCATTAACTTTGACCTTTTCAGAGATTTAGAATTTCATATCTAATATGAAATCTTGGTAAATGATTCAATTTGAATTATTAAAGGTAAGTCATTGTACTTAGCCATAACTATAAGAAAATAATATTGCATCAACCAATATCTCATATTGTATTTTTCTTTTACATATTCTATACTCATATGTATTTTTGTGTGAAGGTATTCACTAGAGAATCTCATTCTCTATAGATAACTAAAATTTAAAATTACCACAACGATCTCATCAAGTGCTTCACATTTAATACATATGACTATATACATAAAGTCATTAGTGATATAATAAAATATTAAGTATCATCCTTTTATGAATTGTCATGCCATCCAACACATCATATGTATAAGATTTAAAATTCAATTCCATCATCATTCTTTCACCAAAGATTGATTTAGTTGTTCTTCAAATTAACAAGTTTCATATAATTGATAATCAAAATGATACATATATCCTTGTATATAACTTTATACTTTTCGTCATGGTGATTTAACCAATACGACATAAAAGGATGGTCTCAATTATCCAGATTTGTATTCTTACCACTATGTTAAGCATAAGTCTCCTTTGATTAAAACATAAACAAACTATTTGCATAAACTTGGATTAACTACTTTTGCTTAATAATTTATTTCTTTTATGCATTAAGCATCATAATAATGTTCAATGTAAATTGATTACCAAATATTCAAAAGCATGAATTAAAGATAAATATGATCTCTATCATATTATGTAAAGATAAGAAAAGTCACAAAATCATTTCTTTTAATGATAACTATTATCATCCTATATCAAATGCCTTTATTTGTAGTCCTCAATTATGCCTTTAGTATGCTAAATTGAGTGAAACAATTTCATTCGGGTATTATACCTTTCAACTATACTTTATGCAACCTTTTGCATCTTGTTATCATAATGTTGATATACATCTTACATGTTGTCTTCAAAGTTTATGCGTTATTATTCAACTCAAAATGTCAATACATTTTTCATCTATATGATCGTGACATATCTCTAAAAGTTTAACATAAAATGTTTAACAAGGATTAATTGCAAAAGTGCACAATGGACATACAACTTTTCTATCTAACATAACTTATGTCCAAGAAATTTAATTTACTAACTCTTAGGGAACTATACTAATCAAGATAAATTCCAGTTAGAACAAAATATAAATGTAAAAAAACAAGTTATTGTTTATATGCCATGACTACCAAATGAGATTAAGACTTTGATCATATATTTAGTTACTCCCACTATTTTATTCAGAATAATAGCCCTCACTATTATTTAAAACGATTAATCTAAACTTTCTAGTATGCTAAGATCTTATTCAAATTTAGTTGACCTTGAGTTTGTTCAATAAACTAACTAAACCTAGGTAGATAACAACTTTATTAATAACATCTCATATGATTCCTAGATCCGTTAGGTAATAACTCTTACCAAAACATATCTTGTATGTTATTTCTAACCCTACCTTTAAATTCATGTGATCATGAGTTTGCTTATCTAAATCATACAAATTTAGTTAAGTAAGACCCAGTTTCATAAGACTAAAAATATTCAGGTTAAAGCAGCCTTGAGTTTGCTTAACAAGCCTAATAATAAATAGAACTTTGGTTTATTCTTATAACAATAGGAGGCAACAATCACATTCTTAATATGTACTTAATATTTTATTATGAGATTTAATTTCATTCATCTCATTAAAGGAAAACATAAATTAGATTAAACTCATTGATTCCTAAATATATTAAATTCCCATTCCAAATATAAATTCAATTTAATTTGAAATTTTTAAAAATCCAATTGGAAACTATCTCCAATTATGTTGACTCTTTTAAAACATTTAATTGAAAATAATTTTCATGTAAATTATTCTTCTCACTTACTATAATGTAGAAAACTCCTTTTCAAAATTATGTAAGTAACATATTGTAATCCAATTACAAAATATTTCTAATTTAATTAGAAATTACTTTTCCTTAATTAGAAAATTATTTTCTAATATTAAAGGAAACTACTTTCAAAATTATATAAAACAATTTTAAATTTAATTAAGAAATTCTTTTAAAATATTTATTTGGAGATTGATTTCTTAACTAATTAGAATTTTCTAATAAATTAAAAAATATTTCTCAAAATTATTAAAAGATCATTTTCTCAATTAATTAATGAAAAGACTTTTCAAAATTTAATCAAGAAAAATATTTTTTAAAATAAAAAATTTATTATTCATAAATAAAGAAATAATTTATAAATAAATATAATGATGATTCTTTAAACAAATAAAACATAAATTTAATTTATCTCAATCATATTGAAATAAATAAATTTAATTAAGAAACACGCTTCTTAATTGTTTAGAAAACACTTTTCTTAATTTTAAAGGGTATGAATAATTAATTTCAATGTAATTGAAACTAAATAATTATAATTTTAGAAACTATTTTTCTAAAATTAATTAAGAATCAATATAATTCTTCATAATCAAATTAAGAAAATGATTACCTTAATTTTGGAATTGAATGTTAATTTTAAAACAATTTTATTATGTTTGAAACTTGGTTAAATTAGGAATTCATTTTACAAATTTAAAATAACTTAATTTAGACCTAAAATTACTTTGATCCAAAAGTTAAATAAGTTACCACTTTCTAGTTTGAGTCAGACTTAAAGTCATGTCCAAATAACCCTTATCTTTAAATTTAGAATAACTTATTTTTAATTTAAGCCAAACTTAAATTAATTACCAAACAAGTCTTATTCCAATTCTAGAATAGGATATCTTTATGTATAAACATATCCTGTTCAAGGTTTAGGCTATCCTTATCTTTGCTACAAAACACTACTTATTCTACTCTAGAATAAGTCTATTCATACTTCCAAACACCCCTATCTTCTAATTGGGAAACCTTAGGTTCCTACCAAAAAGCAGTTGCCACAAGCATCCCTTATAGCTACCAAATTCTACTCGCCCTTTAGATGAAACTGCAATCACCAGTCAATTCTCCAACACATCTTCTAGCTTGACAAGGTTTGTTCATTGTTGCCTTACAGTCGTGGGAGCATTCCACCATCCACAAGAGCGTCCCACTACTCATTTTTTACGTGTGACCCATTGGGTTCCCAAATATGTTGGCAATGGATAACCTTAAATCTTATTTAGGATTAGATAAATTAAACTTTTTAACTTATCTTTAATTGTCTAATTAATCGATTTATATCCATATATCAAGATTGGCGTTTAACAACATATCATGACCACCTAAATACTTAGTAATATTAAAGTGGTTTTGACTAAACTTTTTGTGCATGAATTTTTTGTATAATTCAATCATTTCATTCTAAAATGTTTTAATTAGGCATAGAGCATAAAATTAATAGCTACTCTATTTTGAGTCTAATCATATTAGTTTTTCACCATTAGTTATGGATTTAAATAATGACGTTTGTAAAATATTTACAAAACTTCATTCCACCTTTGCAAGGATTTCCTAAATCAATACTAATTGAGAACAATGAAACATTTTTCCTAATTACTTTAGGGTAATGAATCATATCTTTATCATTCAATTACTTCTATATAGTTCATACTACATCCAATGACTGCTAACTGAACTACCTATGATTAGAATAGTTCATACGTAGTATCAAAATATAACAATTCATGTACAAGATAACTTTGGAAACCTTAAGTCAAAGCAACACATTTACAATCATCACAATGATAATTTTCATAGACATACAAGAAATGTTCCAAATGGATTTCTCATATGGGGTTAGTTCAGTAAACTTGTTTTCTAACAAGCTCTCACATGTTTGTTTAAAAATATCCATATTTTAGCCTATGGATTGACTACTTCCTTTATAAGGAAAAAACGTAATGTGTTGTAGTTTTTTTTACGCTCTATTAATATCTAGTCTTAATAGAACAATGATTAGAAATAATTTAGAGATAATACATAAATGTAATATGAATCTCATAATTGTTTCATTTGCACTCCCATGAACTTTATCATATACCTCTAATATGTAAAAGATTAAGAGTGTCTTTAAATTATTTGGTTTCTTAACTAGAACCAAATCGATTAACTAAACTAGACCAATTGGCTATAAAGCATATATATATATATATATATATATATAGTAAAACTTGTATGATTGAAAATATCTGCAAGGATTTAAGTTTTTAAATAATTATTCTCTTTTATGGATAAAATTGTTTAATATTATATTTAAAATTTTCATATAATATTTTTAATGAATTATTTTAATTAAAAATCATTTTCATGTTAAATAGACAAATCTATGAAATATAAATTAATTAACGCATAAAATAAAAATTTTATTTTATTTTATATTTTATTAACATATTATTACCTTATATCTTATGGTTTGTTAGGGCCATGATATATACTAATATATGTTCCATTCAAACTTTACATGAGATTGGCGCTATTAAAATGAGGAATTGAAGAAACTTAGCTACAGGTCTTATAGGAATTTAGACATTACCAAGCCTAGGGAATCGTTTATGAGGAAAAAGCAAGAACTATATGATAGTCCTCTAGATGATTAAAAGAATATTAAGGAGTTATTGGATATAAAGGAGTATATAAATGCTTTTAAGAATCATAACTCCTTTATCATATAGAACTTAAGGGTGTTATAACTTAAAGATGGTGACTTTAATTCCAAATCCTTTCATTGATCTCTCCTAGCCCAAAGGATCAGTAACATAATTATCTTACTGGTGAATGAAGAAAGTCTAACACTTATTGAGCAGAGGGATTTGTTGAGCCATGCCAAAGATTATGTTTAGAAGATCTTAAGGAGCCCAAGTGGTGGCCATTCCTCCGATCTGGCTATCAATTTAATCTCATGAGGAGCTTTTACTAAAACCTATTTCTTGGAATGAGATTGAGAAGGTGGTGTTCAATTTTAATCCCAATAAGGCTTCAAACTGGACAGATTTGATGCTTTCTTTTGCCATAAGTGATGGAACCACTAGAAAAACATGTTTATGATGTATTCATGCAGTTCTTTTAAAGCTATAAGATTCTTATAGCTTAGAAAAATACTCATTTATATTTAATTCCTAAGTTTTTTTAACTCTTCTAACTTAAAGAAATACAAGCCAGTTTTTTATTGCAATATATTTTATATACCATTTCTGGAATCATTGCTAACAAACTTAAAATGGTCCTTCTAGGGACTGGGAATTATGCATAAGAGCATTGGAGATAATGCCATGCTTACTCATGATCTATTGAGAAATTACCATCTCAATGGATCAAAAAAGAATTTTATCTTGAAAATTGGCATTCATAAGGCCTTTGACATTATAGAATAGATTTTTATCACACATACACTAAGGACCTTTGGATTTCTACAATTTTTATATCATGGATCAAATAACACATTTCTATTACCACTTTAAGTTTTATTATGAATGGTGAAGTTTCCAAGATGCTCAAGGGTGTTAGAGGGATAAGGAAAGGGGACCCTTTCTTCTATTACCTTTTCACTCTTTGTATAGAGGTTCTTTATATAATCATTCAAATCAACATCAACAATAAGAGCAATTTCAGGTACTATAAGAAGTATGATTCGTTAGAAATCTCTCATTTAAATCTTGCAGATGATCTTCTTATCTTTTTTGGTGCAAATATTACTTCTAATTTTTGTCTTCTAAAGTCATTTGTGGAATTCAACAAGTTATCTAATATTGTCATCAATAAGGAGCTTCATAATGGTTTCCCAAGGTAGTTTTCACATAACTTATAAATTGAGTGATCTGTTAGTTTTATCACTTAGATACCCTTCCTTTATCTACTTAGGGGTCCTTATAACTTCAAGTAGAATCTCCTACATTAAGTTTCAACCATTATCTGACATGATTATAATGAGAATAGGGAGTTGGACAAACTAAAGCCTTTAATTCGCAAGAAGACTTCAACTTATTGTCTATACTCTTAGGCCCTGTTTAGTTGGATGTTAATTAATAGAATGGAGTGTAATAGAATGGAAGGGAATGGAATGATTTATAACAGAATGGAATGTAATATAGTAAAAAGTTGTTTAGGAAGGAGGAAGGGTCCATAATGTAATGTAGTGAAATATTGTTTAGAAGATGGATGGAATGGAATGTAATGTATAATAAATGACCTTTATATCCCTTATATTAAAATAGTTGTTGCAGAAGGTTTATTATTTTATTATTAATTATATAAAAATATTAGTATTAATTATTTAATAAATTTTATTTTATTTTATGTGATTTATATTAAAAACAATTTATTTGTATAAAAATACATTCAAACAATTAAAGAATATTTTTACATATTTTCTATTCTCATTAATAAAATTTTATTAAATTTTTATTAATTGTATACAATTTATTATTAATTATATAAAATATTATTATTAATTATTTAATATATTTTATTTTATTTTATGTGATTTATATATAAAATAATTTATTTTATTTTTATTTATATAGAAATATATACAAAAATTAAAGAATAATTTTAAATATATTTTCTATTTTCATTAGTAAATTTTTAAAATTATATACAATTTATTATTAATTATAAAATTATTATTATTAATTATTTGATAAATTTTATTATATTAAATTTTATTTATATTTAAAAATAATTTATTTATATTTTTATTTATATAGAAATATGTACAAACAAGAATAATTTTTAATATATTTTTATTAATAAAATAGAAAATATATAAAATTATTATTTAATTGTTTTATATATTTCTATATAAATAAAATAAATAAATACATTTTAAATATAAAATTTTATATTTTATTATTAAATATATATAATTTATTATTAATAATATAAAATATTATTATTAATCATTTAATAAAATTTATTATATTAAACATTACTATATTCTATTTAATATATTAATGTTATGATTTGGTCGAGTTGATATTAAGAAGAATTATTAAGGGTATACTAGGTAGTATATATTTATTAGTTTACGTTCCATCCTAAACCTCCTGAATCGGAGGTTTCTTATTTTCACTGTTTAAGATGGAATGGAATGTAACATGAAACCCTCTGCTTCCATCCCAGTCCATTTCATTCTATTATGAAACCTTCTAACAAACGATGGAAGTGTGGTATGTTCCATCCCATCCCATTATTAACCCTCAAACCAAACATAGCCTTAGTAACCTTTACATTTACTAGTCTACTAATCTTTTTTTAAAAGTGTTTTATAGGTACATTGAAAAAATATTTAGAGAATTTTTTTGATAGGAATCTGTAGTATAAAACCTCTTGTTAAAATGAGTTAGAGGAGCTCTTGTTTGCCAAGGAATGAAATGGGCTTAGGAATCTTACTTATGCAACTTGTGAACAAGACTTTCCTTGCTAAGAGTATATAGAAAATTGGTAGTGAGAAGGACTCTTTATGGGTGAAATAACTTCATAAAAATTACTTACGAAGTAAAAGCTTTTGGATAGTCAAGCTAAGATAAGATTCCTCCTTAAGTATGGTGCATATTTTAAAACTGAGAGATATTTTCCAATCTTCAAATAAGTTCTCTATTGTTAATAGGGCTAATATATGGCTTTAGCGTTTGTCTTAGACAATTTTAGGCCTATTCAAAAAAAGGTCTTGTAGAGATTTACTTAGAAGCGATACCCCAAGGGTTAATTAGCATAATTTGGTTTAGAACATATATCTAACTCCAAAAGTGTCATTTGTGTTATGGATAACTATGACACAATGTTTGACCACTTTGGAGAGGGTTAATGGAATCCTCATATTAACATTACATGCAAATTGTGCAATTTGATCATGTATTTATACATTACCTATTTTTTGATTGGTCCCTCTCTAGGCAGCTTTGGAATATTGTACTAGAAAATGTGGAGTTACTTGTGGAGCAAATGAATTACATATTATAGTCCAATAGGTCTTAGACATCCAACCCTTGAGAAAGGACAATGCCAAATTCTTCTAAATGGAATTTGGTTGCGAAGTGTATTCCATATAATGTGAAAGAAATCAAACAATATATAAGAACATGGTTGAATACATTAACCTAGTACTACTAAGAAATATAATGATGATAAGGGAAATGACTTTGATTCAAGAAGCTTGCTTAACTCTTTCACTAGGTTTGTCCTCTAAATTGAACCTCTAAGAGCGATGTATCATTCATAACATATTAGATTTCTTATGATTTTGGATGTTCTAATGTAACATCCCATGTTTGGGGCTAGACCTTAGAATAGTGAATTAAGTGTACTGTGAGAAATTAGAAGTGCATTGCATGCTCATGTATCATTGTATATTTACAAACATGTGAATATTTATTTATGAAACATTAACATTTTTTTACATGCATTCATTGACATTTTCAGCGTATAAATGATTTATAGAAGTGATTAAAATGAGAATTGTGGTTTTTCTTGTGTATTTTGGAGAGTCATATTATTATTTCAAAATTTTTGGTAAATTTTAAAAATTTTCAAAAAATTTGGGGTATTTTGGACTAAGAAAATATAAAAAATAAGTGACATATGGAAGAGTGAAATGTGGCAGCCTTGCATGTTGACTCATGGCCCATATGCAAGGGACACACGTATTTAAGTGTGTTGCTAGAAACAAAATTACTGAAGCTTAATGTTATGTTTTTCATCTTTTGTTCTTCACCGAAAGAACTCTTTACCACAACTCTTCTCCTGTTCACTCACCGAAACATCAAGTGTTGAATTTTTTTTTATGTTATTGATTCACTCTGACCTAATGGAGACTTTGTTCAACCAAGTAAGTGATTTTTGTTGATTTTCTAATATTGTAAATGAATGCATGCATGAGTTGCTGTAGGAAGAAGCAATTCGGCGATGAGAGTAATGGATGATTATGTTTGAATTTTGAATTTTGGATTTGGTTTGTTGTGAGTTGTTGAGCTGAAAGGAGAGTAAGAAAGTTGGTTTATGCAATGGATGTAGTAGTTATGAAGTGTAAAAGTGTAAGTGGTAAGTCGACTTGTACCATGTGTAAGTCGACTTATGCTTGCACGGTACCGATAAATCGACTTGTACATTGGATAAGTCGACTTATTCAAGGACGGTACTATTTATTTGTGCCCTAAAGGCAATCCCCTTTAGCGCGTTTTATTCACAGTCGTATGTAGACTGAATGAATAAATAAAGAAAAGGCATAATTCATTAATTTGATGTTCATGAACATTGTTTACGAATTGATTGGATCTTTAATTAGATTAATGAAGTCCATGATATATGACATAGCATGAAGGAAATTATGATGTGATCATACTCCTGAGATTCCTATCATGTGCAATTATGTCAAGATTCTAAATTCTCCTAGTCATAGGATTAATGAGACCGACATCATTAATCCGGATAGACTAGCACATGTCATATTCCTTGATTGGATCAAGCGGTGGATCTCGTAAACCGTAAATATGAGATATTTAGAATTGACATGTGGATACTTACTAGCGGTAGTAAGTTCATTGGATGACCGCCATGAGATCATCACATGGATATCTTATCTAAGTGTCGTTGATAATCTCATCATAGCAATGGTGCAAGTATCCTTAGACTTGAGGTACTCAAGGATATCTTGATCTCGATCCGTGCTTTGACTCCATTCCTTGTTGCCTTCCAGAGGTAACTCATAGGGTGGTGCTTGGGTACACTTGAGGTATTCAAGATAATTGAGTAGCCAATAAAGGATTCACCACTTCGGATTAGCGTAAGAGATACCCATGGCCTCTTGTCGTCAGATCATTACTTGTAAATCTCGGCAGAGTGAATATGTCATGAAGAGTGTCTTCATGGACATATAGAGTAATGAGTCCTAGGACGAGATCTGTTATCACTTGGGCTAGACTCAGTCTAGTGAGAGTTGACACTTTGACCATACTCATAACCAAGTGGGGTATAGGATGGTGAAAGGACGAATTGCACGATAATTGTCTATGGAAGGGTTCGTGATCCGGTTCGTGATGAATTCATCAAACCGATTACTTTCCGGTCAATTGGGGGTCATGATGTGTTGCTAGATACCGCTCATGACTTGCTCAGATTAATTGTTAATCTAAGTGGCCAACATAGCCGGGAATCTAAAGGGTCACACGCTTAAGAGTGTTTCAGAGAATCTGTAAAATAGCAATTGGACAGAGTTCCAATTATGGAGAGAATTAGGATTAAATGGATCCCAATGTGATTGGGATATGTCCCGATGAGATCGCGACATCAAAATTGCTAAGAAAGGTTTCCGGTGATTTTTCAACACCGGAGCCCGGTAGGCCGGTAGGACCGACCCCAATTTGACTGGACCTCTTTAACAAATATATATATATATATATATATATTAATTAAGAATTAATTAATTATATATATATATATGTTGATTTACGTGGAAGCCATAAATGGAGAGGATAAAGGAAGTTTGAAAAGTCAAAATTCATCATTATTTATCATTTTAAGGCACTTCCATGCTTTCTACGTGGATGCCCTTCAACCAAGCTTCTTATATGTGTTTTAAGTGTTAAATAAACATATAAGAAGTGATAAAAAAAGGAGGCTTACACGTTGGTGGAAGGGAAGGGATCGAAAGCTTAAGGGTTAAGCCTTTGGAAAATTTGATTTTTCATCTCCTTCATCTCTTCTTTTCAAGTTGCTTCCACTCTCCAAGGCTTCCACCAAGGTTCAATCACTAGCTCTCCAGGACAGAGGTAGGCTCTAACAGGCTTTATTCTGTTCTAGCTATTTCCGGGTCAAAGGGGTTTGATCCGGTTAGGTTTTCTGATCTCTGCGTGGATACCTTTAGAGATAGTCTCTTTTGGCTATTTAGGTTGATGTCTTCATACCGATACCTGGATCCTGGGTTGGGAAGGTCCGGAAAAAAATTTTGTTTTCCGCTGCGGTACATGTGATGTACCTCCCGGGATTTTCCTACAGTGATATCAGAGCGTCTGGTATCCCGTATGAAGCTATAACCTAAGCTAGATCAGAAACCCTAAGTGCTGTTGATGTTGATGCATGTGTACTGCCCAGATTTTGAATTGCTATACAGATAGGTTTTTCGAAATTTTTCTGCCCAGGATTGTTCATAACATGTTAGAGAATATGTCTATGAATTTTCAGAATTTATCGATTTGATTTGATATAGTTTTTCTAATTAATTCCCTAAGGTTACAGATGCTGTTTTGTGAAACGATTCTGGAACAGGCATGAGTATAAAATCGAGAATAAATTCTAGAAAAATGGTTTTTAGTATTTTCCTTCACCTACATGTCTCTAAGATTTTGGTGAATGTCTATGAGCATGGAAATTGGATTTCAAGGTGATTGGATATTTATTCACGAATTTATTCTATGCTGTTGGGAATTGCTGTGCTGATGAACACAGATTTTGAATCGGTTTTGTTATTTAGGTTGACTGAGTTTTTGATGGAATAAAATCCTGAAAAACTTCATGTAGCATGTTCTGAACATGAAGTAATCTATGTAATTTTCTCATGATTTATTGAAATTTTTTCATTGATCATTTCGAGCAATGTACAGAACTGGACAGTTTTTGTGAAAATTGTTGGGACTGTTTTGCTTGGCTTGATTGAGTGTGATTTTTCAGTTCCAATGCCTTGCACCATTTTTAATGTGATTAAAAATGTGTTATCTTGATGTAGTATGATTGCCAAACTGAATTGCTTGAATTTGTTTATCCTAGAATTTTCGGATGCCTAATTGATCACCTTTGTGTCTCGTTAGTATATTTCATTTTCTTGCTTGTTTTGGCCGTCACAATTTTTGTGACAAGTGCCGGAGTAAATTTGATAATGTATATGCTAGCTAGAGATGCTTAGGATGATAATTTGGGTGTTCCTAAATTGTTTGGAAATTAATGAGTTTTGACTCATTTCAAGCTTTTCATATAGTTTGACTATTTAAGGCATTCATAGTTCAATGAAGTGTTCATTGAGGCATCAAATTTATCAGATATTACCTTAGGTATGTAGGTGTTGTGAATTGGAATTGTACTGATTGAGGAATGAGCCGATTAGAGATTTTAGCAAAATTCCCTGAATAAGTCGACTTGTATGTGAAATAAGTCAACTTGTTCAAGGTTATAGGATAAGTCGACTTGTGGATAGAATAAGTCGACTTGTTCAGGATCTCAGTATTAGTCGACTTGTAGTACCTTATAAGTCAACTTGTTCATGGGCAGGTGACATAAGTCGACTTGTGTGTGGGCAGAAGCATAAGTCGACTTGCATTTGATGAAAGTCGACTTGTGGCATGCTCAGGTTGGATGATGGATGATTATAAGGATTGATTCAATACGATTGATGAAACCTAAATCATTCCATATAGTCTTCGTGACTATAATCCTTAAGCTTGAGTCTAGAGACCAAATTCCTCCTCAGTATATGAAAACTAACGCCTTCCATTAATATGGTAAGAACCGAGTTCTTATAGGTTGGGTTGTTGAGCTAACCTCAAGCTCACTCTATACGAATATGTTCAAACCATGAAAATAAGATTTTCGGATTAATGGGTCGGTTTTCCTAGAAACGTTGATTTGTTGAGCTAACCTCAAGGTCAACGTGGATAGAGGCGAAGTTGGGTAGCATACATTAGATGTATGCGCATCAAAGAGTTGATACCCAATGAAGTGCATACATCAACAAGTTGATAGCACTGATTGATAGTTGTGTCTAAGATATAATTGGTATATCTGATACCTCCCGAGACATAAGGTGGCTTGTTGAGCTAACCTCAAGGTCATTCTTAATGTCGGTTATCGATGATGCAATTGGTATGACCGATACCTACCGATTGACCTAAGTTGTGGCTTGTTAAGCAAACTCAAGGTCACTTTTAGCAATGTCGGATATCGACCCACTAGGACATTATGTCACTTTGTTTCTCTGGATTCGTAAAGAGGGTTATGGATTCTAGGAAACTAGTGGGAGCCATATGCATATCATGCAAGTCCTTATGATCATGCAGGCATATCTATTCTATCATTCCTTTTCTTTATCGCGTTTAGGTTGATTGAAGAAGTCTTTCAGTGTGATTTTTCGCTCTCTATTCTGGACCGATTTTCTTGATTGGCTGAGGACTCTGAGAATTGTTCTCAGATCTGAGGAACTGGGATACGTCCTAGATGTTCCACTTCCAGATGCACCTGCTGTCGATGCTTCTGATAAGGATCAGAAAGCATATCGTAAGCATCTAAAGGACGATGATATGGATACTTGCATTATGCTTGTCTCGATGTCACCAGAGTGCGAAAAGACGAGTCCATGGATGCTCACGTTATAGTATCTCATCTTAGGGAGCTGTTTGATGAGTGAGCTCGGTCTGAAAGGTTCAAGACCTCAAGGTTTCTCTTCATCACAAAGATGGCTCCAGGACAATCTCACATGCAAGATACCCCGAAAATGAATGGCTATATTGAGAGATTGGCCGTCTTAGGATTTGTAATGGATTATGAATTAAGTAGAGACTTAATTTCGTTGGATTGTCGATGGTTATTCACGGTTTGTGATAAACTATCGGATAAACCAAATATCCACAACAATTCTCGAGTGATCAATCTGCCACGATAATGAAAAAGCTATCAAGATAGATAGCAAGTGTTAATGGTGGATGCTTCTTCTTCTAGTTCAAAGAAGAAAAGGCCAAGAAACCAAAGGAAGTGCCATCAAGGAAAACCAAAGAAACGCGCCCAAAAGGATTTTGCTTTCATCAGGCAAGTCTAGCCACCAGAGGCTAAACTGTAAAATCTATCTCGAGTCCTCGAAGCGAAGAAGGCATCGATGCCTCTACTTCTTCAAATATGTTTGTCATTGAGGTTAATACTATTCCTGATCCAAACATATCGGTATTTGATACCGGATGTGGCTCATACATATGAAATGATATGCAGGGCGTCAGGGATAGTAGAAAGCTCATAAAAGGAGAACTAGACCTTTGTGTAGGTAATACAGCAAGAGTTGCTACATTAGCCGTATGCACTTATGTCTTGTTACTCCCTACTGGGCTTGTATTCAAATTGAATGATTGACATTTTGTACCTATTTTAAACAAAGAACATATTGTATGTTTTATGTTTAATTAGAGCTGGTTTCCATTGGACTTTTAGTAGCAATGGTTGTTATATTAGTTGCAATGGAAAGCTCTATGGTACTGGTACATTATGCAATGGAATTGACATATTAGATATGTCATATCCAGTTCTGAATGTCAATGACGCGAAAAGACATAATCGAGATAATTTAAAATCAACTTACTTATGGCATTGTCGGCCTGGCCATATAAATGAGATACGCATTGCTAAGCTCCATAAAAGTGGCAGTTTAGGGTCATTTGATTATGAATCATATGACACATGCGAATCTTGTTTATTAGGCAAGATGACTAAGTTATCCTTTAAAGGAAAGGGTGAACGAGTGAATGGAATATTAGACCTAATACATTCGGATGTATGTGGTCCGATGTCCATCCATGCCACAAGTGGTTGTTTTTACTTCATTATTTTTATCGGTGATTATTCACGATATAGGTATCTGTATCTGATAAGATACAAATCTGAAGCATTTGAATAGTTCAAATAATTCAGAAATGAAGTAGAAAACTAACTTGGTAAAAGTATGAAGACATTACGATCTGATCGTGGTGGAAAATACTTAGACCAACAGTTTTGGATTATCTCAGAGATAATGGGATATTATCTCAGTGGACTCCTCCTTGCACGCCACAGCACAATGGTGTGGTTGAAAGAAGAAATCGAACCTTGTTAGACATGGTGCGATTGATGATAGGTTTTGCACAGTTTTGGAAATATGCGCTCGAGACAGCTGTTTACTTGCTAAACAGAGTTCCATTAAAGACAGTTGTGGTTACTCCATATGGAGATATGGACTAACTGAAAGCCCTATCTTTCTCATTTGAAAGTTTGGGGTTGTCCTGCTTATGTGAAGCGGACACAGTCAGATTAGCTTGATGAAAAGTCTGACAAGTATTTGTTCGTAGGATATCAAATTCTACCTTGCTTAGGAACAAAAGTTGTTTGTTTCCAAGCATGCTGTTTTCTTAAAGAAATAGTTTCTTTTACAAGAGGACAGTGGGAGCAAAGTTGAACTTGGAGAAGTTCAAAATGCTCGAACAAACACAGATCAACTGCCTGAACCTGAAACTGTCACTCATATAGATGAGGTAACAGTTCAACCTTCTACTACACACGAATTTCGTAGGTTAAGTAAGATACGCACTGTTCCCGAGAGATATGAATTTCTCGTAAGTGAACAGAATGACGTAATGCTCATAGGAGATGATGAGCCTACTACCTATGAAGAGGTTCTGAAAAGTTCAGAGTCTGGAACATGGCTTTGTGCCATGAAAGCCGAAATGGATTCCATGTACATAAACCAAGTATGGACTTTGGTTGATACACCTGAAGGGATAAAACCCACAGGGTGCAAAGAGGTTTTCACAAGAAAACCAACATGGATGGTAATTTGATTACCTATAAAGCAATGCTTCTGGTTAAAGGATTTCGCCACGCATAAAGAGTTGACTATGACAAGACCTTGACCCGTAGCAATGCTTAAATCCATTCGGATACTCCTAGCCATTGCCGCTCATTATGATTATGAGATATGGCAAATGGATGTGAAGATAGCTTTCCTGAGAGGAAATCTACCCGAGAATATGTATGACACAACCTGAGGGCTTCACTTCCATCGATGGCGAAAACGTATGCAAGCTTCAGAAATCCATGTTTGGATTGAAGCAAGCTTCCAGGAGTTGGATTATCCGTTTAGTTGAGTTAATCAAAGAGTTTGATTTCTCACAAAATTCGGATGATCATTGTGTGCATAAGAAGGTTAATGGGACTGCAATCGTATTCCTTGTGTTGTATGTAGATGACATACTGTTACTCGGAAACGATGTCTTTATGCTGCAATCAGTTAAAATTTGATTGTCCTAACAATTTGCGATGAAAGACCTTGGTAAAGCAACTTATATCCTTGGGATATAGATTTATGCAGATAGATCAAAGGTTGTTTGGTCTTTCACAAGCATCGTACATAGATGAGATGCTAAAGAGGTTTAGCATGAAACGATGCTATGTACGAAGCCCGATGTATCGAATGCTCTAAGTATTACGAGCAGATACCAATCGGATCCTGGTGAGGGTCACTGGGTGGCTGTCAAGAATATCCTCAAGTACTTGTGAAGCACTAAGGATGTTTTCTTGATGTTTGGAGATGGAAATCTCCTAATGAGCGGGCATTCAGATGCCAGTATCTAATCTAATAAGGATGATTCTGAATCATGATCAGGTTATATACATTCACACTGAATAGCGTTGCGGTCAGTTGGAAAGAGTTCCAAACAAGAGAGGATTACTGATTCAACAACCGAGGCAGAGTACCTGCCGCATGAGATGCGCAAATGAAGCAGTTTGGATCAAGAAGTTCATTACTGAACATGATCTAGTCCCTAGCTGTGATGGGCCCATAGGATTGTATTGTGATACAATGGGGCTAGTGCGCAGGCAAAGGAACCAAGGTCTCATCGACGATCCGAACTCGTACTTCGCCGATTCGGGAGATCATTAGTCGAGATGATATCCTGATAGAGAGAATTCCCACAGAGCAAAGTGTTGTTGTTCGCTGACAAAGCCATTGTCACAGGAGAATTGTGATTCTCATGGACTCGCTTATGGTATTAGATACTAAGGCGATTGGCTTTAGGTCAAGTGGGAGATTTGTAAGTGGTAAGTCGACTTGTACCATGTGTAAGTCGACTTATGCTTGCACGGTACCGATAAATCGACTTGTACATTGGATAAGTCGACTTATTCAAGGATCGGTATTATTTATTTGTGCCCTAAAGGCAATCCCTTTAGCGCTTTTATTCACAAATGATGCGCGGTGAATGAATAAATAAAGAAAAGGCATAATTCATTAATTTGATGTTCATGAACATTGTTTATGAATTGATTGGATCTTTAATTAGATTAATGAAGTCCATGATATATGACATAGCATGAAGGAAATTATGATGTGATCATACTCCGAGATTCCTATCATGTGCAATTATGTCAAGATTCAAATTCTCCTAGTCATAGGATTAATGAGATGGACATCATTAATCCGGATAGACTAACACATGTCATATTCCTTGATTGGATCAAGCAAAGGATCTCGTAAACCGTAAATATGAGATATTTAGAATTGACATGTGGATGCTTACTAGCGGTAGTAAGTTCATTGGATGACCTGCCATGAGATCATCACATGGATATCTTATCTAAGTGTCAGTGATAATCTCATCATAGCAATGGTGCAAGTATCCTTAGACTTGAGGTACTCAAGGATATCTTGGATACTGATCCTGTGCTTTGACTCCATTCCTTGTTGCCTTCCAGAGGTAACTCATAGGGTGGTGCTTGGGTACAGCTTGAGGTATTCGAAGATAATTGAGTAGCCAATAAAGGATTCACCACTTCTGGATTAGCAGAAGAGATACCCATGGCCTCTTGTCAGGATCATTACTTGTAAATCTCTGGCCAGAGTGAATATGTCATGAAGAGTGTCTTCATGGACATATAGAGTAATGAGTCCTAGGACGAGATCTGTTATCACTTGGGCTAGACTCAGTCTAGTGAGAGTTGACACTTTGACCATACTCATAACCAAGTGGGGTATAGGATGGTGAAAGGACGAATTGCACCAGAATTGTCTATGGAAGGGTTCGTGATCCGGTTCGTGATGAATTCATCAAACCGATTACTTTCGGTCAATTGGGGGTCATGATGTGTTGCTAGATACCGCCATGACTTGCTCGATTAATTGTTAATCTAAGTGGCCAATATAGCCGGAACCTAAAGGGTCACACGCTTAAGAGTGTTTGGAGAATCAGTAAAATAGTAATTGGACGAGTTCCAATTATGGAGAGCATTAGATTAAATGGATCCCAATGTGATTGGGATATGTCCCATGAGATCGCGACATCAAAATTGCTAAGAAAGGTTTCGGTGATTTTCAAGATCGAGTCCTAAGAGGTTTAGAGGACCTAACCCAGCTTGATCGACCTCTTTAGTAAATATATATATATTAATTAATTAAGAATTAATTAATTATATATATATATGTTGATTTACGTGGAAGCCATAAATGGAGAGGATAAAGGAAGTTTGAAAAGTCAAAATTCATCATTATTTATCATTTTAAGGCACTTCCATGCTTTCTACGTGGATGCCCTTCAACCAAGCTTCTTATATGTGTTTTAAGTGTTAAATAAACATATAAGAAGTGATAAAAAGGAGGCTTACACGTTGGTGGAAGGAAGGATCAAAGCTTAAGGGTTAAGCCTTTGGAAAATTTGATTTTCATCTCCTTCATCTCTTCTTTTCAAGTTGCTTCCACTCTCCAAGGCTTCCACCAAGGTTCAATCACTAGCTCTCCGTGACAGAGGTAGGCTCTAGCAGCTTTATTCTGTTCTAGCTATTCCCGGTCAAAGGGTTTGATCCGTTAGGTTTTTCGATCTCGCGTGGATACCTTTAGAGATAGTCTCTTTGGCTATTTAGGTTGATGTCTTCATACCGATACCTGGATCCTGGGTTCGGGAAGGTCCCGGGAACAAAAATTTTTGTTTTCCGCTGCCGGTACATGTGATGTACCTCCCGGGATTTTCCTACAAAAAGTAGGAAACAAATCTGGTTTTTCAGCGAAGAAGATGAAGATCTGCATTTTAGAGAGAGAAAAGATGATGGTTTGCATGTATGAGTTTATGAACTAAAGTATTTTGTTGAACAACTTTTATTCGTATGGTTATAACTTTTTCGTCTAACCTCTAAATGACTTGAAACTTGAATCAACAGATTCTTATGACATTTTTCTTTCTCTCCATAAAAAGTTAGAGCTATCTAAATTGATTTAAAAATGATTGATAGGATGAAAATGTGAAAGTTTGCTGGAATGTTATGAACTGGAGAATTTTCATGAACATGCTTCAGTATTCTGATTATAACTTGATATGTAGATTTCTAAATGAGATGATTCTTGATTCAAATGAAACTAGAGACATAAGTACAACTTTGACGAATAATTTGAATTTTAATTCTATCTCTAAGACATTCAAAATTGGCATGAAATAGAGTTTTGGCTTATGATGTAGCACTACTAGGGACATAAATCATGTCCTATTGTTATTGAATAAAGTGTATTGAAGTGGATAGAATTAGGCTAAGGAACTACATAAAAGTTGTAGCTTATTCTCTTAGCTTTAAATTGGTATGAAGTTTGTAATTTTTGATATTAGAATTGAGAGATATGGGTTGTAAAACTTGAATGCATGATCATTCATTAGCCAAAATTTCAAATGTACATAGTTTGTGGTATTGTGAACATAACTCATAGAATAATGAACCAAATTGAATGTTCTTAGTATCAACAGGGACTTAAGATATAGGAGAATAATTTGTTAGAAGGAAGTGTTACCAAATTCTTTCCCTTTCGTGATGAAAATAATTGTGCAAAATGGACCCAAAAGTGTACCTTTAAACAATTCTAAGTTAATCAACTGAATGTGGATATCCGAATGATTTTTGTGAGAAGATTAATGACAAGAAACTCGGAATTATCATGAACATGCATTGTGCATATTCAGTATACATGAATGTGCATTAATGAATACATAATTGTGCAATATTGTGATATGTGTATGTATTATGTGTATATAGGAGCGCAATGAAAACATCCAGACATTGCTGATACTTCAAGGCAATAGTTGTTTGGAGCATACTGTGACTAACCTAAGATGGTCTCACCTTCTTGTTTTGTATATTACTAAATTGGACTGAATTGTGTTGTTATCTTATTGAAATGTACTGAAATGTGTTGATCATGTATTGGATTCCGAAAAATATTTGTCTGTGGTGTTTTGATACGTGGAAATGATATTCGAAGTGTTGTTTGAACGTGAATGTGACTGACTAAATGATTTCTTAATTCTCAACTAAAAAGTTGAATGTTAGACCGAGTTCGATGACTATTGCTACTGTGAATTGTTACTGTGACTGATACTGTAACTGTTAAACTATCATAATACTTGTAAAAGAAAGTGATTGAATTTGATTACTGAATTGTGACATATATTTGATTCCAATGCATGTAATATAAACGAGTTGTGATTGATGTTGCTATTGATACTTTTACTAATAAAAGCTTTAAGCTCTTACATTTGTGGTTTGAGCCTATAGCTAACAGTGATTAATGAGCCCTATATTCATATTGGGTAAGGGATTGTAATACTCCACTCCGGCAATGACCCGAACTGGATATCGTTGTGATATCCGAGTCCGTGCCCCGCGAGGGTAGCATGCTACTAAACTCGATTGATAATCGTTACAACTTTTTGTTTTGATTTACTAAAATGTGGAAATCAATACCCAATTGGGTCCTTATTCGATCAGATACAATTTTATTAAACACAAATTTCAATAGCCACTCGGGCCCATTTCCCAAGTCCAATATACGATTTTACAATTCATTACAAATCTAAAACATGCAATGCAGACGCGAACTGATCCCGACCTCTATCCTTCACTTGAATCCCATAAATATACTCCCGTTGGCCTAACGGGCTATTCTTCTGATCCTAAAAAATAATTGCAAATTTTGGGTGAGTTTTGTGAACTCAGCAAGAGACCATCATCGATGGCTCACCCAGCCATATAACACATAACATAAACAATTTATATTATTTCATTCACATACACTAGATCAATCATTCCACTTATTTTATTCATATCATTTTACTTGTCATTTCCCATATCAATTGCACAATTTCATGATATTTCACATTCACTATCAGTCAATCATTTATGTCATGCATATGCAGTGCATATAAGACTCACTTTCTATTTGTGATTGCTGTTGTGACCGAGAGCCTGTACTGTCCCATAAAGGGCTCATTAATAACTGTCTCATGTAGGGCTCATTGATAACTGTCCCATGTAGGGCTCAACGACGGTGGCTACTCGGGTCACAATTACTATTTTGTTTCATGCATTCATGCAATGGAATGCATCACTCACAATTACTTATCCCATTCAATCACTTTCTTATAACATCGGATCTTAGTCCGGCAATCCACATTAAAGTGGAGCATTTCACAATTTCATTTATAACAAAATATACTTTTACCAATTACATATTTACACATCATTCATCCAATTGACAGTCAATAGCACTTCAATAGTCAAATTCATATCACAATCATCGGACCTTATGTCCGAAATCCACAATCAAAACACAATTCATCACTCTTTATATACATATTTAGTAATCAATCAATTCATTTTTATAAAACAGAACAATTAAAGAAAAGAGACCATCTCGGTCTACTCACAGTACGCTCCAGATTAGCAATTTCTTCCAAGTTCCGGATGCGCCTTTATGCAGATGTTTAACCAACACAATCACAATTTGTGCAAAACCCTATTCATTCTCAATTTCCGAATTACAAATTTACAGAATAATCAAAAATCACATAACCATTCTTCAATCATTCCAACCCAACTCTAACAACATTTTCAAATTATAAACACTTTCTTCCTCATCCAAGACAAAATCCCTAATTCAAGGAAATCTGAAATTGAACAATTTATACCATGCAATCACCACAATTGATCTTAGAAAACTCAATCCCATACAATCCTCAATCTATTTAAACCAAATTTCATTCAGAATTTAACAATTTAAAAATTGTCCTTACCTTCATTCTTTACCAAATTTGAAAATTTCTTGGCTCTAAAGGAAGCTCTCATCTTCCTCTACCTTTTCCTTCATAGATCACCATAAAAATCACTCTAGAAGGGCTTAGAAAATCAAGACCTAGCTTTGCTTTTCTTCTTCTCCTTTCTTTCCACCCACCGAAAGCTCTCCCTCTGCTCTCTGTTATTTCTCTTCTGTTATTTTCTAAGTGTCGTTCATCACTCTCTGCTCCTGCTATTTAAACAAAACCTCACTTCACTAGTTTACCAAAATGCCATTAATGAGTGTCAAATGTCCCATTTACCCTTACATGAAAGCCTTATGACTCAAGACCTTAAGTGGTTGGCCAATCTTACCCTTCATGCATTTTTACCATCGAACGGTCACCCAACTTCACTCCAGAAATTGAACGTCTTAAGGGCTAAATTTGGGGTATGCCCTTTTCAGAACATTAGTAGTCCTATATCGCTAGTTCAATTTGAAAAAAAAATCAGATCGTTAGGAGCTTTTAAAGCTCAAGATATCTCCAAATTACTGACCCATGTTAAGAAAAATATCCAGCTCAAACTCTTTCAATCGATCAACTCACTTTGATCCGATCGGTCTTCCTCAAATAAATCTTAAAAACCATACCTTTGGTATGGAGAGATAGCAGGATTTCAATGGAATTCAACGCTTCAACAATTAGATCGATCGGACGACAGACGAAAAAGTTATGACCAACCCAGTGGAGAGAGGTTGGTCGACCAAAACTGAACAAATATGGACAGAGCGGTGCGCCTACGCGAGGCGCTCGGTCGATCGACCATACAGAACAAATAAAAATGCGTCTACTGGAGGCGTTCGGTCGATCGGGGGTGAGCAATCACTCGATTATCAAGGGTCGGTCGACCATCAGAGGTCGGTCAGTCAGAGCTCGCTCGGTCGATTGGAAATCAGAGATCGGTCAGTCAGAGCTTGCTCAGCCGATAGGCCATCAGAGGTCGGTCGGTCAGAGCTCGCTCGTTCGATCGACCATCATAGGTCGGTCGGTCGGCTAGCACCTGGTCCGACCTACAAACTTCTAACACATAACTTTTGGCCCTGAACTCTAAATTTTACAATCTTGGTAGAGATAGAAAGATCACAGAACGCTCTACCACTTTCATGTAGGACTTAACACCAAAATCAGTCTCTAAAAGCGGTCAAAAGTTCCTAGAAAAGTGGTTGTTCGCCAACTTCATCCAAAACAACATTAGAACGGGCAAGCATCAAAACTAGAAACTCCATTTTCCATAATTCCCATGGTTTATATCAATGACCAAATAAAACACAATCTACAACTCTCATGAAGACCATATTCACACATTCAACCTAAATCAATCGAGAAAAAATCATCAAAGTTTCAGGTCACAGAATTCATATTACCGTTCACGCTACACACATAACTCACTTTCAAAGAAAACTAAAACACCCCCCCCCAAGCCACAATTGGACAACACTTCGTCCTTAAGAATTCTATCCAAATTTTCTCACGTTTAATTAAGTCAAACCTCATCTCAATAGGATAACCATATAACAAGTTATGATCAAAACTTAACTCTCATCATACTTCATCCATACCATTTTTAACCCACATAACTTTCAATCCACTCCTTATATGCACCACAACTAAGTCACAACCTGACCTTGAACACAAGTCACACGTTTGCAGCAACTACCCTCAACCATCTCCCATTAATAAAAACTCATTTGCATGCTATGCAAACTTAATCCAATTTAAACCACATCAGTACATAAATTGCCTCAATGAACCAGTATTCATTTAAAACATGAAATAAATTTTCAAACGATCACATAACAATGCATATCATATGGTCACTCATTACAGCTTTGCCAATTATTCATAAATTACAATCAAGCATATCACAATGATGTCATAATTTCACATTGATCGAAATACCATATAATCACATAAGCAACACTTTTATTTCTTTTCCACATAAACATAGGGCATTTTGCCTTTCACTAAATCAAAATGGATCAAATCAAATGCATATGTAACACTTTTCCAATTTATCACGGTGTTGTGACCGAGCGCCTAAACTGTTCCAATATGGGCGCATTAATCGTTGAGCTCAAGGCTCTAAATCACTATGGACTCGAGACACAATTATGTTGAGCTTTTAGCTCTGGCTGCTCCGGTCACAACTATCATTATCTGATCATGCACTCATGAATGAAGTGCACATGTAACAATTAAACAGTTTATACATCACAATCAAGTAGTTCTCAAATTCCCATATGTGTGTATGCCATAATGCGTGTAGACTTGCCAATGCATTTCGGGTTCTAACCCTTAATATGGGGACGAGATGTTACATTTCTCCCCCCTTAATAAATTTCGTCCTCGAAATTTGCATCTAATTGATCAATACTGTAGAGGTACAAAATCCTCATATGCTTCTCCTTTTCCACGTACTTCATCACTCAAATGCTCCTTTCTAAATGACCACAGTTAAACACTCAATATGTCTTTCAATTACTGATCTAACTATCACACTAGCTTGACTATTTCACTTGCATAATTCAGATTACTCACCAACTTTGGTTTCATATGTTGTGGCTCAGGTCATCATTTTTTTTTCGATCCTATTCACATATCACATTTTATAACTCTAAGGTCTTTTTCTGTAACATCCCACCCCCTCCTGGAAGGGTAAAATAGTAAAATTGGCATAGGATGAGACTAATAGGGAATATTTAGTACTGTTCATGCATAATAGGATCGATACAGATCAATTGTGTATATGGAATTACGGTAAATACATTCATGACATTCCTTAATTGGGCCTAAAGCAATTTTATTGGAATTCATGGGATAATTGAGTTTGGAAATTTGTTTGGACTGCACCATAAATGGTTTTACATTTTAGAGATTTTAGAATTTTTCTGGATTTTTTCTCGAGAAATTTCTGACCGCAAAATCGCCAGAATCGCCTAAACATGTTTTGGGGTAGAAAAGGTGATTTTGTGATTGAAAATTATTTGGAGTGCAATGTTACTGTTTTATAATTTTAGGAATTTCATTAATTTCGAAAAATAATTCGAGAAATTTCTGATCGGATAAATCGCCAATTGGCTAACCTATTCGATTCTCAGAGCAAAAATCGCCACCCACTGGTACTGTAATATTGGGTATTTTATTTTGGGACTGAAAGTAGGGTCATTGGAGTTAAATGGAGTAAAATTTTGGACTGGATTATTAAATGACTATTTTGACTTTTCAAATTCAAAAGAACCAATTAGAATTTGCCATTGCAAAAGGCAACTTTGAGTGCTTCTCTCAAAGTTTTCGGATATGTGTTTAAAGGAAATGAATTGCTTTTGTTTAACTCATCCGAAACTCACTCATCATTTAAACCATCGAAAATTTTGTTTTTCTCCTCTTTCTCCATAACTTCAAGCTCTTCTCTTTGATCTCATCAAAGCTAGATGATGATGAGTATGGTATATTCTTGAGAAGGAAAAGGTGGTAGCTTGATATAGAAGTTAGAAGGTAAAAGTTGGAAGTTGAACCTTTGAAGGAGAATTGTGTTAGGTAAGTTTCATTTAAGTAATTGAGTTTAAATGATGTCTTTTATATGGATTCAATGCCATGATAGTGTGGGATAGTTAATAAAAGGGTTTAAAGCATGTATTAGGTTTAGGTGGGCATTAAAGTGATGATTATTATGATTTGAAGAAAAGGGTATGAGGCTAGGTGAAGATGTATTGAAATTAATGATATGGTTTGATCTTGAATTGAATATAGATAATTATTTGAGTCTTTGAATTGAGGAAGTTAAATGCTGTAAAATTTTCAGTGTTAGCCCTAATATATGTATGACTGTATTTATATTTAATTTGTATTTATTTTGATGTCTAGTGATGTGAAAAAGGAATTAGAAGTGGGTGAACTAAGGTTAACCTGAAATCTGGAAAGTTGGAATTATCATTGATGTTACTGTTTTATTCATAACTTATTGTGTAGAAATGCAAATGAGGTAAGGTTAGTGGTCACTGAAACTTTGGGATGTTGGCTTCAATTTAGTGTGAAATGGGTGTTGTTGAATTCCAATGATAGAAGGGTGAAATTTTGCATGGAAAGTTACTGTTCCATTGCCTGTGAACAGTAACCGCAACCATGACATCTGAGTTTTGTTGATTTTTATGAATTAATTGAGATGGAATTAGGGAAAATGATCTTCATGGAAGTTGTAGCATATTGAATTATCTTTCCATTGATACTGATCTTGCTATTTTTAGAATTGTGTATTGGGAGATATGAATTGATTACTAATGACTGGTTTTGAGCATTTTGGATGAAACCTAGCTTAAGTGTGATTTTGTGAGTTTACTGATTAGAGTCAATTTTAACATTTTAAGTGGACTGAACTGGTGTGAGTGAGCTTCTGAAAAGTTTTAGAGGAAAGGATTACCTTGAAAATGACATATGGTTTGTAATTGTTAGAAGTCAGAATTGGGAGTTATGATTTTTCAAAAACTGACCCTACATTAGGTTATGAATGGCTGATCATAACAGAAACTTCCATAACAGTTTTGAAATTGTTAGAGATCGAATTGGATGTTGAGTGCTTCATGAAAATTGAAGTTTGAGATGTTATCTTTTTAGGGATATAAAGTTCTGAATTTACTGACTTGTATACTGGAAGTTATGCTTCTTGTAAGGTTACTGCCTATAATGAAGGATTTCAGGGACAGTGACATTGAATGAATTAATTGACTGGTTTAGAAATAGAATTTGATTCTGGGTTGTTCATGAAAGTTGTAGAGGACATTGTGAACTTATTGACCATATTTTTGTGGTAATTTATTTCTGAAGAATAAGTGATTTATGAAATTGTAAATGTACTGCTCTGTGTTGATGGAAATTGAGTAGGCAGAAGGTTTGATGGATTATTTGACACCCTTAGGGTTGGAATTGATTTTTATGGCCTTCTTGAGAATTGTAGAACTTTTCATAAGCTTTCCAATGAGGTATAGTGGGTATTTTTCTGATTTGTGTGCTAAAAGTTAGAGTAGTTGAAAAGTAAGATTGAAATCTGAAAAAGGAAAAGGGCAAGGCAGAGGTGACTCATTGCCTCGCGAGGGCTAGATAATCGGGCCGGTCATGAGGGCGACGCCGCCTCATGATTTAAACGAGGTGATTCAGCCTCATGAGGGCGTCTCGCCTCATGAGGCAAGCGTATGAATATATATATATATTACTGTTTTTGAATTTTTATTTGGTATTAAATTGATCCGATTGTTCTGTTGTCAATTTCTTTCCCGTCCGACGTCCGATTGACCTGATTCCAGAGGCATCGGATTCGTTGAACATTTAATTTCATATTATGAGAAAACGGGAATTTTTAGACGGGAATTTGACGTAGCCCCTATTGACGGATCATGTAAACACTGTTTTATTTAATTGAGGACCTATAGAGGTCCGAATTCATGCACCGTCCGCCTTATGGATTTCTAATTTTGATAGAATTTTATTATGGGAAAATATTGAATTAGGACCGGGATTGCCATGAACATGCATATCTCATCATCATGAGCACAAATTTCATATTTAGTGACTCGTACTTTTTCTGATTCATATAGAGGCCCAATTGGAGCGCCGATTGACCGACGTCACAGAGGCTTTCCCAAGATTAGCTCGAAGTAATAGGTGAGTAACCTAGTTGGTTTCTCAAATTTCTGGTTGTTTACATGCTCAACGTGAATTACGTGCAAAAGTGAATTGAATGATCACCGTATGAATCTTGGCATGTAATGTATGGGATTGTATTATATGATTTTTGTCTGCATCAATGATACCGATATTGATAGATCGGGCCTTATAGCCACCCACTTGATCAACATCGCTATACCGGGCTTTATAGCCATATCATTGATTCATCGATACATCGGGCTTTATAGCCAAACACCGTACATTTATCGTGATATCTTGCATCGCATGCATAATTGCATGATCGATAATGGACGTGCCCCAAGTTGCTATTATTACCGATAAGAGCTTGAGCTCTCATATCGCATCGACCGCCACGAGCCCGAGGGGAGAAATCTCGACGCGCCCCCACCGAACACCGATCGAGCGCTTGGGCACAATCATGAATAATCGAAAGAGTCTCATATGCATCTCATTTGCATAAATGACCGCTCGTGACATGTACCGCTTTTGTAATGGCATGAATTATCGTGAATGTTTTATTATTATGGATATGATTATTGATCGCTTATCGGTAATCGATGATTAATGTATTATCTTCAGACGCCATATAGGCGTAATGCATGATTTGAGTGAACCATCGATGATGGTTTTCACCGAGTTCGCAAAACTCACCCAAAATTTGCATCTATTTTTCAGTCTCAAGAATACCCCGGCTGACACGGAGTATGTCTCTCGTAGACGAGTAAAGGTTAGAGGTCGGGATCGGTTAGGTTCCGCATTAGGGTCTTAGTAAATTGTATTCGCAATCATCAGATAGCAAGGCTCTATATTTTACCGAGCCATTGTGGTATTAATGTTTTTGCATTGGTGATTGTAATATATTATGGATGACCGTAATAACCTGAAACGGGTTTATATTGAATACGGATTTTATTTACTTCTCGTGTTTGCCGTGTGAACGTGGAGTTAATGGCTATAAAAAATGTATACTGAATTTTAAATCGATCGATGTAATACGCCACTCTCGTGGGACACGGACTCGGATATCACCAACGATATCGGGTTCGGGTCTTACTGGTGTGGGTGTTACATTTAGGTGGTATCGAGCCCAATGAGTACGTAATGTATCCGGGCACGATTTGGAATATAGGTTGCATGCATTTGAGTCGCGTTGTTGCATCGTGGTAATTGATCCCTAGTCGAGTCATGACGAGGTAAATCCTACGGTGCATAAGTGTCAGTGACTAAGTGAGAGAAGTGTGAGACGGATTAGAGTGTAAATCCTAAAAGGGGATAATCAATTAGGAAAGGATAAAGGAAAAAAATGGATAAGAAGGTTGATATTGTACTGGGTTAGAAACCCTCATATGTGATAGCAGAATAATTGTGTTGGCCTAGACTAATTAAGAATTTCCAAATTAAATTGATAATATTATGGTGACAGAAAAATGCAAATGTTGAGAACTTGGAGAGGTTCATTAGAGATATGGGAAGCATATTGGTTATAGTAGATCTAAGTGAAATCAAAAGCCCGGAAGGGTTAGGTAATTACAGTTCTGACTGTATATGTCATGAATGGGGAAATATTGGAATTGAGTAAAATGTAGATGATCCAATCGGACATATTTTGATTCACTGTATTTGAGTTAGAGATCAGTAGATATTATAGGCGAAAGATAATAGCGAGCTGGAAAGAAGCTCAATAGAGTACTGTAACGGTTTATTGAGAACTGAAAGAATGTAAAAGTGTATAGATAGACTGAAATGAATTCGAGAAATGGTTATGAACTAGACCGCATAAGTTTGAGACTGAAATTGTTAGGTGATTATTGTGCTTCGAGGTTGGAAATTCGTATGATAAAATCATAAAGGAAAAAAAACAGACAGATGATTTCTACTGATGGTGTATCGGGAAATTCTGAATTAGGTGTATACGGACACAAAAATGGTAACTGGATAGGCATATAGATAGAGATAAAATGGAGTGGTATCAACGATTTTGTCGGGTATTGGGGACTGTGAACACCCGATCATAGACTGTTTGAGGAAAATAGCGGATAAGTAGTAAAACGGAATGAAAAATAAGAATAATGATCATAAGTCGATAAGTTAAATTGATATGACCTTACAAGGTCAAGTTGCACGAACGGATAGGGAATAAGACATACGGTTTAATGATATGGTGAGAATGAAATAAAGATCTTGAATGAATGAAACCACAATAGTGGTGTATGAAAAGAGTTATTGTATTTAAGTCAATTTCGTTAGGGATATCTATTGACGGTAATGTTGATTGTGACTAATGAAATGTATGTGATGATATATGGAAATCATAGAGGAAATGAGTGGTAAATGTTTAGAGTGATTATAAGTGTGAAGTTCTTAAGAGGTTAAAGTAAGACAAAGGTGGACCTGAAAATTGTGTATGAGAGGCGAAAAGTGATTACGGTGTAGATTACGAATAAGTGTGAAAGAAAGTATTTAAGGATCGCCACAAGGAACCTTCGCGAAAGGAATGTTCTGATCTATTAAATGATGGCATAAAAGTGTTTTGATTGAGATTGTACGTATAGTGAAGAAGGATTGAAACACAATTAGGAATAATCATTGGTTGATGAGACTTTTGTGGACAAAATTAAAAGTGAAATTGGGTCATAGCTCATACTGCTGAGATTATCTGCATTGTATGTACAGAAATGTAAAGAATTCAATATGAGTGAGATTTTAATTGGAGGTAATCCTATTGCAATGTGAAGTGAATCGATCTCCATTTATAATGCAAAACAGTTGAGGAATCTAGATTTGAAACGAAGAATAAAAGAGTCCCGAACTGAGAAGTGAGTTATTAAAATAAGATGAAAATTTTGGAGGTTTAAATATGGATGACAAGGTATTAACATATGTTGATATGAAAACAAATGGGAAGAGAAAATGAAAAAGAGTAATTGAATAGAGACAAGAGGGTCAACAAGGGAAACTGACAATGAGGTGATGTAGTGACACCTTCATAAAGAAATTGCAGATACACTAAGTGTGGACTCAATGAAAAGGGTAAAAGATGTATGGTAAAGTCAATAAGACCCTAATAGGGATTTATGCGAAGTAAGCAAATGGTAGTAGTTGTGATTAGAGATAGAATGTGTTTGGAATTGTGGAACAGTGAAAAGTAAAAAGAACGATAGGACTAATTGAGGGATCTGATACTGATGATATTCATACATTGGAAGAGTGGGTAGTGAGTATTGAACTGCGACAATATGTTGAACAAGTATGAAATAAATTGAATCGGTGTGATAAATGGTATTAGTGCCATTCTCATTATTGAAAGCCTTGAGACCGAGATTCCCATAAGCATACATCTTGTGTTAATTTGAGGAAAGAGACGGTATAAATACGACAATGTTGCAATGAATGATCAATTACTGAGATATTGGGATTTTCAATGATTGTCAAGCAGATTATGGGTAATAGTGAGGTGTTCAAAAAAAAAAAAAGTTGTAAAAATAGTGATAAGAAAGGTTAAGAGTGCAGAAAGTAAATGGGGAAGTTTTTATGATGAGTTTGAATATACAAATGGAATTGGAAAACTATAGTGAACAAAAGTCGAAGGAGAAATAAGTGTACCCGATAAAAAGGTATTAGAACAAGAAAGTGATCAGTCAAAGTTAGACATTCTAGTCAGCATATTTGAAAAGTGAAATTGCGTAATTGTAGGTATAGAACGAAGTGATTCTTGGCTCAAGTGTTTATAGGTTGAATGTCCAATAGGAAAAATGTTTGATTATGGTCGTGTTATAGAGCTTTGATTCACTGGAAAATATATCTTGTTACATCGCACGATTACTCATCGGGAGTTAAAGACCATAATGGATTTGAGACTAAAATGTGTGAGAAAAAGGAAAGTGACTTAGGAAGCCTGCATGGTTAGCTAAAGTGGAATCGGATCGGACAAATGAGATAGAGTAAATTGTATATCCGGATAAAGTGTGTGAACACTATAGAACAGTGAAATTGTCTTACGAGAATCGAATTTGAATATAAAGTGAATGACATATGATAAATGACTGCATTAGGTACATTGTTACTGATTATAGTGAAGTGGAGTTAAGTGTCACTGTATTGGTACCAAGGGAATGTAATTCGTCCCTGACGTGATTAAGGGAGGTACCAAAGAAATGAAAACGTACTCATTGGAACATAAGTTGGACTATATAACATTGGGGAAAAAGGTATTAGAGGAAAAAAAATGTGATAAGTGAATAGATTTAAAATAAATAAAAAAATACTGTGCTGAGTTATATATTGGAACCAAAGGTAGAGAAATGGCAAGTGAGATAGCTAAGAAATGAGATCGCCAACTGATAGTTTTGTCAAATCCGTTTACTGTACTAAGTGATAATGAGTTAGCCATAGTAACTGAACCACGGACTGAGAGTGGTTACTGTGATCACTCCAAAAGTGAATCATTAAGTGGAAAAGTGTATAGGATATATAGACTCATATGATTCTTGTCATAGTGAACTGTTGTTTGAGAATTTCGAGGACGAAATTCTTATAAGGAGGGAGAATTGTAACATCCCACCCTCCACGGAAGGGTAAAATAGTAAAATTGGCATAGGATGAGACTAATAGGGAATATTTAGTACTGTTCATGCATAATAGGATCGATACAGTATCAATTGTGTATATGGAATTACTGATAAATACATTCATGACATTCCGGTAATTGGGCTAAAGCAATTTTATTGGAATTCATGGGATAATTGAGTTTGGAAAATTGTTTGGACTGCACCATAAATGGTTTTACATTTTAGGGATTTTAGGAATTTTTCTGGATTTTTTCGGAGAAAATTCCTGACCGCAAAATCGCCAGAATCGCCTAAACATGTTTTGGGGTAGAAAAGGTGATTTTGTGATTGAAAAATTATTTGGAGTGCCTTGTTACTGTTTTATAATTTTAGGAATTTCATTAATTCTCGGAAAAATAATTGGAGAAATTCTGATCGGATAAATCGCCAATCGCTAACCTATCGATTCTCATAGCAAAACTCGCTACCCAATCGCCATCGTAATATTGGGTATTTTATTTTGGGACTGAAAGTAGGGTCATTGGAGTTAAATGGAGTAAAATTTTGGACTGGATTATTAAATGACTATTTTGACTTTTCAAATTCAAAAGAACCAATTAGAATTTGCCATTGCAAAAGGCAACTTTGAGTGCTTCTCTCAAAGTTTTCGGATATGTGTTTAAAGGAAATGAATTGCTTTTGTTTAACTCATCCGAAACTCACTCATCATTTAAACCATCGAAAATTTTGTTTTTCTCCTCTTTCTCCATAACTTCAAGCTCTTCTCTTTGATCTCATCAAAGCTAGATGATGATGAGTATGGTATATTCTTGAGAAGGAAAAGGTGGTAGCTTGATATAGAAGTTAGAAGGTAAAAGTTGGAAGTTGAACCTTTGAAGGAGAATTGTGTTAGGTAAGTTTCATTTAAGTAATTGAGTTTAAATGATGTCTTTTATATGGATTCAATGCCATGATAGTGTGGGATAGTTAATAAAAGGGTTTAAAGCATGTATTAGGTTTAGGTGGGCATTAAAGTGATGATTATTATGATTTGAAGAAAAGGGTATGAGGCTAGGTGAAGATGTATTGAAATTAATGATATGGTTTGATCTTGAATTGAATATAGATAATTATTTGAGTCTTTGAATTGAGGAAGTTAAATGCTGTAAAATTTTCAGTGTTAGCCCTAATATATGTATGACTGTATTTATATTTAATTTGTATTTATTTTGATGTCTAGTGATGTGAAAAAGGAATTAGAAGTGGGTGAACTAAGGTTAACCTGAAATCTGGAAAGTTGGAATTATCATTGATGTTACTGTTTTATTCATAACTTATTGTGTAGAAATGCAAATGAGGTAAGGTTAGTGGTCACTGAAACTTTGGGATGTTGGCTTCAATTTAGTGTGAAATGGGTGTTGTTGAATTCCAATGATAGTGGGAGTTTCTCTCCTATTTTCTCTCTCCTAGTGGGAGTTTCTCTCTCGCGTTCTGAAATATCTGCGAGTCTTCTTCCTTGGGTTAGGGATTTGCGTTTTTCTGTGTCTTTGTCTAGCTTCTTGGTATTTGAGTACTTGGGTGGAGTCTTGTTTTGAGGAGTCGTCTATGTTTTCTTGGTTTTTTTTTGTGCGATTAGGTTTTGGATTTCTGCTCTTGACAGGTTTCAGAGGATTTGCACTCCTTTTCTCTATCTGAGGGCGTTGGGGTTTCTTGGGTGGGTTTTGCGATGGCGGCTTTTGATTTAGAGATACCTTTGGAATCGGGTAGAGATCTGATTCTTGGAATCATCGAGGTGTGTGGTTTGGGGAAAATCATCTCGATAGGGTTGTGAATCGAATCTGGCGTCTTTGGTGTTTTCTGAAGCATGTGGACGACGAAGGAGCTTAAGGATGTTAGGAGTTGAGTCTAATCTGTTCACTTTGTCCTTTCATAATCTAGGCGGTGGAAAAGCGATTGAGGAAGGGTAGTGGGCGGTGATGGGATCTTGTTTTCTTTTAAAACATTGGGGTTTGGATATGGTACATTAAGGATGTTGATTTTACTCATTTGTCACTTTTGGATTGATTCATAATCGCCATTAGAAATCTTGTTGGTGTCAATGCTCGGAAAATTGGGGACAGACTTGGCCGAGTACTTGCAATTGATGAAGATACATGGGAGATGGGTTTGGGTAGGAGCTTTTTGCGTATAAAGGTGGAGTTGGATATTCTTGTTAGTTGATGCAGGTTTTGGGTCCGAGGGAATTGTGAGATAGGATATGGGCAGCTATTCGGTATGAAAGGATGGCTGATTTCTGTTATAATTGTGGTATATTGGGGCATCAAGGGAGAAGTTGTAAACGAGAGAAGATGGATAGGGCTGAAGTGGATATGCAGAGGTCTTTTGGTCCATGGATGAAGGCCATGCCTGTGCAAGTTAAAGATCGTCTGAATGGGCTGTTACCTATGGACCGTTTACCAGTGGATACTGAAATTTTATTGAAGTCGAGTAAGGAGGGTTTTGATTTAGAAAAGTTTCAGGATGGGGTTGCTGCTATGGATGATAAGAATGGTACTTTGGATGTTTCTGAAATGGAACATGATCCACTAGTGGAGGATGAGAGTGAGGTTTCTTGTGTAGCTATCTCTTTGGCTCCGGATGGCAGGCTTGAAGGTAAGGGGAAGAGAGGTGTTGGACGGGGAAGGGGTAGAGGGAAGAAGGGTAATCTAAATGATTGTGCATCTAGTGGCCTTGATGAGATGAGTACTGGAGGTTTGGGGAAGCGTCTGCAGCAGTTCCCAATGGACAATGAGGTGCATTTACGTGGAATTGTCAAGGGTGGGATCCCTCGCGATCCATCATTGATGGAGTTGAAAAAAAAGTTTGATCCTACATTTATTTTTCTGATTGAAACAAAAAATAAAGTTGACAAATTGGAGAATCTTAGGAAACAATGTCATATGGATCTTCAGCTGTATGTGCATCCTCGAGGATTAAGGGGTGGGTTGGGCGTGTGGTGGAAGGATTGGGTTTGATTCTTGTTTTAGAACAAGATAAAATCTTATTGCTATGGATGTCATGAATAATCGATGATGGTATCATGTGGAAGATTTTTCGGATTTATGGAGCCACCGATTTGAAGGCGAGGAAGTTGATTTGGGATAGAATTGTGTGGAAAGCTTGTGGAATTGGTGTCCATGGATATGTATGGGTGATTATAATGATCTCTATATCATTACGAAAAAGAAGGTGGGCGTGAAGGGCTAATCATAAGATGGAGGGTTTTCGGATATGCTACTCGATCCGGACTTATTGATTTACCTTCTAAAGGATTGTGGTATACTTGGATTAATAAGAGGAAGAGGATGAGATTAGGGAGAAAATAGATGGGGTGTTGGCTAACCGAAATGGATTGAAACTTATCCTCAATTTGAGTTACCAATTTGCCAATTGTAGCTCGACCATGCTCTCCTTTTGTTGAAGCGCCCTGTGGAGGAAATTGGTAACCGTCCATTTAAGTTTGAGGTTTTATGGAGTGAGCATGAGGAGTTGTGCTCGGATAATTCTGAAGGTTGGGCTTGCCGATTTGGGGTTCTCGATTGTATCAGTTAGTTCAGAAACAGAATGTTTGCAGGTCACGGCTCATTGCTTGGAGTCGAAAGGTTTTTCCTAATTTTCGAAAGGAGATTGATGATATTATGAAACAGGTTACTGTGCTGCAGGCTAAGAAAGAGGGCAATGCAGATGATAAAATTCAGATCAACTTGCTGTTGCGAGGGTTAAAACAAGCTTGGGAGGGAGAAGAGAAGTATTGGTTTCCTAGATCTAGAGTGAAATGGTTAGAGGCTGGGGATAGAAATACAAAATTTTTTCATCAATCTACTTTGCAACGAAGAAGGAGGAATAGAATTCTTCGAATAAAGGGCAGGGATGGGCTATGGATGGAGGAGGAATCAGGAGTGATTGACCAGTTCTCAGAGTTTTATACTCATCTGTTTACTAGTGAGGGATGTTCTAGTATTGATAAAGTGATTCAAGTTGTTCCTCGAATTGTTACAGACCAGATGAATGAGAATTTGAGTGCTGAAGTTACTGAAGAAGAAATAATGGCAGCTGTGTTTAAACTTGGTGCCATGAAAGCTCGAGGGCAGATGGCTATAATGGGTTATTCTACCGAAATTTTGGGGTATTGTAAAGAATGCTATAGTTCTTTGGTGTTCGAGTTTCTTTCATTGGGTTTTATGTTATGCGAATTGAATAAAACTTGTGTGACTTTGGTGCCTAAAGTGAAAAATCCAGAAGAGGTATCACAATTTCGACCTATTAGCTGCTGTAATTTCAGCTACAAGATAATTTCAAAGGTCTTAACTGAGAGATTGCGACCTTATATGGGTGACCTAATTACTTGTAACGAGTGGATTTGTTGAGGAAGCGGATCTGAGGATAATATTCTGGTCGCAAGTGAAGTGTTCCACAACTTGAGGATTAGGAAAGGGCAGCGGTGTGGATTGGCATTAAAACTAGATATGGCTAAAGCATATGATCGGGTGGAATGGAGGTTTCTGCAGCAAGTTATGGAGAATTTGGGCTTCAATGCTACTTGGATAAGGTGGATAATGGAGTGCATTTCCTGTTACTTATGTTCTTAATGTCAATGGTAAGAAATCGGGCTTATCATTCCATCTAGAGGTCTTAGGCAAGGGATCCTTTATCTCCTTATCTATTTTTATTTGTTGTGGATGTTTTGTCTAGAATGGTTAATCATGTTATAGAGTGAAAGCAGTTAGAAGGCCTTCTGTTATGGGGGATTGTCCAATCTCGTCGCATTTGCTTTTTCCGATGATGCTTTATTCTTTCTACTACCGATCTGCAAATGCTTCTCTCATGTTTGATATTCTAACTAAGTATTGTAAAGCTTCTGGCCAGATGGTGAATTTGTCCAAATCAAGTATTATTTTCAGTTCGAACACTCCTGCTGACAAGAGAGCTGAATTGAAGAATCTACTTGGAATTCTGAAATTTGTCAATCACAGGAATTATCCGGCATACCTACTTTTGGGGAAGACTAAGAGAAGAGCGTGGAATACATCAAAGACAAAATTATCAAAAGCTTCTTGGATGGAAGACAAAGTATCTCGATCGAGGAGGGGAGGTACTTATTAAAGCTGTTGCTTGTGCTATGCCCATTTATCTTATGTTGTGTATAAAATTTCCTAAATCAACATGTGAAGCTATTAATGCTGTGTTGGCTGATTTCTGGTGGGGACAGAAGGATAATGAGCATCGGATTCATTGGATTAATGGATTAAAATGTCGATGAAAGTAAGAGGGTGGCGGAATGGGATTTAAGGATATGAATCTTTTGAATATAGCTACGCTTGCACGGCAAGATTGGAGACCGCTAACAATCCAAATGCTCTATGGGCAAGAGTGTTGAAAGGTTTATATTTTCCTACTACTTCTTGTCTGCAGGCTAAGAAAGGTGCAAGGGCTTCGTGGATTTGGTCTAGTATGTTGGAAGGAAGGGATTTTTTACAGCAACATATACAATGGCAGGTTATGGATGGCAGACTTATCAATATTTGGGATGAGCCATGGGTTCAGGGTCAGGTGCTGGCTAAACCTGAAGGTCTTCCTGATAATGCTCCTGCAAAAGTGGAGGAATTAATAGATGGCCATACTGAGCAGTGGAAACTTGAAGATGTAAGTGCATTTCTGACTCAAGATCAGCAAGGCATGATTCAAGACATTCCTTTGTGTGGTAAAGGCTCTTTGGATAGATACATTTGGAGAGTTTCTGACAATGGCATCTATACAGTTCGACAGGGCTATCAGGTTATGAAACAGCATGCTCTTCTTTTGGATAGTGGGAAAGCTGAAAGCTCTCATAATGTGGATCACCAACTTTGGAAATGGCTTTGGAAGCTTCCACTCCCACCCAAGGTCAAGGTATTTCTCTGGAAATCCTTCCACAATTTATTACCTACTACCTCCAATTTGGTTAAACGAAGAGTTATCATTGATGATGTGTGTCCTATCTGTTTTGCTGAATCTGAGACTCTTGAGCATATGTTGTTATTGTGTCCATGGACAAAATGTATGCAGTTTGGTAGTCATTGGGTTTACAAATAACAAGAGTTGGTTTGTCTACTTTAGATGCATGGTTAATGGATTTAAGAGAGGCATGCGCAACTATGATACTGGTAATGATGCTTTGGTTTATATAGCTGCTTTACTGTGGAACATCTGGAAGCAACGGTGTAGAGTAGTGTTTAACCATGATAAGCCAGATCCTATTAGATGCATTGTGAAAAGTGCTGCTATGTTGGCTGAGTGTATCAATCGACAACAGCAGATTGGTAGACATCAGGGGCCTTCCTTGCGGACTAACTGGAGCAAACCTATTGTGGGTACTTTGAAAATGAATTGTGATGGAGCTTATAATCAGGGGAATGCAGGTTTTGCAGCTGTTATCCGGAACAATGATGGCATTATTGTTGATGGTATTGTGGGTGAGTGTAAAGCGGGTTCAGCCCTTGAGGTTGAAGCTAGAGCTGTATGGGAAGGGGTGAAGTTGTTGGAGCAGAAAAATTTTCATAATGTACAGATTGAAATAGATTCCCAGATTGTTTACACTGAAATTCTTAAGAATAAAGGGCAAGGAAAATGGAGAATTTTTCCTTACATTACTGATATACTGTATAGAATTAAATCACTTACAAGGTGTTGATTTTGTTCTAATAAAACGTGAAGCAAATAGCGCTGCTGATTGGTTGGCAAAACAAGTCAGTAAGAAGATGAGCTTGGGTAATTGGATTTTAATGCCTCCATCTTCTTTGGTTGGAATATTGAGCCGTGATGGATTACCAGCTCCTCCATAAAATGTCTTGGCTAGTTGTGCTTTGAAGGAATATGCTAGAGATACTACCTTGTTTAGTTCTCAAATGTATTGCTTTTCTTTGTTTAGATAATTTGTACACAATTGATGTTGCTGTTTTCCTATTAATACATCTCTTCTGTTTGACCAAAAAAAAAAAATTCCAATGATAGAAGGGTGAAATTTTGCATGGAAAGTTACTGTTCCATTGCTCGTGAACAGTAACCGCAACCATGACATCTGAGTTTTGTTGATTTTTATGAATTAATTGAGATGGAATTAGGAAAATGATCTTCATGGAAGTTGTAGCATATTGAATTATCTTTCCATTGCTACGGATCTTGCTATTTTAGAATTGTGTATTGGGAGATATGAATTGATTACTAATGACTGGTTTTGAGCATTTTGGATGAAACCTAGCTTAAGTGTGATTTTGTGAGTTTACTGATTAGAGGCAATTTTAACATTTTAAGTGGACTGAACTGGTGTGAGTGAGCTTCTGAAAAGTTTTAGAGGAAAAGATTACCTTGAAAATGACATATGGTTTGTAATTTTAGAAGTCAGAATTGGGAGTTATGATTTTCAAAACTGACCCTACATTAGGTTATGAATGGCTGATCATAACAGAAACTTCCATAACAGTTTTGAAATTGTTAGAGATCGAATTGGATGTTGAGTGCTTCATGAAAATTGAAGTTTGAGATGTTATCTTTTCAGGGATATAAAGTTCTGAATTTACTGACTTGTATACTGGAAGTTATGCTTCTTGTAAGGTTACTGCCTATATTGAAGGATTTCAGGGACAGTGACATTGAATGAATTAATTGACTGGTTTAGAAATAGAATTTGATTCTGGGTTGTTCATGAAAGTTGTAGAGGACATTGTGAACTTATTGACCATATTTTTGTAGTAATTTATTTCTGAAGAATAAGTGAGTTATGAAATTGTAAATGTACTGCTCTGTGTTGATGGAAATTGAGTAGGCAGAAGGTTTGATGGATTATTTGACACCCTTAGGGTTGGAATTGATTTTTATGGCCTTCTTGAGAATTGTAGAGCTTTTCATAAGCTTTCCAATGAGGTATAGTGGGTATTTTTCTGATTTGTGTGCTAAAAGTTAGAGTAGTTAAAAAGTAGGATTGAAATATGAAAAAAGGAAAAGGGCAAGGCAGGAGGTGACTCGCCGTCTCGCGAGGGCGAGATAATCGGGCCGGTCGCGAGGGCGACGCCTCGCCCTCGCGACGAAACGAGGTGATTCAGCCTCGCGAGGGCGGCGTCTCGCCCCCTCGAGACAGGCGTATGAATATATATATATATTACTGTTTTTGAATTTTTATTTGGTATTAAATTGATCCGATTGTTCTGTTGTCAATTTCTTTCCCGTCCGACGTCCGATTGACCTGATTCCAGAGGCATCGGATTCGTTGAACATTTAATTTCATATTATGAGAAAACGGGAATTTTTAGACGGAATTTGACGTAGCCCCTATTGACGGATCATGTAAACCTTATTTTATTTAATTGAGGACCTATAGAGGTCCGAATTGCGCACCGTCAGCGCCTATGGATTTCTAATTTTTGATAGAATTTTATTATGGGAAAATATTGAATTAGGACCGGGATTGCCATGAACATGCATATCTCATCATCATGAGCACAAATTTCATATTTAGTGACTCGTATTTTTCTCGATTCATATAGAGGCCCAATTGGAGCGTCGATTGACCGACGTCACGAGGCTTTCGGCATTAGCTCGGAAGTAATAGGTGAGTAACCTAGTTGGTTTCTCAAATTTCTGGTTGTTTACATGCTCAACGTGAATTACGTGCAAAAGTGAATTGAATGATCCCGTATGAATCTTGGCATGTAATGTATGGGATTGTATTATATGATTTTCTTGTCATGAATGATACTGATATTGATAGACTGGGCCTTATATCCAACATACTGAACACTGCTATACTGGGCTTTATAGCCATATCATTGATTCATCGATACTTCGGGCTTTATAGCCAAACACCGTACATTTATCATATCGCATCGCATGCATAATTGCATGATCGATAATGGACGTGCCCCAAGTTGCTATTATTACCGATAAGAGCTTGAGCTCTCATATTGTCATCGACCGCCACGAGCCCGAGGGGAGAAAATCACGCGTCCCCACCGAACACCGATCGAGCGCTTGGGCACAATCTTGAATAACCGGAAAGAGTCTCATATGCATCTCATTTGCATAAATGACCGCTCGTGACATGTACCGCTTTTGTAATGGCATGAATTATCGTGAATGTTTTATATTATGGATATGATTATTGATCGCTTATCGGTAATCGATGATTAATGTATTATCAGACGCCATAGGCGTAATGCATGATTTGAGTGAACCATCGATGATGGTTTCACCGAGTCATCGCAAAACTCACCCAAAATTTGCATCTATTTTCAGGTCTGAAGAATACCCGGTTGACACGGAGTATGTCTCTCCGTAGAGCGAGTAAAGGTTAGAGGTCGGGATCGGTTAGGTATGCGCATTAGGGTCTTAGTAAATTGTATTCCGCAATCACTGTATAGCAAGGCTCTATATTTTTACTGAGCCATTGTGGTATTAATGTTTTACTGCATTGACTGATTGTAATTATTACTGGATGACTGTAATAACTGAAACGGGTTTATATTGAATACGGATTTTATTTACTTACTGTGTTTGCCGTGTGAACGTGGAGTTAATGGCTATAAAAAAAATGTATACTGAATTTTAAATCGACTGATGTAGTACGCCACTCTCGTGGGACACGGACTCGGATATCACCAACGATATCGGGTTCGGGTCTTACGGGTGTGGGGTGTTACATTTTCACCAGTACATAAGCTCATAAAAATTTTGTTATACCTATCAATTCATATAGCTGAATTAAACTTTCTCCAATTCTGAACACACCTTGTCAAAGTGATGCTCACAAAACATTTTATCACTTTTTTTTCAACTCACTTATCCACAATGCAACAAAATTGACACTTATGTCTATTATCAGGTGTTGATTCACCTAACTTAGTTACCTCAATTCTGGTCCTTGACCATTATTAGGCACTTTTCATTTTAATGTAAGCGTGGACAACCCCTTACCATCAAACAACATTACATCGGATACTATGATAACATCACCATGATAGCAACTATTGTACCGATAGTCAATTTGAACTATCTCACAATTACATATTCCTATGAACTCCACATTACAAGATTTAAACACATTCCCCGACAATTAAGACTATTGACAAGTCAAACACTCAATCACTTGTCTCGACATCCTTATGATCTCTAGCTTAGGTTATCACCCAAGCTTTTCTAACACTTCCTTTGTTCAACCCTCATTATAGGGTACACATACTTCTTATTTCAATCACCATTTTTTCCCTCAGCTTATTCAAATGCCTATTTCGTACTAGTTCCTCCATACATTTCAATTCATTTGATTTCTTCACTTCACATGTTGGTATTCCATTCTCTAGATTCAATTGGGATCTCCCAAACATTGTTACATCAAATAAAATAGAGACTTATATTCTCATCACATTTGCAATAATGCCAATTCAAAATTTAAATCCACTCACTTAGTTGGACCCTCTTTTTATCAAACAAAAAGCATACTTTCTTAGTAGCAATTTCCACTTCCTATGCCTGAGTCTCCACTTAAGCTATGATTTCATTATTCACTTTTTATGCCTACATAATCATTTCCGCTTTGTTTCTTCGGTGATCACTCTTAATTTGTATCGTCTGTTCAACTGAACTCACCCCACTCCGGCAATGACCTAAACCTGATATCGTTGTGATATCCGAGTCCGTGCTCCGCGAGGGTGGCGTGTTACTAAACTCGACTGATAATCATTACAACCTTTTGTTTTCATTTACTAAAATGTAGAAATCAATACCCAATTGGGTCCTTATTTGATCAGATACAATTTTATTAAACACAAATTTCAATAGCCACTCGGGCCCATTTCCCAAGTCCAATATACGATTTTACAATTCATTACAAATCTAAAACATGCAATGTAGACATGAACTGATCCCTACCTCTATCCTTCACTTGAATCCCGCAAATATACTCCCGTTGGCCTAACGGGGTATTCTTCTGATTCTGAAAAATAATTGCAAATTTTGGGTGAGTTTTGCGAACTCAGCGAGTGACCATCATCGATGGCTCACCCAGCCATATAACACATAACATAAACAATTTATATCATTTCATTCACATACACTAGATCAATCATTCCACTTATTTTATTCATATCATTTTACTTGTCATTTCCCATATCAATTGCACAATTTCATGATATTTCACATTCACTATCAGTCAATCATTTATGTCATGCATATGCAGTGCATATAAGACTCACTTTCCATTTGTGATTTTTGTTGTGACCGAGTGCCTGTACTGTCCCATAAAGGGCTCATTAATAACTGTCCCATGTAGGGCTCATTGATAACTGTCCCATGTAGGGCTCATTGATAACTGTCCCATGTAGGGCTCATTGATAACTGTCCCATGTGGGGCTCATTGAACTTTGAGTTTGTAGCTCTGATCAGTGGCTACTCAGGTCACAATTACTATTTTGTTTCATGCATTCATGCAATGGAATGCATCACTCACAATTACTTATCCCATTCAATCACTTTCTTATAACATCGGATCTTAGTCCGGTAATCCACATTAAAGTGGAGCATTTCACAATTTCATTTATAACTAAATATACTTTTACAAATTACATATTTACACATCATTCATCCAATTGACAGTCAATAGCACTTCAATAGTCAAATCCATATCACAATCATCGGACCTTATGTCAAGAATCCACAATCAAAACACAATTCATCACCCTTTATATACATATTTAGTAATCAATCAATTCATTTTTAGGAAACAGAATAATTAAAGAAAAGAGACCATCTCGGTCTACTCACAGTACACTCCAGATTAGCAATTTCTTCCAAGTTCCGGATGCGCCTTTATGCAGATGTTTAACCTGCACAATCACAATTTGTGCAAAACCCTATTCATTCTCAATTTCTGAATTTCAAATTTACAGAATAATCAAAAATCACATAACCATTCTTCAATCATTCCAACCCAACTCTAGCAACATTTTCAAATTATAAACACTTTCTTCCTCATCCAAGACAAAATCCCTAATTCAAGGAAATCCGAAATTGAACAATTTATACCATGCAATCACCATAATTGATCTTAGAAAACTCAATCCCATACAATCCTCAATCTATTTAAACCAAATTTCATTCAGAATTTAACAATTCAAAAATTTTCCTTACCTTGATTCTTTACCAAATTCGAAAATTTCTTGGCTCTAAAGGAAGCTCTCATCTTCCTCTACCTTTTCCTTTATGGATCACCATAAAAATCACTCTAGAAGGGCTTAGAAAATCAAGACCTAGCTTTGCTTTTCTTCTTCTCCTTTCTTTCCACCCACCGAAAGCTCTCCCTCTACTCTCTATTATTTCTCTTCTGTTATTTTCTAAGTGTCGTTCATCACTCTCTGCTCCTACTATTTAAACAAAATCTCATTTCACTAGTTTACCAAAAGGCCATTAATGAGTGCCAAATGTCCCATTTACCCTTACATGAAAGCCTTATGACTCAAGACCTTAAGTGGTCGGCCAATTTTACCCTTCATGCATTTTTACCATCGAACGGTCACCTAACTTCACTCCAGAAATTGAACGTCTTAAGGGCAAAATTTGGGGTATGCCCTTTTCAGAACATTAGTAGTCCCATACAGCTAGTTCAATTTGAAACAAAAATCAGATCGTTAGGAGCTCTCAAAGCTCAAGATATCTCCAAATTACTGACCCATGTTAAGAAAAATATCTAGCTCAAACTCTTTCAATCGGTCAACTTACTTTGATCCGATCGGTCTTCCTCAAATAAATCTCAAAAACCATACGTTTGGTATGGAGATATAGCGGAATTTCAATGGAATTCAACACTTCAACAATTAGATCGATCGGATGACAGACGAAAAAGTTATGGCCAACCCAGTGGAGAGAGGTTGGTCGGCCAAAACTGAACAAATATGGTCAGAGCGGTGTGCCTACGCGAGGCGCTCGGTCGATCGACCATATTGGCAGAGCGGTGCACCTACGCGAGGCGCTCGATCGATCAACCATACAAAATAAATAACAATGCACCTATTGGAGGCGTTCGGTCGATCGGGCGTGAGAAATCACTCGGTTATCAGGGGTCGGTCGATCATCAGAGGTCGGTCGGTCAGAGCTCGCTCGGTCGATCGGTCAGAGCTCGCTCGGTCGATCGGCCATCAGAGGTCGGTCGGTCAGAGCTCGCTCGGTCGATCGACCATCAGAGGTTGGTCGGTCGGCTAGCACCTGATTCGACCTACAAACTACTAACACATAACTTTTGGCCTTGAACTTCAAATTTTACAATCTTGGTAGAGATAGAAAGATCACAGAACGCTCTACCACTTTCATTTAGGACTTAACACCAAAATCAGTCTCTAAAAGCGATCAAAAGTTCCTACAAAAGTGGTTGTTCACCAACTTCATCCAAAACAACATTAGAACGGGCAAGCATCATAACTAGAAACTCCATTTTCCATAATTCCCATGCTTTATATCAATGACCAGATAAAACACAATCTACAACTCTCATGAAGACCATATTCACACATTCAACCTAAATCAATCGAGAAAAAATCATCAAAGTTTCAGGTCACAGAATTCATATTACCGTTCACGCTACACACATAACTCACTTTCAAAGAAAACTAAAACACCCCCCCCCAAGCCACAATTGGACAACACTTCGTCCTTAAGAATTCTATCCAAATTTTCTCACGTTTAATTAAGTCAAACCTCATCTCAATAGGATAACCATATAACAAGTTATGATCAAAACTTAACTCTCATCATACTTCATCCATACCATTTTTAACCCACATAACTTTCAATCCACTCCTTATATGCGCCACAACCAAGTCACAACCTAACCTTGAACACAAGCCACACGTTTACAACAACTACCCTCAACCATCTCCCATTAATAAAAACTCATTTACAAGCTATGCAAACGTAATCCAATTTAAACCACATCAGTACGCAAATTGCCTCAACGAACCAGTATTCATTTAAAACATGAAATAAATTTTCAAACGATCACATAACAATGCATATCATATGGTCACTCATTACAGCTTTGCCAATTATTCATAAATTACAATCAAGCATATCACAATGATTTCATAATTGCACATTGATCGAAATACCATATGATCACATATGGAACACTTTTATTTCTTTTCCACATAAACATAAGGCATTTTGCCTTTCACTAAATCAAAATGGATCAAATCAAATGCATATGTAACACTTTCTAATTTATCACGGTGTTGTGACCGAGCACCTAAACTTTTCCAATATGGGCGCATTAATCGTTGAGCCCGAGGCTCTAAATCACTGTAGGCTCAAGACCCAATTACGTTGAGCTTTTAGGTCTGGCTGCTCCGGTCACAACTTTTATTATCTGATCATGCACTCATGAATGAAGTGCACGTGTAATAATTAAACAGTTTATACATCACAATCAAGTAGTTCTCAAATTCCCATATGTGTGTATGCCACAATGTGTGTAGACTTGCCAATGCATTTCGGGTTCTAATCCTTAATATGAGGACGAGATGTTACAGGGATAGACTGACTTCTTGAGCTTGATAATTCGGGATATTGTAAAAGCACATAATCACAACAATATAAAAATGAATGTGAATCTCGTACATATTGCATCGGCATATAATTTGAATTCATTGAATGATTTGTAAAGTTGTGTGAATGTTATTATATGATTAAACTATTTAACTGAGAAATCTTTTATCTATGATAGTATTTAATACTTGTCAACTGGATTTGAACTGTATGATTACATGTTATAATTGATTTTTTATGACATGAGTGAACCATCGAGGATGGTTACGCTGCTGAGCTTGCAAAACTCATCAAGATTGCACCATTGCCTTTTAGGTTCGAGAGTGAGACGACTAACTTTTAAGACTTCGTAGAAGCATATTTTGTGTAATTGTTACAGTCAGATTTGACTCAAAGGTCAGTCAGTTGGGATTGAGGACATAGTTGTTTCTTCCATGTTTATTGTATTCGATGTGTACTGAGTTGTTTATACTCATAGGATAATGTTGTAAAACATAGATGGTATTGTATTATATGAAATAATGTAAATTATGGTTTTTGATATAATATCATAACATTTTGGCTTTTACAAAATTTGTGATTGATGGCTTAGTTTATGATGCCATGTTATGTACAATAAAAATGAGATAGTTAACATGTCATTTTTATCAGGCATGTAAACGTGTATCTGATAGATGCAGATGCATATGCCAGATGGGAATGGGGTGTTACATCTAATTCCTTTTTTAATTATTGCTTCTTGTATCTAAGGCTCTCTAGTCTGAAGCTTACTTATAAGTTAGTTTTGTTCTCCATTCATAAGTTTCCTTTTAGTTGGTCCTAAATTTGTTTTATCTTTGAGACTAAAATCTTTGTTCTTGGGGCTATAATCCACTTGTAATTTTTGGATTTACCTTGTTCTAATATATTCTTTAATTTTTAAACAGTAATTATGTCATCTCTTTTGATCATTGACTTTAGTATCACATTTAATTAGTCTTCTTTCTTTACAAAATTCATTCCTTAAAACTATGATCTATGAATAGAAGACAAGAATAATTAAAACATTGTTAATCCATTCAATTGTTTTGTTAACTAAATGACAAAGCATTTAACTATTTTAACATATTCATAACGACTTTAAAAGTTTACTTACCTTTGATTGAATTCTTTCATTTTAATATTCATAATATTAGTTAGAAATCATATTACACAAACATTCAAGGCTATTCCAATTTTTTATATGAATTAAGTAAAAATATTCAATATAGTATATAGAAATCACATTACATGAGTAGTCATAAGGATTATAATAATATTTAAGTTTAAGGAAAAAGATAAAGGGCTCCTTTATAGTTTTAAGTAACTTAAAAGATTTACAATCTTTAAAATTCTTGAAAAACTCCTTTTGATTTTTAAAGGACTATGAGGAAGAGGAGATGGATAGAATTGTTAAAAGACTATGATTGCACAATTGAATATCATCCAAGAAAGGCTAATTATTGAACAACTCACTTATGCCTCACTTTTACTCATATATATAATAGAATTATGTTTTTACAAACACTGTGTGTCTCATTAATTGGAGACGCAAACATACATTTACCCTTTCCTATCTCTATAAGCTTCGTTACCACTTTGTATCTAACTTTATAAAGCTTCTTATCCTTAGTCTTTTTTTACTATACTTAGCTTCATCTCTATTGTTGGACTCCGATTTTTAAGTAAAAATAAGAATTAGATGGTGTCAGATGAGATTTATGATTTGTATGAAAGATGATTAAAGTGTGTAAGATGTAAGAGAAATGAGAAAAAGAAAGATGAATCTTTTGGATTGGATTGTATGTGTAAGCAGTTTGTGTGATTCGAGAACTTGATTAAGGATAATGTCCAAGAAAAGGGAAATTATATGACTTGCATGAGTTTGAGTAAAAACGAATATAAAAAAAGAAAAAAAATTTATACCGGATTTGGATAGTCTAGGTTTCCAACGTGATTGTGTTTCTCTATTCTTTTTTTTCGAATCTCGGATTTGTTTGCTTTGGTTCGATCTGGTTCATATCCATTTTTGATTCGTATTTCGATCCGTATTTGTTTCGTATTTCGGCTATTCGATAATTCGCTTATTCTATTCGTTTCGCTATTTTTGCTTTCGCTTCTGTCTCCGCTTTGTACTTTGATTCCGTATTTTGTTATTCGTTTTAGCTATCTTCCACTTCGTTTTAGTTTCCGTCTTTCGTTTTCTGGTTGGGATCCGGTTTCCAGATCGGGTCCTAACAGTTATGGTATCAGAGCCCAGTATTAGGATCATACTTGGGCATATATGTTCGTTACGAGTTTCTAAATCGATTTGAGGAAGTTTAGTGAGAAAGTGCATATGTGTTGGCATCCAAAAAAAATGATTGTTTGATTTGGGTATTAAGAATATGATTGATTAGAAACATGTGTTTGTGGAACTTAAGATTTGAAGTGCATGATGAAATGGGAGAAATTGATATAGACTATATTTCCGTGAGATGAAAGAATGACTATTTGAAAGACGACATAATGAGAAAGATTAAATAATGATTGAACCATATTAGGGTTCCTTAAGAAATGGACCAATGACTTGTGTCCATATGTGAAGAAATAATGAGTTATGAATATAGTGATTTGATATGATATGGATGGTATGAGATATAAGAAGTAAATATGGTGAAGAGATTGAGATATATATATGATGAGGAAATTAGATAAGAAAAAGTGATTGATTATGATTTTTGGAAAGAAATTAGTGAGAAAGTGTTTGATGATCTTTGTTTAGAAGGAAATTATACGTAAGGATGAGTTACTTGGTGTTAAAGCAAGTATGAATTTCGAGGACGAAATTCTTTTAAGAGGGGGAGAAATGTTTGTAACATCCCGTTACCGGTGTGACGGGTATGTCGGTAATTTGGATCGGGTTAGGATTGAGTACAGGCAAATGTTGCATTGCACATGCATTATAGTTTCGATAGTCATTGGTAAATGATTTCTATTGCACAAGTATATATATGTACATACATGTATCACAATTTCCTGATTAAATTGTAAAAATTGGAAATTTAATGATAAGTGCATAAATCAAGTTTTGAATATAGAAATGGAAAGAAATTGAATTTAGAGGATTGGAAATTTGAAATTTGAGTATAGGAATGGGTATGTCCTAATTTTGTGAATTTATGGGAATTTTTCCGGAATTTTTAGAGTAATGGATCCGGACTGAAAAATTGGCTTAGTGACTAATTACTTGGATTCCGGGTCCGAGATTGATTTGACAATTGATATGAAACAATTGGAGTTATGATTTCAAGATTTTTTTTATTTATGATCACTGCGAAATTGGGAGGAAATTAGAATAAGAATTGGATTGATAGACCCTAAAGCTTTGGACTTGTGGCAATTAAATTGCCAAACAAGCCCTAGATCCTTTTGTTTATAAACTGAAATCGTTTGAATATGTCATCCACGAAATTTCTTTGCTTTCAAAGAAAATGGAGTTTTGCCGTGGGTGAGGTTGCTGGGATTTGGAGGTTCTTGAGGAATTTTTCCTAAGATCTAAAGCTTGAATCAAGTAAGTTTCTACTTGTCTATGCCTTAAATCGTTTAAGTTGATCACTGATTTGAGTATGAAATTGTTTAGAAATTTAAAAAGTTTCAGATGATAGGGTTTTGTGAAGTTTGTTACGTTTGCTTTGGGTTTTTGATGAATAACGATTAAATGATGGATTTGAGGTTAGAAATAAGTTGGGTTTAACGTTTAAAACCGATTGAGAGTGTTTAGAATAGAATTGGATGAATTTATATAGAAAGATCTGAGGAATTTCGGGTTTTGGTAATTTCGGTTATGCGTCATGACGATGTGATGAACACGCCATGGCGAGCCACCTCTCTTGCACGTCATGACGAGTTGAAATCTGTCGCACGCTTGTGACGAGTGAAGATGTGCTTGTGGCGAGAGGATTTAAATTACACGCCGCGACGAGACCAAGCGTCGTCATGACGCGAAAGCGTGGATTCGCCGCGGGGAGAAAGGAGTTATGCGTCGCGGCGAAAGGCAGGAGACTCGCCGAGACGAGCAACCATGCGCCGCGGCGAGGGCCCCTAGTTTTCGAAAATGAAATTTAAGTGTTTTATTTAAGGTGATTGTTACAAGTAATGGGTTTGAGGTTTTGATTTCAAATGAATTGGTTCCTTAGTGATTAATTGTAAATTAGAGACTAAGAAATTTGAATTGATAAGATGGAAATTTGGAATTGAATTCGATGATTCTCGGAATCGAGTGGCAAATGAATAGTGAATGTGATTTTATTGGAGTGTGACTTTAAAGTATGGAAATTAGTAAATTGAATTATGGTATCTGGAATTGTTATGAATTAGAGTGAGAGTGATCAAATTGAGAAAATTCGGGAATGTCATAACATGTATAATACGCAATCTATTTGATACATATGCATGATTGATTATTGAAATTGGTATAAATAGTGATGTTCGATTATTTGATTGTTATAGAGGCACCGATGGAGCAATTCCACGGATGTCTTTGGGACTTCAGTGTAGTTTCGGAAGTGCGGTGAAGTAACCTAGTTGGTTTCTCAACCTATATGTGTTTAATTGTATGCACTCATGCCATGTGGAGTTAAGGATGGATATATGTGATTGCTTTTGATTGATTTCGGACCATGGGTGTTCGAAATATTGAATTGCGATATTGAAGTGCAAATGTGAATAAATGTGTATAAATGTTGGACCCTGAACCTTGAGTGACAATTTGATTTAGTAATATGAATGATCAAGTGGATGAGTTGATTGAAATGAAGTTATATAGCAAGAATTAGAAAGAAAAAGTGTGAAAATTTGAAGGATTTAGAAAGTTTGACTTTTGGAGAGAGAATGTTTGACTTTGAGAGTTGACTTTTGATTGAGGCAAAATTAGAGAAAATGATCTACATGAAAATTGTAGCCTCTGTCGAGAGCTTTTTGTGGACATAAAGTTTGCAATATTTCGATATCGGGAGTGAAAGTTAAGATCAGTCAAAGTTTGTGTTTGATCAGGTTTGACTTTTATTATGGTTGGAACTTTGACTGAGAAATTAACCTAGTTAGAGGTTAATTGAGCTTTGATGTTTTTCATGGAGTTTTATGTCCTTCGTGAAAGATGTAGAGCTTTCTTTAAGCTTCCTATAGAGACTAAGTTTGTCAAAATCGGAGTTCGGGATTAAAAGTTATGAATTTTGGAAGTTTAGATGAAAAAAAAAAAAGTTTGATATTGCTGCGGCGCCTCGCTAGCGAGGCTCGCCTAGCGGGCGGGCGCCTGCGTCGCCCTAGCGAGGCGGGCGCCCGCGCGCCTCGCTAGGCGACGCCTCGCCCTAGCGAGGCGGGCTGCTCTCGCCTCATGAGGCAAGGCTCGCCCTCATGAGTTGAGCGTCCGTCGCCATCCGAGCCTGTTTGCTTCTTAAATTTTGATTTCTTTGTTTTAATCCGACCTTTGCTCACTATTTTGCCTATATCTTTTCCGTCCAACATCCGATTGAGTTGATTCTTTTTGCGTTGGATTCCTAAGACAATGAATTTCATTTTATAAGAAATTTGTGAACTTTTGAGATTAAATTAATGGTGATTAATTTAATCAAAGTGAGTCGGAAATTTTCGAGCATGATTCAGGGTTTTGTGAAATTCGGGATCTGTAGAGATCCGATTGAAGCGATTCTTGAGGCGAAATAAAGATAAGACAAGGGGCTACAAATCATATGAAGACATTAAATGTCAATTTTGCCCTTAGGACTTTTAATTTTTGAATTTAAGTTCGGATTAGGGTGTAATTTTTGGATTGGGAACACCTGTGAGTAATTTGAGTATAACTTTTGATCTGGGAATCGAAATGAGACGATTCTTGTTTTGAATTAAACTAGAGACATAAGGATACAATTGTTATGAAGACAGCGAGTTTCAATTCTGGGATTAAGAATGTGAAATTTTGGACGGAAATAATCGTACATTGAAAATGTGTTAGAATATGGATAAACCCGAATTGTTTTGCACATAACTTTTGATGTAGTGCTCGGAATTGAGCGCGGTCGGTGGCGTTGGATTTGTATGATTGAGAGGAACTTTTCTCGAGAAGGAAGTTTGGACAAATTCCTTCAAATCGATAGTGCGAATCAAACCGCAAGTAAGCGTAACTTTAAGTTTTGAATGGAGGGCAAAATGGTCATATGACCATCTATTAATGAAACTCATTAATGATTGTCATTTTGAGCTATTAAAAACGATGAATGGTCTGGAAAATTACAGAAGAAGAGAAAGAAGAAGAAATAAGAAGAGAGTGGAAGTTTCGTATGGAGAAAAGATGAGAGAGAAAGTTATTTTTGATTTTTCTACTTGTTTTCTTAAGGATTTTGGGATGTTTCCAAGAGAGAAAAAGGTAGAGGAGCATAAGAGCTTCCTTTCAAGCCAAAAAAAATTCGAATTTGGAAGAGAAAGAGGTAAGAGAAATTGTTCTACTTTGAGATTTTGATTTATTTTCGGTTTAGAATTATGACATATGAGATGGGTTTATGGATTGTGGAATTAATTTTGATGTATATGCTTTAGGTTGGGTTTAATTTTGGATGAAAAAGTGATTAAGGTTTAGGCTTAATTTTATGATTGAGAATTTTGAGATATTTTGGTGTAGAATTATAGGAAATATGATGAATTGATGATATATAAAATCAATTTCAAAGAATTTGTATTTTATGGTATTGAATTGGGATAAATTGGTTTAGGCCAATTTTAAGATTTGGGGATTTTTGAAATTGAGGATTTAAATAGTTTGGAATTAATGTGAATTGAGGAATTGTGAGATTAATTTTGAAGAAATTATGTTTTATGAGATTGAATTGAGTGTCTTGGTTTAGGCCAATTTTGAAAATTGGGGATTTTCAAAATTGGAGATTGAAATAGCTTGAATGTAAATGGAATTGGTGAATTCCTAAGTTGATTGTGAAAATTAAGTATTTTCTGATGTGAAATTTGGATGATTATGATTTAGGTTTTGGTATTTTGGAAGAGAGAAAAGCAAGGATCAATTGGAGCTTGAAATCAAGTTTCCGCAAAAATTGAGGTGGGTAGCATATTTATAATTTGATCTATAAGCAATATGAAATTTGTGAAAATGAAAGAAAGCAAAATTTTGTATGCTTGATAAATTATTGGAAATGTTTGAAAATAAGAATTGATTTAAAGTTGATAAATATGATTTTGAATGATTTTAGAAATTGGTACAAGTTTAAATTCAATTGTCATAAATGCATTATTGAATTATGCTTGATTGAATGATTTGATTTTTGAAATTGTATTTGAATGATGAATTGATCGAATTTATGCGTTATGTGAATGTGTGGAAAATCAAGAATTTGAAAAGTGCCTTGGGCATTCGAAATCTCGTTTCGATTATGTGTTATGTGGGTCGGTTAGGTCCTTTGGTGAGTCGTCATTGTCTCTATTCGTAAAGCCTTCACTCGGCTGCCCGCTAGTGTACGGAACTCCGATTTGGATTCCCTCACGGCTACCTTGGACCGCAATGCGGAAAGTGTAATACGTTTCTATTCTGTTGCAGGTGACCATTATCTTGGGGCTATGCAAATCGCTCGTTGGACCAAACCGGACCATTTTGATCTGTTATGTGATTTTGATTTTGTTAATGTGCGTGATAATTTGCGATGTGATTGCATTCATGTTTATGAGAAATTTTGGGAAAATGAAGAAAAGGGTTTTCAATCGGAAATTTATGAAATTTGATATGAAAAGTTTGGAAAAATTGAAAAGAGTTTGAGAGAAATATTTCAAAGTTGAAAAGTTTGAAACATTAGCCCTTTGGCAAAAAAGTTTATAAAGAAATGTTTTACGCTTATTTATCGGTTTATAAATGTGTTATCCACGAGCCCGAAGCTCACCCCTTTCATCCCCATCTCCGTGTTTCGAGGGGAGATTGGATGAAAGAATGTGAACATCGATTCAAACGGTTTTGTGCTTTTGAAATTTGCATGAGTTAGTTTTGAGTAATCTGAAATTTGAGTATGGAAATGTTTATGGTTTAAGATAGATTTGAAAGAAAGTGTATTTGTGTATAAAGTTGAGTATCGGGAATGATTGAGAAATTTGTATATGAAATCATGAATAGCTTGGGCATATATATTTGTGTTTGATTCTGGGAATAAGTTTGAATTATGAAAATAGTAGATTGAATGACAAGTATGAGATTGTGTAAGAATTAGGTTTGTGTCTATCTGCTGATATCCCGGACGGAGGGTCCGGTGGATTCTGATATTTGTGTGATTGATTGGCATTTAGAAGTGTATTTCTTTACCCTTGCAGGTTTGGGTTAGGAAAAAGGCAGCCGTTATGCTGCCGAAATTTCGATAAAAATTGGGATAAAAAAAATAGAATTTGAGATTTGTATGGATGAATAAGAATTTGTACGATTGTTGAGTTTCGGGTTTAAGAATGAATTTTCCTATGGGAAATTATATGGATGTGATTGATGTAAGAAATGAGAATAAGAGAGAGAAAAAAGAAAAATTTATATCAGATTTTGGAACGTCTTAGGAATTCCCAACGCGATTCTGTTTCCTGTTCTTTGCTTAGTCACGGATGTCGGAAAGTGTTTCAGTTTACATTGATTTGTTTGCTTACTTTGTTTTCTATCCGAATTCGATTTGCATTCGATTCGATCCCGCTTTCGCTTATTCGTTCCGCTTTGTGATCCGTATTCGATTGGTTTTCGCTTTGTTATCCGTTTTGTTATCCGTAATCCGAGTTCTCACATGCGATTTGTATTCCGCTTCGCATTCGCTTTGCATTTGTTTGAGAAAGGCGCCGCATTTCGCAGCTTCGCTTTGTTGTTTCGGTTGGGATCGGTTCCGGATCGGGTCCCAACATTTATGGTATCGAGCAAGAAGAGTTTATAAGGAATCATGCGTTAGAGGCGGAAGTCTGTATAAGTAGTTGGGTTCGATGCGGGATCCAACATTTATAATATCGAGCCCGATATATGATCATACTTGGGCAATATGATTATCGAGATTGAATTTAGTGATTATGCGAGTAAGGTAGTGTGTGTTAATGAACTTGAGATTTGAAGTTCATTATGGCATTATCGATGAGAATTTTAAAATGAATTTGGATGATTCGACTTTACACATTTATGAGATTAAATAAGAAATGCTTGAAGGATAGGAGTAAATGAGAAATATTTGAAGAATTAAATTGATTGTGGATTAAAGTGACGAGAATCATAATCGATTTTAGGAATGTGAAATTGATGAGCATGACTTGTCATGCCTTATTTGAAGAATTAAAGTGATTGTTTGTTTAGGGTGTTAAGAATATGATTGATTAGAAACATGTGTTTGTGGAACTGGAAATGTAAATTGCAAAATGAATTGGGAGAAATTGATATAGCCTATACTTACGTGAGATGAAAGTATGACTATTTGAAAGATGACATGGTGATAAAGATTAAATGATGATTGAACCATATTAAGGTTCCTTAAGAAATGGACCATTAATTTGTGCCCATATATGAAGAAATAATGAGTTATAGATATAGTGTTTTGATATGATATGAGTGGTATATGGTTTAAGGAAGGGAAAATTGTGAAGAGATTGAGAATATGTATGATGAGTAAATTTGATGAAAAAGAAATTAATTATGAGTTGTGGAAAGAAATTAGTAAGAAAGTGCTTGATGATCATTGTTTAAAAAGAAATTTATGCAAGAATGAGTTACGTGGAGTTAAGTAAATATGAATTTCGAGGACGAAATTCTGTTAAGAGGGGGAGAAATGTTGGACCCCGAACCTTGAGTGACAATTTGATTTAGTAATATGAATGATCAAGTGGATGAGTTGATTGAAATGAAGTTATATAGCAAGAATTAGAAAGAAAAAGTGTGAAAATTTGAAGGATTTAGAAAGTTTGACTTTTGGAGAGAGAATGTTTGACTTTGAGAGTTGACTTTTGATTGAGGCAAAATTAGAGAAAATGATCTACATGAAAATTGTAGCCTCTGTCGAGAGCTTTTTGTGGACATAAAGTTTGCAATATTTCAATATCGGGAGTGAAAGTTAAGATCAGTCAAAGTTTATGTTTGATCGGGTTTGACTTTTATTATGGTTGGAACTTTGACTGAGAAATTAACCTAGTTAGAGGTTAATTGAGCTTTGATGTTTTTCATGGAGTTTTATGTCCTTCGTGAAAGATGTAGAGCTTTCTTTAAGCTTCCTATAGAGACTAAGTTTGTCAAAATCGGAGTTCGGGATTAAAAGTTATGAATTTTGGAAGTTTAGAGGAAAAAAAAAAAAAGTTTGATATTGCCTGCGAGCGCCCTCGCTAGGGCGAAGGCTCGCCCTAGCGGGGCGGGCGCGCGTGCGCCCTCGTTAGGCGACGCCTCGCCTAGCGAGGCGGGCTGCTCTCGCCCTCGAGAGGCAAGGCTCGCCCTCATGAGTTAGGCGTCCGTCGCCATCAAACGCGTTTTGCTTCTTAAATTTTGATTTCTTTGTTTTAATCCGACCTTTGCTCACTATTTTGCCTATATCTTTTCCGTCTGACATCCGATTGAGTTGATTCTTTTGCGTTGGATTCCTAAGACAATGAATTTCATTTTATAAGAAATTTGTGAACTTTGAGATTAAATTAATGGTGATTAATTTAATCAAAGTGAGTCGGGAAATTTTCCGAGCATGATTCAAGGTTTTGTGAAATTCGGGATCTGTAGAGATCCGATTGAAGCGATTCTTGAGGCGAAATAAAGATAAGACAAGGGGCTACAAATCATATGAAGACATGAAATGTCAATTTTGCCCTTAGGACTTTTAATTTTTGAATTTAAGTTCGGATTAGGGTGTAATTTTTGGATTGGGAACACCTGTGAGTAATTTGAGTATAACTTTTGATCTGGGAATCGAAATGAGACGATTCTTGTTTTGAATTAAACTAGAGACATAAGGATACAATTGTTATGAAGACAGAGAGTTTCAATTCTGGGATTAAGAATGTGAAATTTTGGACGGAAATAATCGTACATTGAAAATGTGTTAGAATATGGATAAACCCGAATTGTTTTGCACATAACTTTTGATGTAGTGCTCGGAATTGAGCGCGGTCGGTGGCGTTGGATTCGTATGATTGAGAGGAACTTTTCTCGAGAAGGAAGTTTGGACAAATTCCTTCAAATCGATAGTCTTGAATCAAACCGCAAGTAAGCGTAACTTTAAGTTTTGAATGGAGGGCAAAATGGTCATATGACCATCTATTAATGAAACTCATTAATGATTGTCGTTTTGAGCTATTAAAAACGATGAATGGTCTGGAAAATTACAGAAGAAGAGAAAGAAGAAGAAATAAGAAGAGAGTGGAAGTTTCGTATGGAGAAAAGATGAGAGAGAAAGTTATTTTTGATTTTTCTACTTGTTTTCTTAAGGATTTTGGGATGTTTCCAAGAGAGAAAAAGGTAGAGGAGCATAAGAGCTTCCTTTCAAGCCAAAAAAAATTCGAATTTGGAAGAGAAAGAGGTAAGAGAAATTGTTCTACTTTGAGATTTTGATTTATTTTCGGTTTAGAATTATGACATATGAGATGGGTTTATGGATTGTGGAATTAATTTTGATGTATATGCTTTAGGTTGGGTTTAATTTTGGATGAAAAAGTGATTAAGGTTTAGGCTTAATTTTATGATTGAGAATTTTGAGATATTTTGGTGTAGAATTATAGGAAATATGATGAATTGATGATATATAAAATCAATTTCAAAGAATTTGTATTTTATGGTATTGAATTGGGATAAATTGGTTTAGGCCAATTTTAAGATTTGGGGATTTTTGAAATTGAGGATTTAAATAGTTTGGAATTAATGTGAATTGAGGAATTGTGAGATTAATTTTGAAGAAATTATGTTTTATGAGATTGAATTGAGTGTCTTGGTTTAGGCCAATTTTGAAAATTGGGGATTTTCAAAATTGGAGATTGAAATAACTTGAATGTAAATGGAATTGGTGAATTCCTAAGTTGATTGTGAAAATTAAGTATTTTTCGATGTGAAATTTGGATGATTATGGTTTAGGTTTTGGTATTTTGGAAGAGAGAGAAAGCAAGGATCAATTGGAGCTTGAAATCAAGTTTAAGGCAAAATTCGAGGTGGGTAGCATATTTATAATTTGATCTGTAAGCTTAATATGAAATTTGTGAAAATGAAAGAAAGCAAAATTTTGTATGCTTGATAAATTATTGGAAATGTTTGAAAATAAGAATTGATTTAAAGTTGGAAAATATGATTTCGAATGATTTCGAGAAATTGGTACAAGTTTAAATTCAATTGTCATAAATGCATTATTGAATTATGCACGATTGAATGATTTGATTTTGAAATTCAGTATTTGAATGATGAATTGATCGAATTGTCTGCGTTATGTGAATGTGTGGAAAATCAAGAATTTGAAAAGTGCCTTCGGGCATTCTGAAATCTCGTTTCGATTATGTGTTATGTGGGTCGGTTAGGTCCTTTGGTGAGTCGTGTGTCTCTATTCGTAAAGCCTTCACTCGGCTGCCCGCTAGGGCACGGAACTCGATTTTGGATTCCCTCACGGCTAATGGACCGCAATGCGGGAAAGTGTAATACGTTCTATTCTGTCGCAGGACCGCTATGCGGGCTATGCAAGACGCTCGTTGGACCAAACCGCACCATTTTGATCTGTTATGTGATTTTGATTTTGTTAATGTGCGTGATAATTTGCCGATGTGATTGCATTCATGTTTATGAGAAATTTTGGAAAAATGAAGAAAAGGGTTTTCAATCGGAAATTTATGAAATTTGATATGAAAAGTTTGGAAAAATTGAAAAGAGTTTGAGAGAAATATTTCAAAGTTGAAAAGTTTGAAACATTAGCCCTTTTGGCAAAAAAGTTTATAAAGAAATATTTTCTGCTTATTTATCAGTTTATAAATTTGTTATCCACGAGCTTAGAGCTCACCCCCTTTCATCCCCATCTCGTGTTTGAAGGTGAGATTGGATGAAAGAATGTGAAGACATCAGTTTCAACGGTTTTGTGCTTTTGAAATTTGCATGAGTTAGTTTTGAGTAATCTGAAATTTGAGTATGGAAATGTTTATGGTTTAAGATAGATTTGAAAGAAAGTGTATTTGTGTATAAAGTTGAGTATCGGGAATGATTGAGAAATTTGTATATGAAATCATGAATAGCTTGGGCATATATATTTGTGTTTGATTCTGGGAATAAGTTTGAATTATGAAAATAGTAGATTGAATGACAAGTATGAGATTGTGTAAGAATTAGGTTTGTGTCTATCTGCTGATATCCCGGACGGAGGGTCCGGTGGATTCTGATATTTGTGTGATTGATTGGCATTTAGAAGTGTATTTCTTTACCCTTGCAGGTTTGGGTTAGGAAAAAGGCAGCCGTTATGCCGCCGAAATTTCGATAAAAATTGGGATAAAAAAAATAGAATTTGAGATTTGTATGGATGAATAAGAATTTGTACGATTGTTGAGTTTCGGGTTTAAGAATGAATTTTCCTATGGGAAATTATATGGATGTGATTGATGTAAGAAATGAGAATAAGAGAGAAAAAAAAGAAAAATTTATATCAGATTTTGGAACGTCTTAGGAATTCCCAACGCGATTCTGTTTCCTGTTCTTTGCTTAGTCACGGATGTCGGAAAGTGTTTCAGTTTACATTGATTTGTTTGCTTACTTTGTTTTCTATCCGAATTCGATTTGCATTCGATTCGATCCCGCTTTCGCTTATTCGTTCCGCTTTGTGATCCGTATTCGATTGGTTTTCGCTTTGTTATCCGTTTTGTTATCCGTAATCCGAGTTCTCACATGCGATTTGTATTCCGCTTCCGCATTCGCTTTGCATTTGTTTCGAGTGTGCGCCGCATTCGCAGCTTCGCTTTGTTGTTTGGTTGGGATCGGTTCCGGATCGGTCCCAACATTTATGGTATCGAGCGAAGAGTTTATAAGGAATCATGCGTTCAGTGGCGGAAGTCTGTATAAGTAGTTGGGTTCGATGCAGGATCAACAATAAATGCATTAACGAATTGAGTTGTAAATGCATTAGTAAAATGAATTGAGTTTGCATATGATTGAGATACCGGACGAAAGGTCTGAAGAAATGAAAAGTGGTATCGAAATGGAAAGTGACATATGCATTCATGCATAATTGAATGATCGATAATGGTAGTTGTGACCGTGGTACTAACGTATTGAGCCCAAGCTCGATGCATTGTGCCCGTCGGTGGGCTTATCGGGCATATCACGCCTAACGATATGAGCTGAAGCTCGGTAGACGAGACCTCGGGTCCAACGATTATAAGAGCCTCGGGCTCATCATTTGGGCATATCACGCCTAACGATTTGAGCCATCGCTCAACATAAATGAGCTCAAAGCACGGTCACAACAACGAAATGAAAATAGAAAAGTGTCACATGTGCATCATATATATGAATGATTAAATGCGATTTGTGTGAAAGGCGATACGCCTTATATGTGTGAAATTGGTAATGCATGGATTAATTTGGAATGTGATATTATGTGATACAATGTGAATTGACTGTATATGCATGAGTTGGGTGAACCATCGATGATGGTTTCTCACTGAGTTCGCAAACTCATCCAACATTGCAATTATTTTTCAGGAAATGAAGAGTACCCCGTTAGACAAACGGGAGTATGACTACCGCTAACAAGGCAGAGAAAAGGGTCGAGATCAGTATTGTTCACATCTGCATTAATGTAGTGATTTTATTAAGTGGGCCCCAATTGATTATGTGTAATTGTATTGTATTACTGAAATTGTTTTATATTTGAAAATGTTTTTGTTATAAATCGGGCCCAAATCATTTATTGTTCATGCGTACTCAACCATTTTTGAAAGAAAAATTTCATAACAAGTTTTAAAGTGTATTTGATTTGCTCTAGCATACCACCCTCGCGGGTCACGGGCTCGGATGTCATTGTAGATGTCGGGCTCGAGTCTCGCGAGAGTGGGGTGCTACATTTGTGGTATCAGAGCCCAGAAGTACAATCTTACTTGGGCATTCTGAAAAATGTGTCAAGTCACATGCATTTAAGTCATGTCACCGGCAGATAGTGACAACTGATCCCCAGTTTAGTATATGAGTCTCATGCATGAGCTAGTACTAATGGTTTAAGTGGTTAGAAATAGTGAAGAAAAAGATGATACGAAGAGTGTGAAAAATGGAAGTTGTGGATATCAAGGAATAAGAACAGGTATATGGTACGATATGATAAATGGAGATTTAGTGTATTGGTACTGATGGACTTATTGTGAAATACGACATTAGAGTTATATTGGAAAATATCCTTGAATGTGGAAGAGATGTGAATATATATATATGTAGTTGCGGATTGATAGAGGAAATATAGAGATATGTTAAAGATGGCAAGATTGAAAGTGTATAAATAAAGTGAATGGAAATAAAATGTCCTATGATCTAGAAGGATTATCATTGTATTGGATTACCGTGATGGGAGTTATGATTGGAGGTCTATGACTTAGAGTCAGAATATGTTAAGTGAGAAAGCAAGAATGAATGTACATCTGTGATATGGATTTGAGTGTGATTAATTTTGCGTAAAACGAGATAATGAAAAGATTGAAATGTAAGAAAATGATATTGGTAGATGAAAAAGTTAAAAAGTTGTTAAGGTTCAGTGGATTTGCCTATGGGAATGCACACCTGATAATGGGAATACACCATAGCAAGTAAAAATATGAAGTCTATAGGTGTTTTATGGATGGGAATGATATCAGAATCAATTGGTGAGTTAGTGAATAACCGCCAATCATAATTCTTATAGTTAAAGTTTATGTGAGTTAGAGTAAGAAATGAAAGTGCTTATAGTGATTAATTTGGAATGAATTCAGATTGTAAATAGGATATTATCATGATAAAATCCTCATGATTGAGGACAGGTGCAAAAAGGAAGAGTGTGGTCAAAAAAAAAAATCAAATGAGATTGAGGTATCCCCAGCGTAAGTGACTAAATTGTGAGTTGTTCTACGTCTATTTCTTGAAAAGATGAAGTGATTTTGATGGTATTTCCTTCAAAAGGATGTCCTGTATGAATTGAGGCATAATTTATCTTCATGAGATATTATGAGTTATAGTTAAAAAAAAAATTGATTTCCTAAGGCATTGAGAATGCTTGTTAAGAAATGTGATGACTGTTGATGACTAGGAATTTCATTAGTGGTATTGATGAAAATAGACAGAGATGGAATGTGTTGCTAAACAGGTATGTGTTATGATAATGTAAAGAATCCGACTGTGTAATAGGATTATTGAACGGTAAAGAGATATTAGTCGTGATTGAGGAGAATATCGGTTCATGAATATTTCGTGTAAATATGATCGTAAAGCATAAAGTGGATTTGATAAATGTGTTATTAACCCAGTTTGTAATGATTGCGAATAAATTGAAATATGTGGAGAATCTAGTGTATGAGAATATGTGTTTGAATAGGTTATAATGAAACTGAGAAAAGATTGTGAAAAAAATTGATCCTCATTGGAGACGTCCAATATTTAAAGAGTTATATGAAAATCCATCATGAGCATGGTATAAGGAATTTTAGGTGGAAATTATCAAAGTTATTAATGCTCCTGAATGTATTGTGCTATTGAAGAGTAAAGTGTCTCAATTGTATTTAGGTTGGAGAGTGGCTATGATTGTTAATGATATATGTAATGTATTTAAAAAGTGGAGAAAAATATTTCTTCGAATATGGCTTTGGGAGATTTAATGGCGATAGAGGAATTGATAAAATGCGAAATTTGCAAAGGACAGATATATAAGGAATTTGGAGTTATTTTTAGGACCGATTGTATATTGGATACGTCCAGAAATTGTTAAAGGTTTTCTGATTTTAGCCCTTGATGAAAATGTTTAAAGAAAAATGTGTGGATTGAATGACTAATGATTGTAAAAAGAGACATTTGGACAAATTTATAATTCGAGTATTGATGGTATCACTTTAATTTGGGGATTCTGCAATATTTAGCAAATTGTCCCAGTAAAGGTTATGAGGCAATTTGTTGATACAGTGCAAAGTGATTCTATGTTCGTGGAGATCAGCATAATCTCATGGCTGCATTGATATTTGATGACTTGAAATTTGTTGTATTGGAAAGTGTTTTGAGAGTTTGGAGATTCTATTCGTACAGAAATGTTTTGGATGTATTTATGCGTATGTAAAGCAATAATGATTATGATATTAGTGAATTTGAAAAAAGAGGACTATGCGTTTGAGTGTTTCAGAATTTCGTTAATGAAGCAAATAATTAGGCGATAAGGTTATGAAACCTGAGGTAAGACTGAGTGCAAGTTGTCGAATTAGCAAAGGATAAAAAGAAAGTATTAGCTATTGGAATTCCAAACCAGGTGTGCAGGTGTGTATTGAAAGAATGGCAAAATCCGAATTAAGAATTTTGAATATGTGGACCTTATTGAGGAATTGCAAATAGATTCAGCTATTGAGAAAATAAAAATTGTGACTGGATAATGAAATATGTGTAATATCCTCTAAAGGAACTGCTAGTGATAACGTAAGGAACAATTGAGGCTTTATGCGATAGTATGAGTGTATTGGAAGAGTAATAGAAAATGGAATGTGACATCGAGTAATTATATGTGTATGTTTGACCTACAGAATTGACTGCTGGTGTTAAGCGTGAAATTAATATTTTGTGGATTTCATAGGGTTATGAGATTGATGTATAGGTTAGATTGATTGTGAGAATAGTAATTGTTAAATTGGTGATGTCACTTGAATAGTGTATAAAGGGTTATATAGCCAAAAGGGAGTCGTTTACCCCGATATTAAAGTGATAAAGGCCTTTAAATAGTCGAAGAGCATGATTTATTCGAGACAGTGTTGATTAGGCGAAATGAATCTGTAATAGGGGTTAAGAAATCCAAAGTGATGAGAATAAGTCGAATTGATCATTATTGAGGTTATTACAATTCAATGGGATTGGTGTTTTAACTCTAAAGAGATGTAACTGATAATTGATTAAGGAACTGTTTCGAAATGTATCGCCTCGGCCATGATACACTGAGATAGAGATAAAGGTAAAAGTTGGGAGGAACTAAATTCATTATAAGTGGCCTCGATGTGACCATGTTGTGAATAGAATTATGAATGGGTAAGTCAGTGTAAACTTAAAAGATGATTTGGATTTGTAAAGTGTTATATAGACAGAAATAAGGAATATTGTTATGATCCGATGTAAGTGTTATTGGTGTCGAAAGTAAAGAATTTTGAGCAAGTATGAGAAATCAGTAAGACCATGTAAAGTCTTAAAAAGGAAAAATGGGAAATTAATTGTATTGATTTCAGTAATGGACAGAATATGATCTTATCGTGAAATTAGTGGGGGAAAACAGTATATAATGATCGTAACAATTCCCCTGCCTTTCTGATAGATCGTATATGAAATTTCGAGGACGAAATTTTTTTTAGGAGGGGAGAATTGTAACATCCCGTTACCGGTGTGACGGGTATGTCGGTAATTTGGATCGGGATAGAATTGAGTACAGGCAAATGTTGCATTGCATATGCATTATAGTTTCGATAGTCATTGGTAAATGATTTCTATTGCACAAGTATATATATGTACATACATGTATGACAATTTCCCGATTAAATTGTGAAAATTGCATAAATCAAGTTTTGAATATAGAAATGGAAAGAAATTGAATTTAGAGGATTGGAAATTTGAAATTTGAGTATAGGAATGGGTATGTCCTAATTTTGTGAATTTATGGGAATTTTTTCGGAATTTTTAGAGTAATGAATCCGGACCGAAAAATTGGCTTAGTGACTGATTACTTGGATTCCGGGTCCGAGATTGATTTGACAATTGATATGAAACAATTGGAGTTATGATTTTAGGATTTTTTTTTATTTATGATCACTGCGAAATTGGGAGGAAATTAGAATAAGAATTGGATTGATAGACCCTAAAGCTTTGGACTTGTGGCAATTAAATTGCCAAACAAGCCCTAGATCCTTTTGTTTATAAACAGAAATCGTTTGAATATGTCATCCACGAAATTTCTTTGCTTTCAAAGAAAATGGAGTTTTGCCGTGGGTGAGGTTGCTGGGATTTGAAGGTTCTTGAGGAATTTTTCCTAAGATCTAAAGCTTGAATCAAGTAAGTTTCTACTTGTCTATGCCTTAAATCGTTTAAGTTGATCACTGATTTGAGTATGAAATTGTTTAGAAATTTAAAAAGTTTCGGATGATAGGGTTTTGTGAAGTTTGTTACGTTTGATTTGGGTTTTTGATGAATAACGATTAAATGATGGATTTGAGGTTAGAAATAAGTTGGGTTTAACGTTTAAAACCGATTGAGAGTGTTTAGAATGGAATTGGATGAATTTAAATCGAAAGATCTGAGGAATTTCTGGGTTCGCACGTCGCGATGTGTGATGAACACGCCGCGGCTAGCCACCCTCTCTTGCACATCGCGACGAGTTTTTAATTATACGCCGCGACGAGCTGAAATCTGTCGACGCGATTTAGTGAAGATGTCGCCATGGCAGAGGATTTCGTCTACATGTCGCGACGAGACTAAGGCGACGTCATGACGACGCAAATGGATTCGCCATGAGGAGAAAGGAGTTATCGTCATGCGAAAAGCGAGGAGACTTCGCCATGAAAGCAACATCTTGCGCCGTGGCGAGGGCCCTAGTTTTGAAAATGAAATTTAAGTGTTTTATTTAAGGTGATTATTACAAGTAATGGGTTTGAGGTTTTGATTTCAAATGAATTGGTTCCTTAGTGATTAATTGTAAATTAGAGACTAAGAAATTTGAATTGATAAGATGGAAATTTGGAATTGAATTCGATGATTCTCGGAATCGAGTGGCAAATGAATAGTGAATGTGATTTTATTGGAGTGTGACTTTAAAGTATGGAAATTAGTAAATTGAATTATGGTATCTGGAATTGTTATGAATTAGAGTGAGAGTGATCAAATTGAGAAAACTCGGGAATGTCATAACATGTATAATACGCAATCTATTTGATACATAAGCATGATTGATTATTGAAATTGGTATAAATAGTGATGTTCGATTATTTGATTGTTATAGAGGCACCGCTGGAGCAATTCCACGGATGTGCTGGGACTTCCAGGCTGTAGCTCGGAAGTGCAGGTGAGTAACCTAGTTGGTTTCTCAACCTATATGCGTTTAATTGTATGCACTCATGCCATGTGGAGTTAAGGATGGATATATGTGATTGCTTTTGATTGATTTCGGACCATGGGTGTTCGCAATATTGAATTGCAATATTGAAGTGCAAATGTGAATAAATGTGTATAAATGCATTAGCGAATTGAGTTGTAAATGCATTAGTGAAATGAATTGAGTTTGCATATGATTGAGATACAGGACCAAAGGTCCGAAGAAATGAAAAGTGGTATCGAAATGGAAAGTGACATATGCATTCATGCATAATTGAATGATCAGATAATGGTAGTTGTGACCGTGGTACTAACGTATTGAGCCACAGCTCAATGCATTATGCCCATCATTTGGGCGTATATGAGAGCAGAAGCTCACATGCGAGACCTCAGGTCCAACGATTATTAGAGCCTCAGGCTCACTGCAGGGCATATCACGCCCAACGATTTCAGAGCCACTGGCTCAATGTAAATGAGCTCGGTATACGGTCACAACAACGAAATAAAAATGGAAAAGTGTCACATGTGCATCATATATATGAATGATTAAATGCGATTTGTGTGAAAGTCGATCGCCTTATATGTGTGAAATTGGTAATGCATGGATTAATTTGGAATGTGATATTATGTGATACAATGTGAATTGATTTGTATATATCGTGAGTTGGGTGAACCATCGATGATGGTTTCTCACCGAGTTCGCAAACTCATCCAACATTGCAATTATTTTTCAGAAATGAAGAGTACCCGTTAGACAAGCGGGGTATGACTCCGCATAAGGCGCGAAAAAAGGGTCGGGATCGAGATTGTTCACATCTGCATTAGTGTAGTGATTTTATTAAGTGGGCCCCAATTGATTATGTGTAATTGTATTGTATTACTGAAATTGTTTTATATTTGAAAATGTTTTGTTATAAATCGGGCCCAAATCATTTATTGTTCATGCGTACTCAACCGTTTTTGAAAGAAAAATTTCATAACAAGTTTTAAAGTGTATTTGATTTGCTCTAGCATACCACGCTCATGGGTCACGGGCTCGAATGTCACTGTAGATGTCGTGCTCGAGTCTCGCGGGAGTGGGGTGCTACAATGTTGGACTCCGATTTTTAAGTAAAAATAAGAATTAGATGGTTTCGGATGAGATTTATGATTTGTATGAAAGATGATTAAAGTGTGTAAGATGTAAGAGAAATGAGAAAAAGAAAGATGAATCTTTTGGATTGGATTGTATGTGTAAGCAGTTTGTGTGATTCGAGAACTTGATTAAGGATAATGTCCAAGAAAAGGGAAATTATATGACTTGCATGAGTTTGAGTAAAAACGAATATAAGAAAAAGAAAAAAAAATTATACCGAATTTGGATAGTCTAGGTTTCCAACTCGATTGTGTTTCTCTATTCTTTGTTTTCGGATGTTGGATTTGTTTTCTTTGGTTCGATCTGGTTCATATCCATTTTTGATTCGTATTTCGATCCGTATTTGTTTCGTATTTCGGCTATTCGATAATTCGCTTATTCGATTCGTTTCGCTATTTTCGCTTTCGCTTTTGTCTCCGCTTTGTACTTTGATTCCGTATTTTGTTATTCGTTTTAGCTATCTTCCACTTCGTTTTAGTTTCCGTCTTTCGTTTTGCGGTTGGGATCCAGTTTCCAGATCGGGTCCCAACATCTATTATACTCACAAACTTGAGTCTTGATCCCTATCTTATATATTTGGTTGGTACTTATTAACCTAAAACAATGTTTTAAAAATTGGACCAGTCATTGAACCGATCAAATGAAAGGTTTAAAGTTTAAAGGTTCAACTGGTATTAAACTAGTATATAATAAATAAGAAACAAAATCAACTTTTTAGTTCGATTCAATTTATTTTAATAAATAATAATCCTTATTGTTAAAATTAATCAATAAATAAATTAATTAGTTGATTTTATAAATTAATCAATTTTATAGTCTTTTAATTAAAATTTGATGAATAAAAATCTATTTTGATTATATTTTAAAATTTTCAATTTTATTTTTAACCAATTTTATAATAGTATAATACTAATTGAATTTTTAAAATCCTTCAATTCAAATATTAAAATATTAAAAAATTTGAAAATTTTCAATACAAAACATTAAGTAAGAAAAAAAGTAAAATGTTCATCAAAATAGATCCGATCAATCTGCTCTGGCCAAATAATTAAATCCAACAACACATTGACAACTTTACCACACCCAGTGGCAGAGAGTAACCATTACCATCTAACATTAATTTTCAATTACCATTACCGTGAGCTTGAGGAGATGAGCTCATCTCTTTCCCTTATTTATTTAATATAGTAAAGGTATGCACCGAATGCTTTACAATTGAGTTAACCATGAAATTACCATTCTCTGATAAGAATTCAAATGACCCATCACACTCTTCACTCTCACTATCAAACTCCAGAACTGAAACGCTCCTCAAGTTTTCATTTTTAGTTGGCTGGAGTTGTTTGTGAGAAGAACCAGTAGAGATTCGAAGAGAAAGTTTTTTAGGGCCAGTCACTTTACTAGCATTGATATTATGTGAAGAAGACAAATGTAGAAGATGTTGGAGAAGAGAATCAAAGTGGTCAATCAAAAAAGGTGGTGACTGAGGAGTTGACAGTGGTGGAGTAGCGTCATTGAGGTGGGTTTTGGTGGCGGGATTAGCAGCGACGATCTGATGATTGGTATAGGATAGATAGGCTTGCTGGGAAAGAGAGTGCCTTCCATTGCATTGATAAAGAGAGTTTGGGGTTTTGATTTGTTCGCTCACTTTGCTCTCACTCTCCTTCTTCTTGTAAGATGGTTTTTTTGGTTGGTTCAGTTCGTCGAAAACTAACAGATTCTTTGATGAACAGGATGGTTTTTATACATAAAAAATATTAGGTAAAATCTAACTGAACAACTAATCAATTCAAACAATTATCGGTCGGACTGGCCAGTTCAGTTTAGTTTTTAAAACCTTGACCTAAAGTGTATATCTATATTTTGATCCTTCTACTTCTAAAATCTTCACATTTGGAAATTTTGTGGAACTCGTCTTTCCATTCAAACTATCTTATTCGTCCAAGTCTACAAGTACTCTCCAATTAGTTTCCACCTGTGCCATTTCACTCCATTATAATTGCTCCACTTAACACGTCTTTAATGGCCTCACTCTCGATCTAGAATCCATCATCTTATCAATGTTTAGTTAACCATCCCACATCTTTGGTTGACCATACGACATCCAAAAGTCTATATCTTATAATTGAAACCACATCATCTAGTTAACTATAATAGCCTAATGATACTACTACTAGCCACACAACCTATCTCCTCCTTCCTTACTACTCTCTTTGGATCCCTTTCCTCCAAACCTACCTACTGAGGCACATTCAGTGACCTCTAGTGTTAAAAAAATTATAAACCTATAAAAAACTTATCGTACCATTACCATTTGAAGTAAATCACTTGTTAATATAGAATTCACGTAAAGTATACGAAATACACAAGAAGGGGGGTTGAATTGTGTAATTTTTCTGAGAATACAAAAATTTTGATATTTCTTGAAAAACTTTTTCAACTATTAAATGAATACCAAAAATATTATACTAAAGTAGCTACGTATCTGAATCGCAAATAAATTTTACCTACTCGTCCAACAATAAGAAAATTAAAGTGTAAGGTTAGAGAATAGATGCCACAATTTTATACTGATTCACCTCAAACCTTAGGCTACTTTTAGTCCTCAGAGTTCGTTTGAGATTTCACTATACTCTTCAAACTTTACAAGTATTCTTTCTTCCCTTCCAGAGCATTTTCAGGTCTCTTACACAAAGTATTCTTTATGTTATTTTAGCCTCTCTAGGCTGTTAGCCTTTTCTTTCTCTCGTTTAGAAAGATATTGTGAGCTTTTTGTTACAGTAGCGTTTGTTCTCTTTGATCGCACTTTGAATACAAAATTTTTCTAAGTATGTAAAACTTGAAAACTAAAAAAACTAATCAGCCTTAGACTAGGACTAGTATTTATAGCCTAAGTCTCCAACTAATTCTTGAAAACTACTTTTTGTTTCTTTTAGAAACCGTTATTTAGTTGACTTCTGTAACTAACTCGAACTAACTAACTGTCTAACGTACTAGAGTATCTTCTTCTCTATATCGTCTGTGTTTTGCTTCTTTTGTAATGACTTGTCATCTGTGTTTTGTTTGTTTTGTGATGATGTGTTGCCTATGTTTTGTTTCTTCTATGATGACGTGTCGTTTGTGTTTTGCTTCTTCTGTGTTTTGTTTCTTTTGTGATGACGTGTCATCTATGTTTTGCTTTTTTTTTTAATGTTTTTCTTCATCTGGAATGACTATGTGATACTTATATTTTTCTGCACACTTAACACATGTAACACCCCACACCCGTAAGACCTGAACCCGATATCGTTGGTGATATCTGAGTCCGTGTCCCACGAGAGTGGCGTACTACATCAGTCGATTTAAAATTTAGTATACACTTTTTTTTTTTTGCCATGGAGCCATTAATTCCACGATCACACGGCAAACACAGTAAGTAATTAAAAATCCGTATTCAATAGAATCCCGCTTGATTATTATACCATCCACCATAATTACAATCAGTCAATGCAATAAAACATTAATACCACAAGGGCTCAGTAAAAATACAATGCCTTGTTATACAGTGATTGCGGAATACAATTTACTAAAACACTAATGCAGAAACGAACTGATCCCGATCTCTACCTTTACTCGTCTACAGTAGACATACTCCCGTGTCAACCGGGGTATTCTTCAGGACCTGAAAAATAGATGCAAATTTTGGGTGAGTTTTGCGAACTCAGTGAGAAACCATCATTGATGGTTCACTCAAATCATGCATTACGCCCATGGCGTACAGTACAGTACAGTAATCATCAATTACCAGTAAGTAGTCAATAACGATATCCAGTAACAGTAAAACATTCACAGTAATTTATCCCATCAAGAAAGTAGAACTTATCACATAACAGTTACTTATGCGAATGCAATGCATATGTGACTCTTTCCGATTATTCATGATGTGCCCAAGTGCTCGATCGGTGTTGGTGGGGACGCGTCGAGATTTCTCCCTCGGGCTCGAGGCGGTCAAGATAAAGATGAGAGCTCAAGCTCTTATCAGTAATAATAGCAACTGGGGCACGCCTATTATCCGATCATGCAATTATGCATGCGATGCAAGATGCGATAGAATGTACGGTGTTTGGCTAAAAAGCCCAAAGTGTATCGATGAATCAATGATATGGCTATAAAGCCCAAGATAGCGATGTTCAAGATCATTCAAGATAAATAAAATCATATAATACAATCCCATACATTACATGTCAAGATTCATACAAGAATTATTCAATTCACTTTTGCACGTAATTCACGTTGAGCATGTAAATGACCGTAAATTTGAGAAACCAACTAGGTTACTCACCTATTACTTCCGAGCTAACGCCGAAAACCCTCGTGACGCCGGTCAATCGACGCCCAATTGGACCTCTATATGAATCAGAAAAGTACGAGTCACTAAATATGAAATTTGTGCTCATGTTGAAGAGATATGCATGTTCATGAATTCCGGTCCTAATTCAATATTTTCCCATAATAAAATTCTATCAAAATTAGAAATCCATAAAGCGCCGACGGCGCAATTCGGACCTCAATAGGTCCTCAATTAAATAAAACAAAGGTTTACAAGTTCAATCGATAGGGCTACGTCAAATTCCGCCTAAAATTCCCGTTTTCATAATATGAAATTAAATATTCAACGAATCCGATGCCTCGGAATCAGTCAATCGGACGTCGGACGGAAAGAAATTGACAAAAGAACAATTGGATCAATAATGCCAAATAATAATCAAAACAATAAAATATATATATATCTCCATACGCTTCGCCTCGAGGGCGAGACGCCGCCTCGAGGCGATTTCACCATCGCTGTCGTCGCGAGGCGTCGCCTCGCGACCAGCCTCTTTAAATCTCGCTCTCGAGGCTTAACGTCGCCTCGCGAGGTGAATCATCTGCTTCGTCGCGAGGCAAGCCGTCGCCCTCGCGACCAGGTTAATTATCTCGCCTCGCGAGGCGAGAAGTCGCCTCATGAGACGGCGAGTTCCCCGCCTTGTCCTTTTCTTTTTTTCCAGATTTCAATTCCTAATTTCCAACTACTCTAACTTTTAGCACACAAATCAGAAAATGCCCACTATACCTCATTGGAAAGCTTATGAAAAGCTCTACAATTCTCAAGAAGACCAAAAAATTCAAATCCAACCTTAAGAGTCTCAAATAATCCATCAAACCTTCTGCCTAATCAATTTCCCTCAACACTGGGCAGTACATTGACAATTGCATAATTCACTGATTCTTCAGAAATAAATTACCACAAAATATGGTCAATAATTTCACAATGTCCTCTACAACTTTCATGAACAATCCAAAATCAAATTCTATTTCTAAACCAGTCAATTAGTTCATTCAATGTCACTGTCCCTGAAATCCTTCAATATGGGCAGTAACATTACAACAAGCATAACTCCCTATATACAAGTCAGTAAATTCAGAACTTTATATCCCTGAAAAGATAACATCTCAAACTTCAATTTTCATGAAGCACTCAACATCCAATTCGATCTCTAACAATTTCAAAACAGTTATGGAAGTTTCTGTTATGATCAGCCACTCATAACCTAATGTAGGGTTCACTTTTGAAAAATCATAACTCCCAATTCTGACTTCTAAAAATCACAAACCATATGTCATTTTCAAGGTAATCTCTTCCTCTACAACTTTTCAGAAGCTCACTCACACCAATTCAGTCCACATAAAATGTTAAAATTGCCTCTAATCAGTAAACTCACAAAATCACACTTAAGCTAAGCTTCATCCAAACTGTTCAAAACCAGTCATTAGTAATCAATTCATATCTCCCAATACACAATTCTAAAAATAGCAAGATCAGTAGCAATGGAAAGATAATCAAATATGCTACAACTTCTATGAAGACCATTCTCCCTAATTCCATTTCAATTAATTCATAAAAATCAACAAAACTCAGATGTCATGGTTGCAGTTACTGTTCATAGGCAATGGAACAGGAACTTTCCCATTCAAAAATTTACCCTTCTATCATTGAAATTCAACAACACCTATTTCACACTAAATTGGAGCCAACATCCCAAAGTTTCAGTGGCCACTAACCTCACCTCATTTGCATTTCTACACAATAAGTTATAAATAAAACAGTAACATCAATTATAATTCCAATTTTCCAGATTCAATGTTAACCTTAGTTCAACCACTTCCAATGCCTTTTTCACATCACTAGACATCAAACTAAATACAAATTAAATATAAATACAGTCATACATATATTAGGGCTAACACTGAAAAATTGGCAGCATTAAATTCCTCAATTCAGAGACTCAAATAATTATCCATAATCAATTCAAAATCAAACCATATCATGAATTTTACTGCATCTTCACCTAGCCTCATACCCTTTTCTTCAAATCACAATAATCATCACTTTAATGTCTACATGAACCTAATACATGCTTGAAATCCTTTTATTAACTACCCCAAACTATCATGGCATTTAATTCCATGTAAAAACATCATCAAACATCATATGAAACTTAAATTCCTTTACTTACCTATTAGCTTTCAATCCTCACTTCTTCTCTTCAATTCTTTCCTATGCTTTCAAACTAATCCCACCAAGACTAAGCATGCATCTCCTCATCATCTAACTTTGGTGGAATAAAGGATGGTAGTAAGAGATAGTAGCTTGAAGTTATGGAGAAAGTTGAGAGAAGAGGAAAATTTCGATGGTTTTATAGAGAGAAGTTTGTGTTTGTGTCTTCGGATGGCAATAATAAAGACCTAACAATTCATCTTTTCCTTATGTAAAACATACACATCCGAGCCTTCAGAGGGAATGCATTTAATGATGCTTTTAAATGGCAAGATGGGATTGGTCTCTTTTTATTTGAAAAATCAAAGTAATAATTCTTTAATCCAGTCCAGATCAAAAACTAACCCAATCAACTCCAATGACCCTAATTGCACTCCCACAATAAAATACCCAATAGTACAGTACCGGTGGGTAGCGATTTTACTACCGAGAAACAAATCGTTCATTAATTGGTGATTTATCCGGTCCGAGAATTTCCCAATTATTTTTCTGAGAATTAATAAAATTCCCTAAAATTATAAAACAGGTAACAGTGCACTCCAAAAGATTTTTCAATCACGACAATCACCTTTTCTACCCCAAAACAAGTTTAGGCCGATTCACAAGCGATTTTGCGGTCCGGAATTTTCTCCGGAAAATTCCAGAAAATTCTATAAATCCCAAAAATGTAAAACGCTTAATAGCGACTTTCGAACAATTTTCAAATCCCATAACCACGTTAATCACAATAAAATACCGTTAGGCCCAATTACGGAATGTCATGAATGCATTTACTGTAATTCCATGTACACGATTGATACTGTGTATCAATCCTATTATGCATGAACAGTTCTAATTATTCCTTATCAATCTCATCCTATGCCAACTTTACTATTTTACCCTTCGAGGAGGGGGGTGGGATGTTACAATTCTCCCCTCCTTAAAAGAATTTCGTCCTCGAAATTCTCAGTCAACGATTCACTATGACAGTAATCATATGATTCTACATATCTCATACACTTTTCCACTTAATGATTCACTTTTGGAGTGATCGCAGTAATCACTCTCAGTCCGTGGTTCAGTTACTAATTTGGCTAACTCTTTATCACTTAGGACAGTAAACGGATTTGACAAGACTATAAGTTGACGATCTCATTTTTCTTAGCTATTTCACTTGCCATTTCTAGGATAGTCACTTCCTTTGGTTTCGATATATATAACTCAGTTCAGTATTTTCGAATCTATTCATTGATCACATTTTATCCTTCCAATACTTTTTCCCTAATGCCATATAATCCAATTTCTGTTCCATTGAGTACGTTTCCATTTCTTTGGTACCTCCCTTAATCACGTCAGGGACGATTTACATTCCTTTGGTACCAATACAGTGACATTAATTCCAATTCACTATCAGTAACAAATGTACCTAATGCAGTCATTTATTATACGCCATTCACTTTATATTTAAAATCGATTCTCGTAAGACAATTCACTATTCTATAATGTTCACACACTTTATCCGGATATACAGTTTACTCTGTCTCATTTGTCCGATCCGATTCCACTTTAGCTAACCATGCAGTTTTCCTAAGTCACTTTCCTTTTTCTCACAATTCCATTATGGTCTTTAACTCCCAGTAGGCCCTGCGCAATGTAACAGTATATATTCTCCAGTGAGCCAAAATTCTATAACACGACCATAATCAGACCTTTTTCCTATTGGACATTCAACCTATAAACACTTGAGCCAAGAAGCACTTCATTCTATACCTACAATTACTCAATTTCACTTTTCAAATATGCTGACTAGAATGTCTAACTTTGACAGTTCACTTTCTTGTTCTAATACCTTTTTATCAGGTACACTTACTTCTCCTTCGACTTTTGTTCACTATAGTTTTCCAATTCCATTCAGATATTCAAACTCATCATAAGATTTCCCTTTACTTTTCGCACTCTTAACCATTCTTATCACTAGATTTACAACTTCAATTTTCCAGAAACACATCACTATTACCCATAATCTGCTTGACAATCATTGACAATCCCAATATCTGTAATTAATCTGTTCATTGCAGCATTATCGTATTTATACCCGTCTCTTCCCTCAAATTAATACAGTGTATGATTATAGGAATCTACAGTCTCCAAGGCTTTCAATAATGAGAATGGCACTAATACCATTTATCACAGTCAGTTCAATTTATTTCATACTTGTTCAACATATTGTCGCAGTTCAATACTCACTACCCACTCTTCCAATGTATGTATATCATCAGTATCAGATTCCTCAATTAGTCCTATCGTCCTTTTCACTTTTCACTGTTCAACACTTCCAAACACATTCTGTCTCTAATCACAATTACTACCCTTTGTTTACCTCGCATAAATCCCTATTAGGGTCTTATTGACTTTACCATACATCTTTTACCCTTTTCACACCTCATTGTCAGTTTCCCTTTTTGACCCTCTTGTCTCTATTCAGTTTCTCTTTTTCATTTTCTCTTCTCAGCTGTTTTCATATCATTCATATCAACATATGTTGATACCTTGTCATCCATATTTAAACCTCCAAAAATTTTCCATTTTATTTAGTATCTCTCTTTTCAGTTCGGGACTCTTTTATTTTTCGTTTCAAATCTAGATTCCTCAACAGTTTTACATCATAACTGGAGATCGATTCACTTCACATTGCAATAGAATCACCTCAAATTAAAATCTCACTCATATGTAATTCTTTACATTTTGTACATCTGATGCAGATAACCTCAACAATATGAGCTATGTCCCAATTTCACTTTTAATTTTGTCCCTACTTCTATCCATTTGACCGTTCGTCTTGATACCATCTTTATACGGTTCACGAAAGTCTCCTCAATCAATGATTATTCCTAATTGTGTTTCAATCCTTCTTCACTATCGCATAATCTCAATCAAAACACTTTATGCCATCATTTAATAGATCGTAACATTCCTTTCGCGAAGGTTCCTTGTGGCGATCACTTAAATACTTTCTTTCACACTTATTCGTAATCTATACCGTAATCACTTTTCGATTCCTCTCATACAGTACACTCGGTCCACCTTTGTCTTACTTTAACCTCTTAAGAACTTCACACTTATAATCACTCTAAACATTTACCGCCTGCTTCCTCTATGATTTCCATATATCATCACATACATTTCATTAGTCACAATCAACATTACCGTCAATAGATATCCCTAACGAAGAAATTGACTTAAATACAATAACTCTTTTCATACACCACTATTGTGGTTTCATTCTTTCAAGATCTTTATTTCATTCTCACCATATCATTAAACCTGTATGTCTCATTCCCTATCCGTTCGTGCAACTTGACCTTGTAAGGTCATATCAATTTGGCTTATCGACTTATGATCATTATTCTTATTTTTCATTCCGTTTTCTGCTACTAATCTTCTATTTCCTCAAACAGTCTATGATCGGGTGTTCACAGTCTCCAATACCCGACAAAATCGTTGATACCACTCCATTTTATCTCTATCTATATACCTATCCATTTACCATTTTGTGTCCATATACACCTAATTCAAGATTTCTCGATACACTATCAAGAGAAATCATCATGTCATCTTTTTCCTTTACGATTTTACCATACAATTTCCAAACTCGTAGCATAATAGTCACATAATCATTTCAGTTTCAAGCATATGCGGTCCAAATCCTAACCATTTCACAAATTCTTGATTTATCATACACTTTTATCTCACTCAAATAGGCAATGAACATCTTTCCTTTTCGATTCTTTCAGTTCTCAATAAACCGTTCTGAGATTTTATCGAGCTTCTTTCCATTTCGCTATTATCATCGCCTATAAAATCTACTAATCTCTAACTTGAATAAAGTGAATCAAAATATGCCCGATTGGACCATCTACATTTTACTCAATTCCAATATTTTCCCCTTTCATGTCATATACTGATGAATCGTAATTACCTAACTATCCCGGGCTTTTTAATTTCGCTTAGATCTACTATAACCAATAAGCTTCCCATATCTCTAATGGTCCTCTCCAAGTTCTCAACATTTGCATTTTTCTGTCACCATAATATTGTCAATTTAATTCGGAAATTCTTAATCCGTCTAGGCCAACACAGTCATTCTACTATCACTTATAAGGGTTTCTAACCCAGTACAATTTCAATCTTCTTATCCATTTTTTTCCTTTATCCTTTCCTAATTGATTATCCCCTTTTGGGATTTACACTCTAATCCAGTCTCACTCTTCTCTCACTTAATCACTTGACACTTATGCACCCTTAGGATTTATCCTCGTGCGACTCGACTAGGATCGATTACCACGATGCCTGCAACGACGCGATCGAAATGCATGAAACCTATGTTCCAAAGCGTGCCCGGATACATTACGCATCATTGGGCTCGATACCACCTAAATGTAACACCCCACACCGTAAGACTGAACCCGATATCGTTGGTGATATCCGAGTCCGTGTCCCACGAGAGTGGCGTACTACATCAGTCGATTTAAAATTTAGTATACACTTTTTTTTTTTGCCATGGAGCCATTAACTCCACGATCACACGGCAAACACAGTAAGTAATTAAAAATCCGTATTCAATAGAATCCCGTTTCAGTTATTACAGTCATCCAGTCATAATTACAATCAGTCAATGCAGTAAAACATTAATACCACAAGGGCTCAGTAAAAATACAATGCCTTGTTATACAGTGATTGCGGAATACAATTTACTAAAACACTAATGCAGACACGAACTGATCCCGACCTCTACCTTTACTCGTCTACAGTAGACATACTCCCGTGTCAACCGGGGTATTCTTCAGGACCTGAAAAATAGATGCAAATTTTGGGTGAGTTTTGCGAACTCAGTGAGAAACCATCATTGATGGTTCACTCAAATCATGCATTACGCCCATGGCGTACAGTACAGTACAGTAATCATCAATTACCAGTAAGTAGTCAATAACGATATCCGAAGAATAAAACACATTCATGAATTTATCCCATCACGAAAGTAGAACTTATCACATACTTGATTACTTATGCGAATGCAATGCATATGTGACTCTTTCCGATTATTCAAGATGTGCCCAAGTGCTCGATCGGTGTTCGGTGGGGACGCGTCGAGATTTCTCCTCGGGCTCGAGGCGGTCAAGATAAAGATGAGAGCTCAAGCTCTTATCGGTAATAATAGCAACTTGGGCACGTCCATTATCGATCATGCAATTATGCATGCGATGACGATATCACGATAAATGTACAGTGTTTGGCTAAAAAGCCCAATGTATCAATGAATCAATGATATGGCTATAAAGCCCAGTATAACAGTGTTCAGTATCATTCAGTACAGTAAAATCATATAATACAATCCCATACATTACACGCCAGTATTCATACAGTGATCATTCAATTCACTTTTGCACGTAATTCACGTTGAGCATGTAAACAGCCAGAAATTTGAGAAACCAACTAGGTTACTCACCTATTACTTCCGAGCTAATGCCGGAAAACCTCTGGACGCCGATCAATCGACGCCCAATTGGACCTCTATATGAATCGAAAAGTACGAGTCACTAAATATGAAATTTGTGCTCATGTTGAAGAGATATGCATGTTCATGAATTCCCGGTCCTAATTCAATATTTTCCCATAATAAAATTCTATCAAAAATTAGAAATCCATAGGCGCTGACGGTGCGCAATTCGGACCTCAATAGGTCCTCAATTAAATAAAACAGTGTTTACAAGTTCCGTAATAGGGCTACGTCAAATTCCGCCTAAAAATTCCGTTTCTCATAATATGAAATTAAATATTCAACGAATCCGATGCCTCTGGAATCAGGTCAATCGGACGTCGGACGGGAAAGAAATTGACAAAAGAACAATTGGATCAATAATGCCAAATAATAATCAAAACAATAAAATATATATATATCTCCATACGCTTGCCTCGCGGGGGCGAGACGCCGCCCTCGCGAGGCGATTTCACCTTACTGCGTCGCGAGGCGGCGCCGCCTCGCGACCAGCCTCTTTAAATCTCGCTCTCGCGAGGCGCAACGTCGCCCTCGCGAGGCTGAATCATCCTGCTTCGTCGCGAGGGCAAGCCGTCGCCCTCGCGACCAGGCCAATTATCTCGCCCTCGCGAGGCGAGAAGTCGCCCTCGCGAGACGGCGAGTTCCCCTGCCTTGTCCTTTTCTTTTTTTTCCAGATTTCAATTCCTAATTTTCAACTACTCTAACTTTTAGCACACAAATCAGAAAAATGCCCACTATACCTCATTGGAAAGCTTATGAAAAGCTCTACAATTCTCAAGAAGACCAAAAAATTCAAATCCAACCTTAAGAGTCTCAAATAATCCATCAAACCTTCTGCCTAATCAATTTCCCTCAACACTGGGCAGTACATTGACAATTGCATAATTCACTGATTCTTCAGAAATAAATTACCAAAAAAATATGGTCAATAATTTCACAATGTCCTCTACAACTTTCATGAACAATCCAAAATCAAATTCTATTTCTAAACCAGTCAATTAGTTCATTCAATGTCACTGTCCCTGAAATCCTTCAATATGGGCAGTAACATTACAACAAGCATAACTCCCTATATACAAGTCAGTAAATTCAGAACTTTATATCCCTGAAAGATAACATCTCAAACTTCAATTTTCATGAAGCACTCAACATCCAATTCGATCTCTAACAATTTCAAAACAGTTATGGAAGTTTCTGTTATGATCAGCCACTCATAACCTAATGTAGGGTTCACTTTTGAAAAATCATAACTCCCAATTCTGACTTCTAAAATCACAAACCATATGTCATTTTCAAGGTAATCTCTTCCTCTACAACTTTTCAGAAGCTCACTCACACCAATTCAGTCCACATAAAATGTTAAAATTGCCTCTAATCAGTAAACTCACAAAATCACACTTAAGCTAAGCTTCATCCAAACTGTTCAAAACCAGTCATTAGTAATCAATTCATATCTCCCAATACACAATTCTAAAAATAGCAAGATCAGTAGAAATGGAAAGATAATCAAATATGCTACAACTTCTATGAAGACCATTCTCCCTAATTCCATTTCAATTAATTCATAAAAATCAACAAAACTCAGATGTCATGGTTGCGGTTACTGTTCATAGGCAATGGAACAGGAACTTTCCCATTCAAAAATTTACCCTTCTATCATTGAAATTCAACAACACCTATTTCACACTAAATTGGAGCCAACATCCCAAAGTTTCAGTGGCCACTAACCTCACCTCATTTGCATTTCTACACAATAAGTTATAAATAAAACAGTAACATCAATTATAATTCCAATTTTCCAGATTCAATGTTAACCTTAGTTCAACCACTTCCAATGCCTTTTTCACATCACTAGACATCAAACTAAATACAAATTAAATATAAATACAGTCATACATATATTAGGGCTAACACTGAAAAATTGGCAGCATTAAATTCCTCAATTCAGAGACTCAAATAATTATCCATAATCAATTCAAAATCAAACCATATCATGAATTTTACTGCATCTTCACCTAGCCTCATACCCTTTTCTTCAAATCACAATAATCATCACTTTAATGTCTACATGAACCTAATACATGCTTGAAATCCTTTTATTAACTACCCCAAACTATCATGGCATTTAATTCCATGTAAAAACATCATCAAACATCATATGAAACTTAAATTCCTTTACTTACCTATTAGCTTTCAATCCTCACTTCTTCTCTTCAATTCTTTCCTATGCTTTCAAACTAATCCCACCAAGACCAAGCATGCATCTCCTCATCATCTAACTTTGGTGGAATAAAGGATGGTAGTAAGAGATAGTAGCTTGAAGTTATGGAGAAAGTTGAGAGAAGAGGAAAATTTCGATGGTTTTATAGAGAGAAGTTTGTGTTTGTGTCTTCGGATGGCAATAATAAAGACCTAACAATTCATCTTTTCCTTATGTAAAACATACACATCCGAGCCTTCAGAGGGAATGCATTTAATGATGCTTTTAAATGGCAAGATGGGATTGGTCTCTTTTTATTTGAAAAATCAAAGTAATAATTCTTTAATCCAGTCCAGATCAAAAACTAACCCAATCAACTCCAATGACCCTAATTGCACTCCCACAATAAAATACCCAATAGTACAGTACCAGTGGGTAGCGATTTTTGCTACCGAGAAACGACCGGTTCGCCAATTGGTGATTTATCCGGTCCGAGAATTTTCCCGAATTATTTTTCTGAGAATTAATAAAATTCCCTAAAATTATAAAACAGGTAACAGTGCACTCCAAAAGATTTTTCAATCACGACAATCACCTTTTCTACCCCAAAACAAGTTTAGGCCAGTTACCGGCGATTTTGTCGGTCCGGGAATTTTCTCCGGAAAATTCCAGAAAAATTCCTATAAATCCCAAAAAAATGTAAAACGCTTAATAGCGCACTCAGAACAATTTTTCAAATCCCATAACCACGTTAATCACAATAAAATACCGTTAGGCCCAATTACCGGGAATGTCATGAATGCATTTACTGTAATTCCATGTACACGATTGATACTGTGTATCAATCCTATTATGCATGAACAGTTCTAATTATTCCTTATCAATCTCATCCTATGCCAACTTTACTATTTTACCCTTCGAGGAGGGGGGTGGGATGTTACAACACACTTATCAAAACAGTTCATTTATTTCTAATATTATTATTATTTGATTTTCACCAAAATTAATAGACGTGAAGTCTTCTTGACTTAACAATCTCTCCCTTTTTGATAATAACAAATAATCATAATTTTGGAAAGATAAAACTGAATAAACGAATATTATTCAGACGACGAATAAGAAGACAACAAAAGCGATGCACATGCATATATGAAATACATATATGATATAAAAACTTATAGTGGTTTCTATCTTCTCTTCTTGTCTCTGGTCTCCCCATTTACTATCTTTCTTCTGCTCTTCTCCCCCTATTTGTTATTAATCAAAAGCTTTAACGAAGATGTTTCATAATTTCAGAAAACATATGTTGCATATCAGTACGGATCATCTTGAGGTCTTGTTCAATAGTAACTCGTAGATAAGCTACTTCCTCATGAAGATCACCTATTGAATCACTCAGGTCATCAACCTTAGTATGAATTTCCTCAATTTCCTTTACTAATGCTTTCTGAATTTCCTGCTATGTGTGACTGACTTCCTTCAAAACAATAGTAGAATCTTGTTGAGGTGTATTGGGTGGATGGAAGGTTTTAACAACAGATAGTTCTAAAGGTAAAGCATCTAATTCTATGATTTTGATAATGGAAGGATTGAATGTTTGTTTTCCTTCTGGGAGATCAAGATCATTAGGTCTTGGTAGTTTTGGAACTAGTTGTCTAAGAGGGTATAATACTTATTTAATTGAAGATATAAAACTTAAAGGTCTAAAATGCATGATCAGATGCATAAAGGTCTCTAAGTTGAAATTGATACCTTCAACCATGATAGTTTTGTACTATCCTTTTGTAACTCTTCCAACTACCTTGAAAGTTGCATCTATGGTGGAACATCCACACTAACTTCCTAATGGTTTTGAGATATGATGTGAGTCATAGATTACTCTAGGTTGAGCTGCATTGCATGCCTCATCTATGTTCTTCATAGCTGCTTGTATTTGATCTTTTGTAAGATCATCTTTATTTCCTTCAGGGAACATCTTCTTTTTCCCTTTTTCTTCATTGCAAGCAATGTTTGAAGATCTCGGTTGTATATCTGGCATAATTTTGATCAATGTTCTGCTTGTGATTGGATAAATTGTATACCGATTCTAGGTCATCTTCATTAGATATGGTTATGAATTTTCATCTCGCAAAATACCATATAATCTTCTTTCTTCATGCTTTAATAGATGTATTGATCTATCATTAATGTTGGGCCCCAAATTTTTGTTTTCTTGAAGTTACTAAGCATGAATTTATTTGATTTATGATTTATGGCATAGTTTGATTTTATTGAAAATATTCATGGAAAATTAGGATTTATTTGAGATTAGTGTGGAATAAGTGTTTGAAAGAGTAGAAATGTTGAGGGCAAAATGGTCAAGGCACTTGAGTTATGATGTTTAAGGCTAAGCAAAGGAGGGCATTTGAGTCTTTGTATTTTCATTAGGTTTAAGGAAATAAAAAAAGAAAGAAAGGAAAAGAAGAATAAGAAGAAAAGAAAGAAGGAGAAGAGGAGTCGTAAGAGAGAAAGAAGAGGAAGAAAAAGAGGAAGCTCCCGTTTGTCGATTTCGAAGGTTTTGAAGCATTCTTCAGGTAAGTTATACTCTTCTACTCTTGTTTAGGTTGAATTAAACCCTAGATTTGCATGGATTGAGTAAAAATCGTTGAAGTTAGGGTTTATGGAAAACTTTGGTAGATTTGCATGGGTTGTTGTGTTATTGATGTTTTTGGTGTTAGAATGAGTTTAGAATAGAAGTGTATAACTTGATTTATGGCTTAGATGTGTTGTAGTTGAGAAAGGGAGGGATTTAAGGTTAAAAATGGCAGAAATATGGGTTCGGGAGTCGTCTCTCCCGTCCGCACGTCGTGACGTGCGTGAGGCCGCACGCCGCGACGTGCAGAAGGCCACACGTTGCGACGTGCCGAGCCACACGCCGCGACGTGCGAAAAGGCCACACGCCGCGACGTGTTAGGTCGCACGCCGCTCGTCGCGATGAAGCGAGCCTCGTCGCGGCGAGCCCAGTTTTTCCAGCAAGCGATATTTTTAGTGTTTTGATCATATCTTTTACTGCAGAACTCCTTTTGCAGAACTCTTTTTGTGGTGATTTTAGAGGCGTTGTAAACTAGAGACATAGATCTACAAGTTTTGTGAAGTGAGGAAGTTCTGAATCAGTTTCTAAGACTATGGAATTTTGGATGGAAGTTAGGAATGGAATTATTGTTTCAGCAGGAGTTATTAAATGAGATTTTGGTTCTTATTTCAGGAGATCAAGTGAGGCAAGAGGATCAAGAGGCTCAAGAGGAAACTCATTCTTAGGCAGGAACAAGCAAGGAAATCAGGTGGGTTCATGTTTATAATAGAGTAATTAAGTACTCATTGTTTTGTTCAAATCAAGAAAGATTCAATGCATTTTAATTGCATCATCCACGATCGCATTACATTGTAGCACCCCTTTACCATAGGATATGTATCGGGACGCCCGTAGGTCATTCCGATACACACCCGACGATAAGGGTGCGCTACGAAACAAACTAAACACTCCACATGGCATCCAAGTATCATAAAGAATTTATATGAAATTCACTAATTTTTGGAACCATAAAATTTTCATTTTTCAAAACCTCTAGCGGTAAATAATACAACTGATAGTTTCTGTACATGTCTCCAAAAGAAAATCAAACAAAAAGCTAGCTAGGTCATCCTTCCAAAAAGTGCCAGCTGACCAACCTGTGTGCCATAACTTCACTTGCCAACTCAATCTACACGGCAGGAAAAGTCTCTTCGGAGCTATGAGTCTACTATCTCGGTCTGAAAATAATTTGCAATTTTGGGTGAATTTATGATTCGGTGAGGAACCATCATCGATGGTTCACCCAATTCATGCATATACACAGTATAACACAGATTCACATAGTTATATCATTAAAACACATTCAGAAGTACCATATGATTATCACGATATTAGTCAAAAGAAACCAATTCAAATGCACATGAAATACGTATGTGACGCTTTTCCAATTTATTACGTTGTTGTGACTGAGCGCCTGAAACTGTCCCTTAAAGGGCGCATTAATCGGTGAGCCATAGGCTCTAAATCATCGTGGACTCAAGGCCCAATCACGTTGAGCTTAAAGCTCCGTTATTTCTCCGTCACAATCGCCAATTCATCGATCATGCAATTATGTACGAATGCAAATGTCCAAATAGCCAAATCTCCCATTTAACATATTCACATATGTCAATCCCAATTAATCACATGAAAATCAATTATAGCACTTCGATATTTCATTCCAAATATTTTAGACACCCATGATCCGCAATCAATCAAAATCAAATATACATATTCCCATCCATTATCTCCACAGTTGTATAAGTGCGAAATATAACCAAATAATAATTGAGGAACCATCTAGGTTACTCACCTAATAACTTCCGAGCTAATGCCGGGAAGTCTCTGCCACGTCCGTGGATCTACGGTCCAACTGAGCCTCTATAGCAATTAAAATAGGTAAACATTACCAACTATATAGTTAGAATGACCAAACAATGCACATGGAATAATTAAAACGTGTATAATGCATGTTCATGGCATTCCCGGCACTAATCTAAAATTTTCCCATCATAAAAATTCCATCTAAAAATTAGAAACCTATTGGCGCTGACGGTGCGCAATTCGGACCTCTATAGGTCCCCAAGTAAACAAAACAGTGATTAAATGTTCCGTTACCCGGGGCCACGTCAATTTTCTGTCTAAAAAATTTCCAATTTCTCACAAAATGAAATTCAATATTCTATGAATCCGATGCCTCAAGAATCAGGTCAATCGGACGTCGAACGGAAAAGAAATTGACAAAAGAAACAAGTAGGTCACTTAATGCCAAAAAAAACAATAATAACAAATTAAAATTCTACCTCTCTTCCTTCCCCTTTCTTTCCTATTGCCAAACTGAATTTCCAACAACCATAATTCTTAACACACAAATCAGAAAAATACAAACCATAGCTTGTTGGAAAGATCATGAAAAGCTCTACAATTCTCAAGAAGACCATAAAAATCAATTCCAACCCTAAGGGTATCAAAAATCCCATCAAAACTACTGCCTACTCAAAACCCATCAACACTGGACAGTACCTTGCAAATTCAAAAACTCACTGATTATTCAGCCACAAATTCCCATATAAATATGCTCAATCAGTTCACAATGTCCTATACAACTTTTATGAACAACCCAAAATCAAATTCCATTGCTAAACAAGTCAATTAATTCACTCAATGTTACTGTTCCTGAAATCATTCAATTTGAGCAGTACACTTATAACAAGCATAACTCCCTATACACAAGTCAGAAAAATCCAAACTTTATATTCCTGAAACGATAACTCCTCAAAATTCAAGTTTCATGAAGAACTCAATCTCCAATTCGATTTCTAACAATTTCAAATCTGTTATGCAAGTTACTGACCTCATCAGCACTTAACATCACAATGTAAGTTCAGCTTTTGAAATTCCATATCTGCCACATATGATTTCCAAAAATTACATGCCATACACCAATTTCAAGACCAATGTGTCATCTAAAACTCTTCAGTAGACCCCTAAAACCAGTTCAGTTCACAAAAATTACTAAAATTACTCCAAAACAGAATGTATACCAAATTTGCTAATCCAGCTAGGTTTCACTCAATACATAACAACAGTCAATAGTTATCAGGCCATAACTCCTAATATACAACTCGAAAAATAGCAAGATCAGTGGCAATGGAAAGCTAACTCAATATACTACAACTTTCATGAAGACGCTTTTCCCAAATTCCATATCAATTAATTTATAAAAATCAGCAAAATAATCAGGTCATAGTGTCGGTTACTGTTCACAGGCAATAAAACAGTATCTTTCCATGCAAATTTTCAACCTTCTAACATTACAATTCAACAACACCTATTTCACACTAAAATGAAGCCAACATCCCAAAGTTTACTTGGGCACAAACCTTACCTCATTTGCACACCTACACAATTAGTTATGATCAAAACATTCCAATAGGTCAAAGATTCATTTTCCAGCTTTCCACATTAACCTAACTCCTAACACTTCTAACATCAATAACACATCCCTAAGCATCCAATTGAACACAAATTCAGCCCCTATATCATTAATACATTTACTAGGAAATACCATCACAAGTTGGCAGCCCTCATCTCTCCATTTCCATGCAAAATTAGTCAATCAAAATCAAGCTAAAAACACTTCTAAACCACATCATTTAGGTTCACTTTATCAAACCATACTTAACCTAGCCTTATACCCACCATTTCCATCTACAATTTTCATTCAAATCATGAATCAATAAACATAATAATTGCATCATAGTTCTCATTAAAAGCCTCTAACAATCATGGTTCAATAAATACATAATCAAAGCATCATTGAAAACACCATTCAAAGCTTAATTCCTTTACTTACCTATTAGCTTCCAATCCTTCTTCTTCTCTTCAATTCTTTCCTATGCTTTCTAACTAATTCTACCAAGACCAAGCATGCATCTTCTCATCATCTAACTTTGATGGAATAAGAGAGAAAAGATATCTTGAATTTGTGGAGAAAGATGACAAAGAAAGAAGTAAAAATCGTTGATGATGGAGAACCTTGAAGAGAGGATTCGGTTATGAATTTTTTTACAACAAGAAAACTCCCTCTTTTCATATACTTCATTAGGCAAACCGATAGGATCAAATGGGGGTATCAAATGAAGCTTTTTGGTGGCAATTTTTGATTGGTTTATGATTTTTTTAAGAAAAGTCAAACTAATACTTCTTTAATCCAGATCAAAAACTAACACAATCAACTCAAATGACCCTAATTTCAATTCCAAATATATATACCCAATATTACAGTGCCATTGGGTAGAAATTTTCGCTACCGAAAATCGACCGATTCGCCAATTGGCGATTTTTCCGATCCGGAAATTTTCTCCAGAAAAATCCAGAAAAATTTCAAAAAATCCCTTAAAATAGAAAACAATTTATGGCGCACTCAAAATAATTTTTCAAACACAATTACCCCCTTAAATTGCACAAAGAATCTCAATTTGAAACCTAAGCCGGAAAATGTCATGAATGCATGTATACTATGTGCATGTGTAACCAATCGTTAATCATGGAGGCTATATGCTGTATGTTCATACCGAGATTCAATTCAATACGTCTAACCCATCCCAAATTACCAAAATACCCTTCCTATTGGAGATGGGATGTTACATACATACTGTTATGAATGATTATATTCTGCTATGTGATTTGCATTCATGATTATTAACAAGGATTTTACAAAGGAGTGTTCTCCTTTCACGAATACAAGTACATGAATTCATGTTTTACGAAATATATGACAAGCAAGTGCCAGTTTGGGAAGCAAGTTTACAAGAACATGAATCATGCATATTTATGTGGGTTTGCGGTGTCCCTCACGAATAGTCAAGTGCACATTGACTCACGAAAAGGCTTCTCCCTACCGCCCGACCGAGACATGTGGTTTCTCACAAGGATTCCCTCACGAAACTACGTCTACACATCAACATTTCGATGGCATGTGTAGGACGTTATGAACCAGGGACAACCCAAACCATTATGTTATGCTATGTGTTATGATTTGTTATGTGTCATGCATCATGAATTGTTCAAGAATCAAGCATTTTTCAAGACAATGACATATACATGATCAATGACTATGATTTCAACAAGTACCATGGCAATGAGATATTTTTGAATACTTTTGCTTATTACTATATTATAAATATGTTCCCACGAGCTTTATAGCTCACCCCCTCTAATCTCCCCCATTCAGGTGACGAGCAAGAGATCGAGTGAGTCACGAGTACGGCGACACTCCATTTTGTCATGTTTATTTTTAAACTTTAGTTTTATTCCAAGTACTATTGGTTCAAGAGTATTTTGTATTTTTGGCTCTTGAACTCAAAGTTGTAATTTGGTTTGAGATATTCTTAAAGCTTTATGAAACTCATCTTTTGGAGCATGAATTATGGATATTTTTGTTTTAAAGCATGAAAGCAAGTTTTGAGTATGTTCACGATGGGTCCATTGAACTTCCGATGGTCTCCTTCCTCAATCGTTTAATTTACATGTTTCACCTTGTTTTTTTAAATCACATGAAAGCAGGTTTCAAGTTTGTTTTCCAGCAGGCCCATTAATCTTCTGCGGGTCTTTTCTAAATATATTATTAGCATGTTTTACGTCACGCTCTCATGTCCGATGTTGGGCTCCGGCAGCGGGGTCCAATAATTAATCAGTATAGGTTCGACTTGTACCTTGATTAACCTTTTCAAAGGTTCTCTTATAATAATTGAGCTTCTACTTCGAACATGTATCGATTCTTCTATAACCTTCTTTCTCAAATCCTCATGGTTGATAGGTTGAGAAGGATTGTAATGTGTTAATTTGTGTTCAACTGACTTTGTCTTCTGTTGAACATCAGATGAAGTATTCTTTTTCTGACTGATCTTCAACTTCTTATGTTCTTCTGCCAGTCCAGAAGGAAGTTGTTGTTGATGCTTCTTCCTTTCAAACACTAATTTCCTCTTAATTTTTGTCTCTTTAGTTGATTTTGCTGATTGACTTTGGAAAATTGAGACCAATGATCTAGTAGCCTGAAGTGCTTTCTTTGGCTTTTCAGAATCTTCACCAACAGTCAAACCTTTATGTTTCTTCTGTTCTTGTTGATGTAAGGTTAATAATCTTGGTAACCTTCTTGATTGTTTAGATTTTTCTGAATGAAGTGTCTCTCCATTTCTCTTCAATAACACTTGTTATAAAGACTGCTTAACCTGGCTTTCTTCTCTTTATGAAATTGTCTTAGCTTTTATTGATACATCTGACAATTTCTCTTTCTTTTATTCTATAGATATTCTTCCTATGGGTTGAGTTTTTTTCTTTCTTACGGGTGTAATACTTTCACTCCAGTTGTGTTTGACAATATGCTCCCCCTTCAGCCCTTGCTTTTGGTGTAGAACCTATATGTGCCTTGTCTTGAATCTTTAATACCATTCTACTACCAATGGTCGCATTAATGATGCTTTTCACATCCATCTTCATCTTTTTTCCTCTGTCAAGAAGAATTCCAGAATCTTTAAAGATACTTATTAGTAGCATACCATACGGTAAGGAACTAGAATCTCTCTTCGACTTCATCATATACTTCAAAATTAAGTACGGAAGATTAATAGGTTGATGATTGAGTAGATGAAACAAACATTATTCATCTATCGTCATCACAACATTCTTCGAGCCTGATCTTGGTAGAACACAATGAAAAAGTAGAGCATATAGAACCCTAGCCTTCGGAACAAGAGTTGATGTCTTCTTGTCTTTTGGGTCACTACTTCCATATAGTTGTCGATTGATGTCTGCCTTGTCTACACTACCTTGAGTCATCCATTTTGTGTTATGAGATAGCTTTGCTCTAATACAAGGACACTCATTAACTTTCTCGATTAAATCTAGTGTCACGATAACCGACAATCTATCTACCATTGATACTAAGGTATCTTCTACCACTTTTGCATTCTTCCAAAACTCATATAACTCATTCAGATAGACTGTTTCACGAACCTGAAAGAAATTTTTCCATCCATCTGCTTCAATTTCTGGTTCAATATCCATCTGGTTCTACTTCAAAGAGTCGAAATCAACATGTCTTCCATAGATCATAGATTGCTCCATTTGTGATCTGTAATCGATAAAAAATAAACACACAAATGTATTTTGTTCAAAGTAATGATGTTATTATCTGAAGATGAGAATGTGAACAGAAAGAACTTGACACTAAGAACAGAGTAATGAAACATTTTGATTGAGAGAACTACAAAAGTCAATTTTAGAGTATTTCAAGAATATTCTAGAGTAATTGATATTATATAATCTTAAGAATATTTCCCTCTAATACCTTTTCTTGAAAAGTTACCATATATGACTTACTGTTGTTTACTTGAAAAACTTACGACTTTTATCTTCTTTGCTTGTGAATCATCTGGGTTATGACGTGTCAGACGATTGGTCATTCAACATTACCATATTCAAGTTTCGTCTGATTTCTTTGAATCTATCTTCATTCAACGATTTAGTGAATATATCCTCCCATTGATGATTTATCTCAACAAATTATAGACTGACGATTCTCCTCTGTACATAGTCTCGTAGAAAATGATGTCTAACTTTAATATGTTTTACCCTCGAGTGTTATATTGGATTCTTTGATAGATTGATAGCACTTGTGTTGTCATAAAAGATTGGAATTTGTTTTTCTTTTATTGAGTAATTCTCCAACTGATACTTGATCCATATCGTTTGTGAACAACAACTTGTAGCTAACATATATTCAAGTTTTGTAGTAGATAGAGCAATTGAACTTTGCCTCTTACTTGACGAAGAAACTAGATTATGGCCAAGAAAGTGACAACCTCCACTTGTACTCTTCCTATCAATCCTATCTCCAGCGTAATCAGCATCACAATTGCTAATTAAGCTGAAATCTTTACCTTTCTCATACATTAAGCAAAGATCAGTAGCGCCTAACAGATATCTCAAAATTCTTTTAACAACAATATAGTGAGATTCTCTAGGATCTGCTTGAAATCTTGCACACAAACAGACACTAAATAGAATATCAGGTCTGCTCCTCTGAAAAGAGTTTGATCAACCTCCTTACCTACTTCATCCTTAGATAAAAAGTTTGAAGGGTGCATAGGAGTTAACATAGGTTTCACCTTTTCCATTCCATATTTAACCAACTGTTCTTTGATATATTTCTATTGGTGAATAAAAATCTTTTCTTTGATTTGCTTAATTTTTAAACCAAGAAAGAATTTTAATTCACCCATCATACTCATTTCAAATTCACTTTTCATTAGATTCTCAAAACTAGAACATAACTTCTTAGAAGTTGCACAAAAAATAATATCATCTACATATATCTATACTATGATGAAATTATTTTTAATACAATTTCTAAAAAAGTCTTATCTACATGTCCTTTACTAAAACCATTTTCATTCAAAAAGGAACTTAGACGATCATACCAAGCCCGAGGTGCTTGTTTCAAACCATACAAAGCTTTATGAAGTCTATAGACATGATCTGGTTTATTAGAATCCTCAAAACTAGGAGGTTGCTTTACTTAAACCTCTTCATCTATAAAACCATTCAAAAAGGCACTTTTTACATCCATTTGAAATAGTTTTATATCATGACAAATAGCATATGCAAGCATAATCCTAATAGCTTATAATCTAGCTATAGGAGCATAGGTTTCATTATAGTCCAATCCTTCTTATTGATTATAGCCTTGAGCTACTAATCTAGCTTTGTTACGACTTACTCTACCTGACTTGTCTAGTTTATTTTTAAAAACCCATCTGGTTCCTATGATTGACTTATTGGAGGGTCTAGGAACTAAAGACCAAATTTTATTCCTTGTAAATTGATTCAGCTCCTCTTGCATAGCTAAAATCCAAGCTTCATCCTGAAAAGCTTCATCTATTTTCTTAGGCTCTAATTTATAAATAAAAGCTACATTTGCTTCTCTTCTAAATTTAGACCTAGTTCTTACACCTTCTGAAGTTTCACCTATAATTAGATTTTCTAGGTGAGAGGATTTATACCTCCACTCTTTTCTCAGATTAAGGTTTTTAGGAATATCTTCTACTTTATCTAGTGGAGCATCTAATGGTGACAAGTCTACATTATCAACCAAGGGAACTGATAGGGTTTCATTATCATAATCAATTCTTCTATCTGGTTGTGAACCATCATCAAATTTGACATTCATAGATTCTTCAACAGATTTAGAAGCAAGATTATAAACACTATAAGCTTTAGAAGACAATGAGTATCCTAGAAAAATTCTTGAATTGATCTTAGAATCAAATTTATCCAATATTTCTTTTGTATTCAATATAGTACACTTGCAAACAAACGGATGGAAGTAAGAGATATTTGGCTTCCTTCATTTCCATAATTCATATGGAGTTTTTTTAAACCAAGGTTGCAAAAGTATTCTATTTTGAATATAACAAGCTGTATTTACAACTTCTGCCCATAAATACTTAGGAAGATTCATTTCACAAAGCATGGTTCTTTCCATTTCCTAAATCGTCATGTTCTTTCTTTCTATAACTCCATTCTATTGTGGAGTTTTAGGAGTAGAGAAATTATAAAAAATTCCATTCTCTTCATAAAACATTCTAAAATTTTCATTTTCAGATTCACCACCATGATCACTTCTAATTCCAGCAATAGAAATTCCTTTTTCATTTTGTAACTTTTTGGAAAGAACTTTAAAACACTTATAGGACTAATCTTTATGTGATAAAAATAATATCCAACAAAATATAATGAAGTCATCAACAATTAGGAGACCATACTTCTTTCCGACGAGACTTAATGTTCTAGTTGGACCAAATAAATCTATATGTAACAACTCTAAAGGTCTAAATGAAGTTACAACATTTTTAGAAGAAAAAGATGTTTTAACCTGTTTTCCTTTTTGACAACTCTCACAAAAGAAATCTTTGTTAAAACTTATTTTTGATAAACCTCTTACGAAATCATATTTAATCAACTTGGAAATATATTTAAAACTAATATGACCTAGCTTTTTATGTCAAATCAGTTTTTCTTCATCTGTTGATATAAAACATGAAACATTTTGTCTTTGCAAATCTTCTAAATTAATCTTATAAAGATTGTTTCGTCTTCTGGCAGAAAAGAATATGGAATCGTCCTTGTTTTTGACTACACAAGAATTTTGATTAAAGGATATTTCAAAGATAGAATCACATAATTGTCTTACACTAATCAAATTATGCTTTAAAGCTTCAACTAATAGAACATTATCAATAGATGTAAAGGAATCTTTACCGATTTTGCTGATTCCAACTATTTTTCCCTGCTGGTTGTCTCCAAATGTTACTTATCCTTCCTACTTATTTTGAAGGTCTAGGAACATAGACCTTCTTCTCGTCATATGTCGTGACCATCCACTGTCCAAATGTCATTGGTGCTTATTGCTTTTTCCAAGGAAGGAGATCTGCAGTAAATATTATGTTCTTTTTAGGTACCTAGATTTTTTTGGGTCCTTTGGGGTTAGTCTTATAATTATTCATCGAATAATAATAAGAAGACTGTTTCTTTTTCTTTCTGTAAGGAGCAAAACTCTTATTGTAATGAGTATTGGTATTAGTAAACCCTAAACCACTCTTATCATTAGGGTGTCTATATCTTCCAATCATGTCATTCATCTTTTTTGTACTTTCAGTAAAGGTTGATAAATCTGCTGAAAGAGTATTAATCCTTTGTTTCAACTGACTAATTTCCTCAGATCTACCTATAGTTATTTTCTTTTTCATATCGTCTACTTGTTTCTTAAGGCAGATGTTTTCTTTCTCTAACACTTTCGTGTTCTTCAAGTTTTCAACAAATTTCCTTTTTAAGACTCTATATTGCTTTAGTATAACATGTGAATCTTCTAACAATTCTAAATATACTTCTTGAATTCATTAAAATTAGAAGTTACCTGTAACATCCCATCACCGATGGGAAGGGTAAATTGGTCATTTGGGACAGGTTAGGCGAGTGTAAATATACCTCGGTATGTTAATGCATCATATAGCCTCTATATAGATATGAATGATAATTTTTGCACATGCACATGATTTGTACATGCATTCATGACATTTTCTGGCATATGTATTTTTGTGAAATATGTGATAATTGTGTTTGAAAAATTGAATTGGAGTGATTTATGTTTGTTTTATATTTTTAGGGACTTTTAGGAATTTTTCTAGAAGTTTTCGGGATATTTTTTCGGACCGAAAAAATTGACAAGTTATAGACTGATTTGGTTTCCGGTACTGGAAACGACTGTCCAATAGCACAAAAAAATTGGATACATGATTTTAGGAATTTTTGCTATGAGCCATTGGAATTTGGAGTAGAAATTTCATCGTTTTTGGAAACTGATCGGTAGAATGCAGAAAACCAGGACAAGTGGCAAGTGACACATGTCACTTGCCTATCTATTCTTAGACTTAAGGGTTATTTAAATAACCTAGGAAGTGCTTGTATTCCACGACTCTTCTCCTTAAAGCATTTAAAAATCACTTTGAAAGCTTAGATTTTTTATTCATCCGTAGCTTCCTCCTTTCCTTCCTCCTTTGAGTGTTTTCTTTTCCTCCCATACAAGAAGCTTTCCTTGCTACTTACTTGCTTCTCCTTTAGTCACACCCAAGACCAAACTTAAGCTTTGAAAATATGATGATTGTGATGGTCGTAGGTGAGGAGCAAAGTGGAAGTTGGTGTTATTTTGAAGATTTGAAGAATTTAAAGCTTGAAGTTTATTTAGGTGAGAACTTATGTTTATGTTCTCTAATTTGGTAGTTAGAAGCATTTATTGTGATTAATTGTGCATTAATTTCATAAAGATTGTGGTTGGATTGTTTGGGTATAAGTGTAAGTATGTGTGAGGATGAACCATGACTATGTTTTGGATTGGTTTTGAATTGGTTTTGATGTTTGAATAATGTTAGATAAGTGGTAAATTCAAGTAAGAAGATGGTGTGTTGTGTGCTGCCAAATCTTGATTATTTATTCAAGTGAATGTTTAGATGAACTTGGGGCTGAATTAGAGACTAAATTGGATGCTTATTGATGTAGGATTGGTGTTAGAATGAAATAAGTTGAGTTGGATATGAAATCTGGAAAATGTTGCTTTGTGTAGGTTTCAGATTTTTGCTCATAACTTTTGATATGGTTTTCCTATTGAGATGAGCTTTGGCTTAAATTAAACTTAAGAAGTATGGCTATATTTCATATGAAGGAAGTTTTTTCCAATTTTGACTTTAAGGGTTTTAAATTTTGCTTGGAAAGTGAGTTGTTGGGTGCTGTATGAACAGTAATCTGAAAATTGTGACCTAAAACTTTGATGATTTTTTTAGTTGATTTGGATTGAATTTGTTAATTTGGTCTTCATGAAAGTTGAAGATTTTTGTGTTAGCTTTCTAACGCCACTAAGTATGAATTTTTTTGAATTGTACATTGAAATTTATGGTGTGTGAATGTTCAGGTGGTCATTCAGCTGAAAATGTGTTTTGTGTGTAAGTGTCTCTAAGTGCATAGGTTTTGTGCTTTTTGTGTTCTGATATTAATTTTGGATTGTTAAGGGTGAAATTGGCTCAAGTGACTTTCTGGAAAGTTGTATAGGATTGTTGTAGCTTTCTAATGAGGTATTTTATGTGAATTTTGGATGTAAGGATTGTTAGATATAAATTTGTAAAGTTTTGTTATGGTTTAGGTTAAATGCTGATTTCATAAACCCTAACAGGACAGCCACATTAATGGGAGGATTTAACCTAGTTAGAGATGGAATTTGGTCCTAAGTCTTTCTTGAGAATTGTAGTATATTGTCTGAGATTTTTATTTCTATATGGTTTGGAATTTTTGGCTTAGGGGATGAAAAGTTATGATTTTGGAAAAGTACTGCACTGTTATGGTAAATGTGTGACTAGGCAGTATCTTTGAGTGCATATTTGGCACCCTTAGAGGTGTTATTAAATTTCAAGCTCTTCATGAAACTTCAATATGGTCTTGTTATCTTTCCATCTCCACTAAGTATGAAAATTTTCAATATCTAGGTTGAGAGTATTGATCTGTTGACTTTTGGGTGTTAATATGCTTAGTGCTGGAAAATGTGTTAAGTATAAGGTTTGTGGTGATTATGCATTGAAGCTAAATTTGGACTGTTGTGATGTTAATTAGTTCAAATGGTCTTCTGAAAAATTGTAGAAGAATGTTTTAGCTTTAAAATGGTGCATAATATGATATGTTTAGATGTATGAATTGTGAGTTATGGATTTTGCAAGAATGAATCTGATTCAGGTCATCTGTTAGTTAACAAGCTTTAACAGGGAAGTCACTGTCATGGAAGAAAGTGAACTAGTTAGAAATGTAATTGGCTTCCAAGTCCTTAATGAGAGTTTTAGTATGTTGTCTGAACTTTTAATTGATATAAATTATGCATTTTTTGGACATTTGGGCAAGGAGTTATGATTTTTGAAAGATTGTGTGACTATTCAGGGGGTCATTTATGGGCAAAACCTTTGATTGAGGATTTGAGTTGTTTAAAGATTGAATTTGCTTCCAAATTGTTCATGAAAGTTTTAGAGAATGTTTTGATCTTTCTTTTGGCATAAAACTTGGAATTTTTGGTAAAGGGAATGAGAAGTTATGCTCTTGGAAAAATGTTGTTTTGTTTTGGGACCTTGTGACTAGGTAGTAACTTTGATTGAATTTTTGACACCCTTAGGGGTGAAAGTAGTTCAAGTGTCCTTAAAGGAACTTGTAGGGTTTCTTATTACCTTTCGAATGAGACCTTGTTTGTAATTTTTGGATAAGTTTGTAAAGAGTTATGCATGTTGAAAATTCATTTGGTGGAAGAGAGGGAAACAAGTGCAAACTCTCTTATCTTTTGTTTTGTCCTAAAGCTTCTTTTGCTTATATCTTCGTCATCCGACCTCCGATTGAACTGGTTCTCAAGACGTCGGATTCATAAGAAAATTATCTACCTCTCCATGTGGAATTGTGGACTTGTGGGATTTAATTGAAACTTAGGGATTGAATCTAAGTGAGAGAATTGATTAAATTTTTGGCAATGTTCGGACCTATAGAGGTCCAACTTGAGTAATTTTGGTGTCTATGGGTTCCTAAGATATAGGGAAATATTTTGTGATGTGAATTATAGAATGGTACCGGGAATGTCACTAATATGCATTGTACACATCTAAATTGCTACATGTGTATTATTTAATATTTCTGATTGTGCATTTAGTAATGTATGAATATTTTGAATGTTATAGAGGCGCAGTTGGAACGTCATCCCACGGACGTTGTCGAGACTTCCCGACATTAGCTCGGAAGCTATTTGGTGAGTAACCTAGATGGTTTCTCAATTATTATTTGTTTATGATTTTGCAATTATAACATTGTGGAGAAGAATGGTGGGCTTGTGCGTTTGTTTATGACTGGATTCCGGACAGGAGGTCCGATGTATTGAGAGAGTATGACATAGAAGTGATATAAGTGATTTTAATGTGATTAATTGTGAACTACTTGTGTGAATGTGTTAATTTGTGATTGATTATGATGTTGGCTTTGTTTTATTTCGACATATGCATTTCATGCATAAAGGCATGATCAGTAATTGACAGTTGTGACCGGAGCAGCCACGGAGAGCTTAAAGCTTAACGTAATTGGGCCTCGAGCCTACAGTGATTCAGAGCCTCAGGCTCATCGATTACTGTGCCCTTATTAGGACAGATTAGGCGCTCGGTCAAAAGAACGTAATAAATTGGAAAAAGGGTCACATACACATTACATATGCATTTGATTGAGTGAAAAGCCAAACGCTTTGTGTTCATGTAAATAATCATGTGGTACATCTGAATGGGTTATTATGCTATAACTATGATCTGTTTGATTAATGCATGAATTGGGTGAACCATCGATGATGGTTCCTCACTGAGTTCGCAAACTCACCCAAAATTGCAAATTATTTTTCAGGACCGAGAGAGTAAACTCCTAGCTCTAGAGAGACTTTTCCTGTCGTGTAGGTCGTGTTGGCAAGAGAAGTCATAGCTCACAGGTCAATCAACTGGCATTTTTGAGGGATGACCTAGTTAGGCTTTTTGTGTTAGATTTCTTTTGGAAAAATGTACAGACAGTGAAAAACTGGCAGTTATGTAAATTACAGCTTTTGATTATATGAAATAAGAGAAATTTATGGTTTCAAAAAATTAGTGATTTTCAGTATTGATGCTTTATGATTTGAAGCCATGTAAAGTACAGTAGTGATTGTTCGTAGTTCACCCTTATCGTAGGATATGTATCGGAATGACCTACGGGCGTCTCGGTATATACCCTATTGTAAGGGGGTGCTACATTTAGGTGGTATCAGAGCATGGTTTGGCATCCGTTGGGACTAGTCAAATATTTAAGCTTGGATTATTGTGAGAAATGCAGAAACTAATCGGGATTATTGTTTTGTTATAGGTCGTCCGTTCTCGGTGATCAGATTGATCAACCAACTGATCAGGGATCAGTCGGGGCTAGTAGGGAGTCCTCGGTGCCTCATTCAGAGGAGCTGCCTCCTAGAGTTCCCTTGAGACGGGAGAGGAGGTATGATAGACTACGTAAGGTGGGGTCAGAGATTTCTATGGCAAGATGAGACCCTATCGAGGTGAGGATGGTGGAGAGGGCGAGAGAGTCTTGACCGGATGGATATGATTGGATGAGAGATTTGACTATGCAGTATCTCTCTTATAGGGCCTAGCTTATCAGTGGTGGAAGACTGTCCCGGGCAGTACCACCAGGGCTTGCCTATTGACATGGGAGGATTTTCTGAGGGCATTTAGAGACAATTATATGCCCAAGGTGTATCTTGAGATGAAGATGCAGGAATTTCTGGAGTTGAAGCAGGGTCGGATGACAGTGGCAGAGTATGAGGTGAGGTTTAACGAGCTCATAGGTTATGCCACTGCTTTGATTTCCACTGAGGCTGATAGGTGCCAGAGGGTCGAGAATGGCCTCAATTTGGAGATCCGCACTAGGTTGGCCCCATCGGATATGGGTACCTTTGTTGAGTTGAGAGCTGCTACAGTATGAGTTGAGCAACTAATGAGACAGAGACAGGCTGAGATTGGTCAGGGGTCCAGGGGGAAGAGACCGAGTGACAATCAGGACAGTTCTGGCAGAGGGTTTAGCAAGCGCCAGAGCAGGACTTTCAGGTCATCAGGTGGATCCAGGTAGTCTAGTTTTGGGCAGAGAGGGAGGTTTGCACGGGCTGGTAGTGGCAGTGGTAGAGGTACAGGGCAGATTCCCCCAGTTTGTGAGCATTGTGACAAGAGGCACAGTGGGGAGTGTTGGCGATTGTTGGAGCACGCTTAAATCTGGCTCTATGGATCATCGGATCGGGGATTGCCACTCTCTTGTAGGAGCTCGATCTGCTTTGTTAGTCAAGATCAGCGATAATACTACTGCACAATGAGTAGAGGTGGTGGATCCGGGCAAAGGGGCCGAGGTAGAGGTTATGGTAGAGTTGAGGGATCCTTTGTGAGGACTGAGGGTCGGGGCAACTGACCACAGTCTCAGGCCAGGGTCTACGCCATAACTAGGCAAGAGGCTCAGGATTCCCCAGATGTAGTAGCAGGTGTGCTTCTTATTTATGATATTGAGGCATTTGCACTGCTGGATCCAGGATCCACACATTCATTTATTGCACCACATTTGGCATGTAGATTGCATGGGGATAGGAGAAATGTTACAGTATGGGCTAGAGGTGAGTATACCTCTGGGTAGTACTACTGCTCTGGGAGAGGTCTGCAAGGGATGCTCGATCCAGATTGATCAAGTAGTGTTGAGAGCAGACCTTATAGTGTTACCATTGAGAGAGATCGATGTGATTCTGGGTATGGACTGGCTTACTACCCATAGGGCCACCATGGACTGCTATACCAAGGAGGTTGTCTTAGAGTCTCCTGGTCAGCCTAGAGCAGTATTCAGAGGAGTTAGTCGGGCAGTGCCAGCCCGGAGGATCTCTTTCCTGAGTGCCCTGAGGTTGATGCAGGGAGGATGCGAGGCCTATTTAGCCCATGTTATTGACACTAGAGTCGAGCAGAGGTTGCAGGATATTCCCATGGTTAAGGAATTTCTAGATGTGTTTCCTGATGAGTTACCGGGTTTACCGCCGGATCGAGAGACAGAGTTTACTATTGACTTAGTTCAGTCTCGCTCTATATCTATACCTCCATATAGGATGGCACTTTGTGAACCGAGAGAGCTAAAGGCTCGATTCAGGAGATTCTTGGAGAAGGGTTTTATCGGGCTCGATGTCTCACCTTGGGAGCTCTGGTATTGTTTGTGAAGAAGAAGGATGGGACTCGAGATTGTGCATCGATTCTGAGCGGTTGAATCGGGTGTGATGAAGAATAAGTATCCTTGCCTAGGATCGATGACTTATTTGATCGATTGCGAGGAGCTCGGTGTTCACTAAGTTGGATCGAGGTCGAGGTATTATCGGTAGAAGATAGAGGTGATGTGCCTAAGAGTGCCTTCAGGAGCAGGTATGGGCATTTTGAGTTTCTGGTGATACCATTCGGGTTGACTAATGCCCTGGAAGCTTTTATGGCCTTGATGAATAAAGTCTTTCAGCCCTACCTAGATCAGTTTGTCATTGTATTCATTGATGATATTCTGGTATATTCGAGGAGTAGACAGGAGCATGCTGAGCATTTGAGGGTGGTTTTGCAGCTTATAAGGGAGAAGCAGCTTTATGCCAAATTCAGTAAGTATGAATTTTGGCTGGATGAGGTGGTATTTCTGGGCCACATAGTGACTGGAGAGGGTATTCAGGTCGATCCTAATAAGATTGAGGCAGTGATGAAGTGGGAGGTTCCTAGGAATGTGTCTGAGATTCGGAGTTTCCTAGGATTGGCCGATTATTACTGGAGGTTTGTCGAGGAGTTTTCATTAATCTCAACCCCTCTGACAAAACTTTTGAGGAAGAATGTACCATTCAGGTGGACTGAGGAGTGCCAGAAGAGCTTTGAGGAGCTGAAACATCGGTTGACCACTGCACCGGTGTTAGCTATTCCATTTGGGACTGGAGGGTATGAGGTGTATAGTGATGCTTCCCATCAAGGGTTAGGGTGTGTTTTGATGCAGCATGCTAGAGTGATTGCCTATGCATTGAGACAGTTGAGGTCTCACGAGGTAAACTATTCAGTGCATGATTTGGAGTTAGCTGCAGTTGTTTTTGCCCTGAAAATTTGGAGACATTACTTATATAGTGAGACATTTCAGATTTACACTGATCATAAGAGTTTGAGGTATCTGCTGAGTCAGAGAGAGTTGAATTTGAGGCAGAGGAGATTGATAGAGCTGCTGAAGGATTATGATTGTACGATTGAGTACCACCCAGGGAAGGCTAATGTGGTGGCAGATGCGTTGAGCAGGAAGTCTCACTTTAGTGCAGCTCAGATTCAGGTATTGAGATTGCCTAATTTGATTTAGTTGAGAGCTTTGAATGTTCAGTTGAATCTGGAACATGATGGAGCTTTGGTAGCCACTCTGAAGCTCAGACCGATGCTACACGACAGGATCAGGAGAGTTTAGGACAAGGATCCTGCTATGGTGAAACAGATTGAGAAAGTGAAGTCTGATCTGAATTCTGAATTTGAGTTGAGAGATGGGACCTTATGGTTGGGGCAGAGGTTATGTGTACCTGATGTGGATGATTTGAGGCGAGAGATTCTGGAGGAAGCACATATGGCCGCCTAAGCTATGCATCCTGGTACTACCAAGATGCATAACACTCTTAAGCAACATTTCTGGTGGCCTGGCATGAAGAAGCAGGTGCAGAATATGTCTCCAAGTGTATGACGTGTCAGCAGGTTAAGGCTGAGCACCAGGCTCCAGTGGGGAAATTTCATTCGTTGCCAATTCTTAAATGGAAATGGGAACGAATTACTTTGGATTTCATTATGGGATTGCCTAGGACGCCGAGGTAGCATGATGTTATCTGGGTCATAGTGGACCGATTAACTAAATCGGCCTATTTCTTGTCAGTGAGGGAGAACAATTCTCTTGATCAGTTGGCCCAAAAGTATGTGACTGAGATAGTGAGACTGCATGGGGTTCCAGTGTCTATAGTGTCAAACCGGGATCCTAGATTTACTTCGAGGTTTTGAAAGAATTTGCAGTCTGCTATGGGTACCCGGTTGAATTTTAGTACAACATTTCACCCTCAGACAGATGGGCAGAGTGAGAGGACGATTAAGACTTTTGAGGATATGCTTCGGGCATGTGTATTGGAGTTTAGAGGAGTATGGGATCAGTATTTGGCCTTGATTGAGTTTGCCTATAACAATCACTATCACAGTAGCATCAGGATGGCACCATATGAGGCTTTATATGGAAGACATTGTCGATCACCTCTATATTGGGATGAAGAGGGTGAGAGAATTATTGAGGGTCTAGAGCTGATTCAGGATACCGTAGACAAGGTAAAATTGATCCGGAGCTGAATAAAAGCGGCTCAGGATAAACAGAAGAGTTATATGGATCAGCATTGGAGGGAGATGGAGTATAATGTGGGAGAGAAGGTCTTCCTATGAGTGTCACCGTGGAGAGGAGTATTGAGATTCGGGAAAAATGGCAAATTAAGCCCTAGGTACATTGGTCCATATGAGATCATTGAACGTATAGGACCTTTGGCCTATAAGCTGACCTTACCGAGTGAGATGTCTCAGCTGCATAATGTCTTCCATGTGAGTATGCTCTGGAGGTATCGATCGGACCCGACACATGTGATACCGGCTCAGGAGATTGAGGTAGCTAGCAATTTGAGCTATGTTGAGGAGCCGATCCAGATTGTAGGATCAAGGGTTAAACAGTTGAGGAACATGGTTATCCCATTGGTGAAAGTCCTATGGAGGAACCACTCATGCTGTCATCATACTGTTTTTGTTTTCTTTACTTTTTTTTTCTTCTAAGCAACAGACATTCAGACTTGTAGTGTCTTGGTTTGTTGCACTCGTAGCAAATGATAGAGGTTTTCTCGTTCTTAACTTCGTCATTGCTATTTTTCTTAAAAGAAAAGTCTTTATTTCCCTTTTCTTTCTTTTTCCACATTCTTCTAATCTTTCTTGAAATGAAAGATAGTTCATCATCATCGTCACTTGAACCCTGATCAGATTCACTGGTATCATCATTCTTGATTTCTTCAATCTTCAATGTTTTTTACGATGAACTTCTATTCTTCTGAATCTTGTGATTCTTCTAACCAGCCTTTAATGTTATAGATTTGTCTCTTCTACGTTTATCTTCTGCATTAAGCTCTGCTTTATGTATCTTCAAAGAACCAAGCAATTCGTCTAGCTTTAATTTGCTCAAGTCCTCGGCTTCTTGTACTGCAGTAACTTTGGGTCTCCATCTTTTAAGTAGACTTCTGAGAATCTTTCTGACATGTTCTTGATTATCATAAATTCTCCCAAGAGCTTTAATTCCATTAATGATAGTTTGAAATCATCCAAACATCTGATCAATATACTGATCTTCTTTCATCTTGAACAGCTCATACTGATGTACAAGAATACTAATCTTAGACTCTTTCACCTGATTTGTGCCTTTATGTGCGATGAATAGAGTGTACCACATTTCCTTTGCAATTCTGCATCCATGAACTTTATCATATTCACTTCTGTTTAGAACACAACTCAGAAAGAACTTGGCCTTTGAGTTTAATTGAAATCTAACTTTTTGATCGGCTGACCATTTGATACGAGGAATGATATTTCCTTCATCATCTATTGGTATGTATGGTCCATTTTTGATGATATCCTAAAGATCAATATGTGTGGATTTTATAAAGAACCGCATCCTGTCCTGCTAATAATGATAATCCTCACCATTGAATGCAAGAGGTCTTGTGATCGAGACACTTTCAGCTATAAAGACATATGATTCAACCATAGATCTTTGTCCTCACTTTTTAAAGGTGGTTCTTGAAAACCGAGCTCTGATACCAAATAAAGTAAATCACTTGTTAATATAGAATTCCCGTAAAGTATACGAAATACACAAGAAGGGGGGTTGAATTTGAAGTAAATCACACGTTAGTACAATGCTTATAATACGATATACGAATACACGAGAAGGGGGGTTGAATTGTGTATTCCCCTTTTTGAAAACTCTTTCAAAGAACGTTTTGTTAAAACCAAGTTCTTTTCAAAGAAACTTTGGTGATTTCGAATTAATCAAAACTTTGAAAACTTGTTTCGAAATCTAAGTAATAACACAACTTTGAACTAAAAGAGAGATAGAGTAGAGAAAAGTCGACATAGCATTTTTATACTGGTTCACCCCAAACCGTGGGCTACGTCCAGTCCTCAGAAGTCTTTCTGAGATTTCACTATCTCTTCAACGTTTATAAGTATTCTTTCTGAGCCTCTTCAGGTCTCAACACTCATTATTCTTTCACTCTTAGCCTCTGCAGGCTATCTGTACAACTTTCTTACAAAAGTGTTTGAACTCTGTTACAGTAATACTAGCTCTCAGCTAATTCGCATAGTAATCTCGCAAACAAGTTTTTTCGTTCGCGTATGCGTGAGTCAACTAACTTCGCAATCTTCGACTTTGACTCATATTTATAGTCTTCGTCTATAGCTGCTTCTTGATTCTTGCTTCTTGAATCTTGTCTCTTGAATCTTGAAAGAAACGGTTAATCAGTTGAGTTCTGTAACTAACTCGAACTGACTCTTGCGTCTGCTTTTGAATTCTCCGTCTTCTTTTCTATGTCTATTTTTCTGCGTCTATTTTTCTGCGTCTGCGTCTGTTTTTTTTTACTTCTGCGTCTATTTTTCATTCTCAAATCGCTTTTCTACTTACGTGTCACGCCTCATTTTTTTTACTGCGTCTACTTTTCATTTTAAATACATTTTTCACTTCTACGTCTGCTTTTCAATCTACGTCTGCTTTTTATTTTGCATCTGTTTTCCAATCTGCGTCTGCTTTTTAACTTCTGCGTCTGCTTTTCATTTTACGTCTACTTTTTATTTTCATTCTCATTCTTCGTCTGTTTTTTCTTCTTCATTGTTATTCATCAAAATCATATATATGTAAAGTCATTTTGACTCAACAATCTCCCCCTTATTGAGGAATCTGTCCTCCGAACTAGGCTAACTTCTCTTTGAGGAATTGCCTGTTTTATCAAAGGTCTTCCAGACAATTTTCTTCTTTCATCTATCGACAATCTCATACTTACTTGAGATTTAGAACTTGTAGCGGGAGACTTCTTCAATAACCGCTCCCCCACAGTTCTAGTTTTCTTCGTAGCATCTGCTTCTTCTTTTATCACCACCTTCAAGCCCATTCTTCTTATTATATCTGAGTTAATGAAACTCTTGATAGGTATTGTCCTTCTGTTTCCCCTGTTAAGAAGGACTCCAGATTTCCTAAAAATCCTCGTGAGTAGCATATCGTAAGGATAACTGTTACTATCCTTCATCCCCTCAACCATATAATGAAAAATTAAAAATGGTAGGTCTATTGGACGACGATTTAGCAAATAGAACAGACATTGCTCATCCAAGATAGTCACTAGATTCCTTGACCCTGTTCTAGGTAAAATGCAATTGAACAGAATCACATGAAGATCCCTGGCTTTCGGGACTAGACTCGAGGTCTTCCTCTCCGAGGGGTCATTGACTCCATATAGCTGTTTGCTGACATCTTCTTCCTTCAAACTAACCTTTGTCATCCATTTGGCTTTGCTTGACAAAGTTTCTCCAACCGATGAGCATTCAATCACCTTCTCTATTATCTCCTTTGAGTTGCGCATTCTTCCAAAAGTCATATACCTCGTCAGTATACACCTGTTCCCGCACCTGGAAAAACTTTTTCCATCCAGCTTCTACAATCTCTGGTTCAACATCCTTACTATCTTTCCTCGGAGATTCGAAGTCCACATATCTTCCATAAATCATAGCTGACTCCATTGATTCTGAATTGAAAATGGCTCTGGTAAGTTGTTCTTCAAAGGTAAAGTTGATTGCAAGATTTTTAGAGAGAGAGATGAAACATCTGTGTTTGAGAGTAATCAAAATGATTTCAATTTCAGACTACTCGTAGGGTCTTATCAGGTGTGTTCTAGAATCGTTGGAATCCTCAAGACTCTGTAACTTTCCCTCCACAACTTCCTTGTGAGAGAAGTTACCAGCTATAAACCACTGTTTCTGACACCGTTAACTTTGACGATCTCTTAACCTAACTGGTCATTTAACATAACCATGTTAAGGTTTCGTCTAATTTCTTTGAACCGTTCTTCACTCAATGGTTTAGTGAAGATGTCTGCCCATTGGTACTCTTTTTCAATGAATTGTAGTCTCACCACCTTTCTCTGAACGTAGTCTCTCAAGAAATGTTGTTTGACTTCTATATGCTTTACTCTTGAATGTTGTATTGGATTCTTTGATAAATTTATGGCACTGGTGTTGTCACAATAGACAGGGATCTCCTCTTCTTGAACTGAATAATCTTCCAGTTGATATTTAATCCACAATGTTTGTGAACAACAACTTGCGACAGACATGTACTCGGCTTCGGCAGTTGATAGAGCGATTGAGCTTTGACTCTTGCTTGACCAGGAAACTAGGTTTGCGCACAGAAAGTGACATCCTCCATTAGTTCTCTTTCTTTCAATTCTATCTCCGACATAGTCCGCATCGCAATATCCGATTAACCTGAAATCTTTACCTTTCTCAAACATTAAGAAAAGATCAGTAGTACCTGCAAGATATCTCATAATCCTTTTAACAGCAATAAAATGAGACTCTCTAGGATCGGCCTGAAACCTTGCACACAAGCATACACCTAATGTAATATCAGTCTACTTGTCATGTAAGATCGAGAAAGAGCCGATCATCCTTCTATACAGGGTTTGATCCACCTTCTTACCAAGTTCATCTTTCGACAAAAGGTTCGAAGGATGCATCGGAGTCGCCATAGGCTTTACATTATTCATATCAAATTTACACATCAATTCTTTCACATACTTTTGTTGATGGATAAAGATTTTCTCTTCCGTTTGCTTAACTTGCAACACAAGAAAGAACTTTAACTCACCCATCATACTCATTTCAAACTCATTTTTTATCAGACTCTCAAAACTCATACATAACTTCTTTGAAGTAGCACCAAATATAATATCATCAACATAGATTTGTACCAAGATAAACTCATTCTCATAATCCTTTCTGAAAAGCGTCTTATCAACTTGACCTTTAGTAAACCCACTCTTCAAGAAAAAATTACTTAGACGATCATACCAAGCTCTAGGAGTTTGCTTCCGGCCGTATAAAGCTTTATGAAGTCTATAGACATGATCTGGATTCTTAACATCCTCGAAGCCAGGAGGTTGCTTCACATACACCTCTTCGTCTATAAAGCCATTCAGAAAAGCGCTCTTCACATCCATCTGAAAAAGCTTTATATCATGACAGACAGCATACGCCAACAATATCTTAATAGCTTTAAGTCTTGCTGTTGGACCAATGGTGGTTGACAAATTAAATCCCTTTATGTTTTGATAATAATAAAATATCTAGAATTAGTTAAGAAATTATTTCAGGTATTACTCAAGGAAAGAATCATGCAAAACAAGATGAACAAATGTTTAAATTATTGAAGAATCAAGAAAGGAGGTTCATTCTAAGTGTAAATGGCATTACACATGAAGATTCTAGAGGATTTGACCGAATGTTACCGTTGAAGGCTAAACAAGTCGACTTACACAATACAAGTTGACTTACATATGAAGATGAATTCACACAAGTCGACTTATTGGGAACAAGTCGACTTATCGAGGCAAACAAGTCGACTTATATATAACAAGTCGACTTATTAGAGAGCGGAGCTACAAGTTTTACGTAAATGGTTGAAACAAGTCGACTTATGTATTCGACAAGTCGACTTATTGAAGCACAGATTCAGCTCCAACGGTCCAATTTGATAAAAATGGAATGGAGATGATCAAGGAACGACTATATCCAATCAAACAACGACTAGTTGAGCTCCAACAACTATATTTCATCAACTATAAATAGAGGATGATGGAAGAAGAGCAACAACTAGTTCCACAAGCTCAAATACTCTCATATTACTTCATATTGCTCACTATTGCTCTTATATTGTTACAATTTGCTTTGAACATTTGTTCTTCAATTTTTATATTGTTTTGTTACAATTGAGTGGCTAGAGGGAAGGTCACGTGAGGTAGGATTTGTGCCGTAATACAAATCGTGTGTAAAGGTTGCTTGAGCCGGAATTCAAGTGAAGTTGTAAAAAGTTAACACTCAACTACAAAGTGTGCAATAAAGTGGTTGGCAAAATCCTAAGTGGGAGCTTAGGTAGAGGATGTAGGTTTTGGCACCGAACCTCTATAAAAACGAGTGTTTGATCTTCTTCCCTATACTATTTCAATTAAAGTTTATCTAAATTATTTTTGTGTGTTTAACTTCTGATTTTCTTGTAGAAATTTTTCAAAGAATCTTAAGATCTATTCAACCCCCCTTCTAGATCACTTACAATTGGTATCGAGCGAAGCGTATATCAGGATGGCACACAACAACCTAAGCGGAAGAAGGTAACACTAATAACAGACCTCTATTGTTTAATGGTTCTAACTATTCTTCATGGAAAAATCCTATGAAGTACCATATTATAAGTGAGGGAGTCGAATCATCGAAGATCATTATCTTCGCACTCAAGCCTCTCGAAAGAAAATGGTGAGTCGAAAAAATGAGGAGTATGATGATAACGATGGAGGCAAGCGTACATCAACGCCAAAGCCATGAAGCTGATATATTGTGCGTTAACGGTTGAGGAAAGAAATCGGGTAAATTCCTGCACCACTGCCAAGGAAATGTGGGAGAGACTTCGAGTAACTCATGAAGGAACAAATCAAGTACGGGAGATGAAAATCAACATGCTTCTCTGTTAGAGTAGTGCCCTAAAGGCAATCCCCTTTAGCGCATTTTGTTCATAGTCATGTACAGACTCTATGAATAAATAAAGCAAGGCATATTTCATTTATTTGATGTTCATTTTATTATGAATTGATAATGATCTTTAATCAAATTAATGAAGTCCCTAATACATGACATAGCATGAAGGAAATTATGATGTGATCATACTATTGAGATTCCTATCATGTGCAATTATGTCAGTATCTAAATTATCCCTAGTCATAGGATTAATGAGACTGGACATCGTTAATCCGGATAGACTAGCACATGTCAAACTCCTTAATTGGATCAAGCAGTGGATCTCAGAAAACTGTAAATATTGAGATATTTAGATTTGACATGTGGATGCTTACTAGTGGTAGTAAGTACATTGGATGACTGCTATGAGATCATCACATGGATGTCCTATACAAATGTCGTTGATAATCTCATCATAGCAATGGTGCAAGTATCCTTAGACTTGAGGTACTCAAGGATATCTTGATCGATTTCGCACTTTGACTCCATTCCTTGTTGCCTTTCAGAGGTCGCTCATAGGGTGGTGATTGGGGTGCACTTGAGGTATTCAAGGTAATTGAGTAGCCAATAGAGGATTCACCACTTCATTATAGCGTAAGAGATACCCATGGCCTCTTATCGGGATCATTACTTTGAAGTCTCTGGCGCCGAGCATACATATGTCATGAAGATGGTCTTCATGGACATATAAAGTAATGAGTCCTAGGGCGAGAACCGATTACACTTGGACTAGATTTGATCCGATCGGTCTAGTAAGAGTTGACACATTGCCCATACTCAAACCAAGTGGGGTATAGCATGGTGAAAGGACGAATTGCACGGTAATTATCTATGGAAGGGTTAGTGATATGGTTTCATTAGTCAAACCAATTACTTTCCGGTCGATTGGGGGTCATGATGTGTTCTAGATACCGCTCATGACTTGCTCAGATTAAGTGTTAATCTAAGTGGCCAACATAACCGGAACCTAATGGGTCACACGCATAAGAGTGACTTCGGATAATCTGTAAAATAGTTTCGGACAGAGATCCGATATCTGGAGAGCAATAGGATTAAATGGATCCCGATGAGATTGGGATATGTCCCGATGAGATCGCGACATCGACATTGCTAGAAACCGCTTTTAGGTGATTTTCACCGTGGGGTCCTAAGCAGGCGGTAGGACCAATTCCAGCTTGATCGACCACTTCAGCAATTATATATATTAATTAATTAAGTAAATAATTTATTAATTATATATATATATATGCATTTCGGTGGAGCCATAAATGGTGGAGATAAGTTAAGTTTGAAAAAGTCAAACTTAATGATGATTTAGCATTTTAAGGCATTTTATGCCTACCTACGTGGATGAGCATCCACCAAGCCTTCATATGTCTTTTAAGTTGTTAAAATACATATTAGAAGGTGATACAAAAAAGAGCCTGCACGGTTTTGATGGAAGAAGAGAATCGAAATTGCTTAAAGAGTTAAGCTTTGGAAAATTTGTTTTCATCTTCTTCATCTCTTCCATTCAAGATTGCTTCTTCTTCTCCAAGGCTCCACCAAGATCTTTTCACTTGCTCTCCAAGGCTAAGGTAAGAGCTAGCACTCTTCTCTTTAGTCTAGCTATTCCCGGGTCAAAAGAGTTTGTCCCGGTTAGGTTTTCCGACCTCTGCGTGGATACCGTTAGAGACGGTCTCCTTTGGTCGTTATGGTTTGATTGTTTGTACTTACACATGGATCCTGGCTTTTGGGAATGTCCCGGGACTCAAAAATTTAAATTCCGCACTGTGGGTATGTGATGCCTACCCCGGGATTTTCCTACAGTGGTATCAGAGCCACTTGTGTTGTATAAACAGTTGAAATGATAACTAGGTTGGAGTTCCTTAGTGAATGAGCTGCTGATGCATGTTATTTGTGTGAATTTCAAATCAGTATAGAGATGCATGTTTTCAAAATTTCTTGCTCAGAATTGTTCATAACATGTTATAGAATATGTTTGTGAAAAATGAGAATTTATCAATTTGATTTGATATGGTTTTGCTATTTAATTCCCTCAAGTTTCGGATGCTGTCTTGTTGATAGTTTCTGAAAAAGGTATGCTTGTAAATTCGAGAATAAATTCTAGAAAAACTTTTTTTCGGATTGGTTTTCACCGACATGTCCCTAAGATGTTTGTGAATGTCTCTGTGGATGGAAAAATGTTTTCAAGGTGATTTACCATTTATTTCCGAATTACTTGTGTGCTGATGGGAATGTCTGTGTTGGAGAACACAGATTCTGGTTCGCTAGATTGCTGAGGTTCAATGAGTTTTGTGGAAATAAATCCTGGAAAAATTCATGGAGCATGTTGGGAACATGTTTTAACCTCTATAATTTTCTCAGTATTTATTGAAAGTTTTTCAATGGTCATTTTGAGCAAAATGTTGAGCTTGACAGTTTTGAGAAACTTGCTGGGGCTGTTTTGTTTGGAATGATTGATTGTGTTATTTTCTGTTCCAATGCCATGAATCATTTTTATAGTGATTAAAAATGTGTTATATTGATGTGGTATGAATTCCAAGTTGAGATTCTTGAATTTAGGTTTCCAATAATTTTTGGATATCGAATAGGTCACTTTAGCGTCTCGTTAGCTTATTCCGTTATCTTGGTTATTTTGGCCGTCACAATTTTGTGACAAGTGCCGGAGTAATCTTGATAACGTGTAGTCTACCTAGAGATACTTAGCATGATTATTTGGTGTCCTTGAATTATGTGGAAATCTAGTGATTAATGGTGGATTAATCGGTTTCAAGGTTTTCATATATAGTTAGACTATATGGCATGCATGAGTTGATGAAAATGTTTCATTAGCACATTAATATAAAGGTTTATATTCTTGTTATATTGGTGTTGTGAATTGGAAATGCCTGGATTGAGAATTAGCCGATTAGATAGCAATTCCAATGCATTAATGAACAAGTCGACTTATATGTTCATAAGTCGACTTGTTTGGTGCATCAGAGACTAATAAGTCGACTTGCACAATGGTACAAGTCGACTTGTTCATGCATTGATTACAAGTTCGACTTACACATGCATAAGTCGACTTATACAGAGACAATAAGTCGACTTATACATATACAAGTCGACTTATATCATGCCTTGGTGGGATGATGGGTGATTTTCGGTATAAATTCAATGTGATTGATGCAATGCCTTAAATCAGACCATATAGTCATGGTGACTATGATCCTTGGATGAGATTAATTAGATGAGACCTAAAATCCCTCACTTAAAATATGAAAACTAACGCCTTCCATTAATATGGTAAGAACCAGAGTTCTTATAGGGTTGGGTTGTTGAGCTAACCTCAAGCTCACTCTATACGAATATGTTCAAACCATGAAAATAAGATTTTCGGATTAACGGGTCGGTTTTCCTAGACGCGTTGATTTGTTGAGCTAACCTCAAGGTCAACGTGGACAGAGGCGAAGTTGGGTAGTGTACATCAGATGTACATGCATCAAGTGTTGATAACCCAATGTATGTGCATACATCAACTGTTGATAGCACTGATCGATAGTTGTGTCTAAGATGTAATTGGTATGTCTGATACCTCCCGAGACATAAGATGGCTTGTTGAGCTAACCTCAAGGTCATTCTTAATGTCGGTCATCGATGATGCAATTGGTATGACCGATACCTACCGATTGACCTAAGGTGACTTGTTGAGCTAACCTCAAGGTCATTCTTAGCAATGTCGGATATCGACCCACTAGGTCATTGTGCCATTTTGTTTCATGGATTCATGAGGAGGGTTATGGATTCTGTTGAAACTAGTGGGAGCCATATGTATGTCATTTAAGTACTTATGAGCATACATTTAATCCTATTCTAACTTTCTTTCTCTCTCTACGTTTAGATTGATTGAAGATGTCGACTAGTGTGAATCTTCGCTCACTAATGGATGCAAACAAATTAACCGGACCAAATTTTCTTAATTGGTCATGAATCGAGAATTGTTCTCGATCCGAGGATCTAGGATACATCCTTGATTTTCCACTTCCGGATCCACTTCTGAAGGAGCTTCGATGATGATCGGAAGGCATATCGTAGCATCTAAAAGGCGGTGACATAGCCACGCATTATGCTTGCATCGATGTCACCGAGCTGCGAAGCAAAGACGAGTCTATGGATGCTCACACGATAGTGTTTCATCTTAGAGTTGTTTGATGAGCAAGCACGGTCCGAGCGGTTCGAGACCTCAAGGTTGCTCTTTACAACGAAGATGACTCTGGTTCATCTGCGATGCAATATGCATTGAAGATGAATGGCTATATTGAGAGGTTGGCCGTCTTAGGTTTTGTGATGGATTACGAGTTAAGTATAGACTTAATTCTTGTTGGTTTGTCGATAGTTATTCACGGTTTGTGTTGAACTATCGAATGAACCAAATATCCACCACAATTCGAGTGATCAATCTCGCCAAGAGGCAATGAGAACAATTTGTCAAGCAACATATAGCAAGGCGTTCTATTGGTGGATTCTTCTTCCTCTGGTTCCAAGAAGAGGAAAGAAGAAGAAAAAGGCTCGAAGCCGAAAGGAAGTGCAGCGAAAGGCAAGAAGAAGACCAAAGAGACGCACCAAAAGGTACTGCTTCCATTGCGGTAAGGCGGTCATTGAGGCGAATCGCAAAATCTATCTCGAAGAATCGAAGCGAAGAAGGCATCGGATGCCTCGACTTCTTCGGTATGTTTGTCATTGAGGTTAATCTTGTTTCGATCATAACATATGGGTATTAGATACGGTTGTGGCTCACACATATGCAATGATATGCAGGCCTCGGACGATGAGGACTCATAAAGGGAGATATGGACTGCGTGTTGGCAATGGAGCAAGAGTTCTTTGCATTAGCCGTAGGGACTTATGTTTTGACACTCCCAGTGGGCTTGTACTTAACTTGGATGATTGTTATTTTGTACCCGTGTTAACAAAGAACATCTTATCATTTCTTGTTTAAATAGATTTGGTTTCCATTTGTCTTTTGGTAACAATGGTTGTTCTATTAGTTCAAATGGAATGCTTTATGGTACTGGTACATTATGCAATGGAATTTACATATTAGATATGTCACATCCAGTTATGAATGTCAATGACACTAAAAGACATAAAAGAGATAATTTAAAATCAACTTACTTATGGCATTGTCGCCTTGGCCATATAAATGAGAGACGCATCGCTAAGCTCCACAAGAGTGGAAGTTTAGGGTCATTCGATTATGAATCTTATGACACATGTGAATCTTGTTTATTAGGCAAGATGATTAAGTTACCTTTTAAGGGAAAGGGTGAACGAGCGACTGGATTATTAGACCTAATACATTCAGATGTATGTGATCCGATGTCCATCCATGCCAGAAGTGGTTGCCGTTACTTCATTACCTTTATCGATGATTATTCTCGATATGGGTACCAGATGTCGATGAGATACAAATCAAGCGTTTGAAAAGTTCAAACAATTCAGAAATGAAGTAGAAAAACAACTTGGGAAAAGTATCAAAACATTACGATCCGATCGTGGTGGTGAATACTTAGACCAAGTTTTTGATTATCTCGTAGATAATGGGATATTATCTCGGTGGACCCTCCTTACACACCACAACATAATGGTGTGGCAGAAAGGAGAAATCGAACCTTGTTGGACATGGTACGATCTATGATGGGCTTTGCGATTACCAAAATCCTTTGGGGATATGCACTTGAGACATTTGTTTACTTGTTAAGCAGAGTTCCATCAAAGACAGATTGATGTTACTCCATATGAGATGTGGACTAACAAGAAACCTTATCTTTCTTATTTGAAAGTATGGGGTTGTCCCGCTTATGTGAAGCGGACACGGTCGAGATAAGCTTGGAGCAAAATCGACAAATGTTTGTTCGTAGGATATCTAAAGAAACAAGAGGATATCAATTCTACTTTACGAGGAACAAAAGGTGTTTGTTTTGATGCATGCTGTCTTTAGAGAAAGAGTTTCTTTTAAAAGAGGACGGTGGGAGCAAAGTTGAACTTGAAGAAGTTCAAGATGTTCGGACAGACGCGGATCAATTGCTGAACTCAAGCGTAACTCATACAGATGAGGTAACAGATTCAACCTTCTACTACACACGAAAGTCGAGGTCAAGTAGGATCGTTACATTCTAGAGATATGGATTTCGTAAGTGAGCAGAATGACGTAATGCTCATAGAGGATGATGAGCCTACTACCTATGAAGAGGTTCTGAAGAGTTCAGAGTCTGAAAAATGGCTTCATGCCATGAAATCTGAAATAGATTCCATGTATGAAAACCAGGTATGGACTTTGGTTGATGCACCTGAAGGGATAAAACCTATAGGGTGCAAATGGGTTTTCAAGAAGAAAACTGACATGGATGGTAATGTGATTACCTATAAAGCAAGGCTTGTGGCTAAAGGCTTTCGTCAGAGACAAGGAGTTGACTATGACGAGACCTTCAGTCCAGTAGCAATGCTTAAATCCATTAGGATACTCTTAGCCATTGCCGCTCATTATGATTATGAGATATGGCAAATGGATGTGAAGACGACTTTCACGAATGGAAATCAGCCGAGGATGTACATGACACAACCCGAGGGCTTCATTTCCAGCGATGGCGAAAAGGTATGCAAGCTTGTAAATCCATTTATGGATTGAAGCAAGCATCCAGAGTTGGAATATCCATTTTGATGAGACAATCAAAGAGTTTGGATTCTCACAAAATCCGGATGAACACTTGTGTGTACAAGAAAGTTAATGGAGCTGCGATCGTATTCCTTGTGTTATATGTAGATGACATATTGTTGCTAGGAAGCGATGTCTCAATCTTCGCAATCGGTAAAAATTTGGTTGTCAAACAATTTGCCATGAAAGACCTTGAGAGGCAACTTATATCCTTGGGATAAAGATCTATAGAGATAGATCGAAGAGGTTGCTTGGTCTTTCACAATCAGCGACATAGACAAGGTGCTAAAGAGGTTTAGCATGGAGCAATCAAGAGAGGGTTTCTTCCCATTACTCATGGGATAACACTCTCAAGTCCATGTGTCCCAAGACACAGGATGAGAGGATGCGTATGAATATGATCCGTATCGTCTGCGATAGGATCTATTATGTACGTAATAATGCTATGTCACGAGACCCGATGTATCATATGCTCTAAGTGTTCGAGCGATACCAATCGGATCTGGTGAGGGTCCATTGGGTGGTATCAAGAATATCTAAAGTACTTGCGAAGAACTAAGGATGTTTTCTTGATATATGGAGATGGAAGTCTCAAGTGGCGGGCATCTGGATGCGATTTTCAATCGATAAGGGCGACTCGAGGTCCCAATCGGGTTATGTTTTCACACTAAATGGCGGAGCGATCGGTTGGAAGAGTTCCAAGCAGAGGCGATCTGCGATTCAACGATCGAGGCGAGTACATTGCAAGATCGGATGCGTGAAAGGAAGCGGTTTGGATCGAAGTTCATTTCGAACTTGGTGTGGTTCCTAGGTGTGATGGACCCATCTGATTGTTTTGTGACAACACTTGGGGCTATTCTTGCAGCAAAGGAGCCAAGGTCTCATCAACGGTCCAAACACGTACTCACCGATACCATTTGATTCGGAGATCATTGCTCGAGGTGATGTCACGATAGAAAATTCCACGAGCACAACATTCTTGATCCGTTGACAAAGCCGTTACCACAGAAGAATTTTGATTCTCATGTACTCGCTTATGGTATTAGATACCAAGGCGATTGGCTTTAGGTCAAGTGGGAGATTGTTAGAGTAGTGCCTACAAAGGCAATCCCTTTAGCGCATTTTGTTCATAGTCATGTATGCAGACTCATGAATAAATAAAGCAAGGCATATTTCATTTATTTGATGTTCATTTTATTATTAATTGATAATGATCTTTAATCAAATTAATGAAGTCCACGATACATGACATAGCATGAAGAAAATTATGATGTGATCATACTATTGAGATTCCTATCATGTGCAATTATGTCAAGATATCTAAATTATCCTAGTCATAGGATTAATGAGGCTGGACATCGTTAATCTGGATAGACTAGCACATGTCAAACTCTTTGATTGGATCAAGCGGTGGATCTCGTAAAAGCTGTAAATATTGAGATATTTAGATTTGACATGTGGATGCTTACTAGTGGTAGTAAGTACATTGGATGACTGCTATGAGATCATCACATGGATGTCCTATACAAATGTCGGTGATAATCTCATCATAGCAATGGTGCAAGTATCCTTAGACTTGAGGTACTCGAGGATATCTTGAGTCTTGATTTTGTACTTTGACTCTATTCCTTGTTGCCTTTCGGAGGTCGCTCATAGGGTGGTGATTGGAGTGCGACTTGAGGTATTGAAGGTAATTGAGTAGCCAATAGAGGATTCACCACTGTTATAGCGAAGAGATACCCATGGCCTCTTATCGGGATCATTACTTTGAAGTCTCGGCATCGGACATACATATGTCATGAAGATGGTCTTCATGGACATATAAAGTAATGAGTCCTAGGACGAGAACTGATTACACTTAGACTAGATTTGATCTGATCAGTCTAGTAAGAGTTGACACATTGCCCATACTCAAACCAAGTGGGGTATAGCATGGTGAAAGGACGAATTGCACGGTAATTGTCTATGGAAGGGTTCGTGATATGGTTTCATTAGTCAAACCAATTACTTTCCGGTCAATTGGGGGTCATGATGTGTTGCTAGATACCGCTCATGACTTGCTCAGATTAAGTGTTAATCTAAGTGACCAACATAACCGGGAACCTAATGGGTCACACGCATAAGAGTGACTCGGATAATCTGTAAAATAGTTTCGGACAGAGATTCGATATCTGGAGAGCAATAGGATTAAATGGATCCCGATGAGATTGGGATATGTCCCGATGAGATCGCGACATCGACATTGTTGGAAACCGTTTCTGGTGATTTTTCACGGCGGGTTCTAAGCAGCCCAGTAGGACCAATTTCAGCTTGATTGGACCACTTCAGCAATTATATATATTAATTAATTAAGGAAATAATTAATTAATTAATTAATTAATTATATATATATATATGCATTTCGGTGGAGCCATAAATGGTGGAGATAAGTTAAGTTTGAAAAAGTCAAACTTAATGATGATTTAGCATTTTAAGGCATTTTATGCCTACCTACGTGGATGAGCATCCACCAAGCCTTCATATGTCTTTTAAGTTGTTAAAATACATATTAGAAGGTGATAAAAAAAAGAGCTTGCACGGTTTTGATGGAAGAAGAGAATCGAAATTGCTTAAAGAGTTAAGCTTTGGAAAATTTGTTTTCATCTTCTTCATCTCTTCCATTCAAGATTGCTTCTTCTTCTCCAAGGCTCCACCAAGATCATTTCACTTGCTCTCGAAGGCTAAGGTAAGAGCTAGCACTCTTCTCTTTAGTCTAGCTATTCCCGGGTTAAAAGAGTTTGTCCCGGTTAGGTTTTCCGACCTCTGCGTGGATACCGTTAGAGACGGTCTCCTTTGGTCGTTATGGTTTGATTGTTTGTACTTACACATGGATCTGCCTTTCGGAATGTCCGGGACTCAAAATTTAAATTCGCCTTTGTGGGCATGTGATGCCTACCGGGATTTTCCTACATTCTCCACGACTCACGAGATGTTAAATCATGAAAGAAGGTGAGTCAATTTTACAATGCTTGACCGTTTTGCAGAAATTATAAATGGATTAGGCAACATGGGAAAGCACATGACGGATAGCGAGAAGGTGAAAAGATTCTTCGCTCACGCCAAAGGAATGGGATTCTCAGTGACCGCAATCATGGAGTCGAAGGATCTCGACCATCTGGAATTCAACGCTTTGGTGGGATCACTCATCAACTATGAGATTATTCTCAATCCAGAGGAGGTAGAGGTAAGCCTAAAAATCTATCTTTTAAAGCTAACACCTCTCTTGTTGATGAAAGTGATGAGGAATTAGATGAAAGTGAGGAAGGCGAAGAAATCGCGATGTACGCCAAAAATTTAAGGAAGTTCGAGGACTTCTCAAAATTGAAGAAAAGAATTAAATGGCGAAAATGTAGAAAGAAAGAGGTTTGGCGCGGAAAGAAAACAAAAGGCTATGACGAAAAGAAAGGCAACGAAGAATGTTGGAGATGTGGAAAGCGAGGACATCTCGCAAGAGAATGCAAAAGCTCATCATCAACTTCAAACTTTCAGAAAAATGATAGATACGACAAAGGTAAAAAGAAAACTAGCTTGGTGGCAACTTGGAGTGATGAGGAGGATGCATACCAAAATGATGATGAAAACAACCTGGCACTTATGGCCAAGAGTTCATCAAGCAACGATGAAAATGAGGTAAATCACTATGAACAAGATTTAAGAGATTCCTTTGATGCTTTACAAGCTGATTTTGAAGAAGCCATTGAGATTAACAAAAATTAAGAAAGAAAATACGAGAGTTGACTGCTGAAAATAGTACTTTACATGAAACGATTGATGATTTAGATAGTCCAAAAGAAGATCATTCTGCATGTCTTATTGAAAAAGAAAATCTTATTTGTGAACTTGATAGGCTTCGAAAAGAATTTTCGTATGTGGTTGGTAAATTCGCTGGTGGAAATGCTAAGTTTGAAGAATTGTTGTCTTTACAAAGATATACTATTTCTAAACATGGATTAGGATATGATCCGTATAATAGAGAGTGTTCTTTAATTTCCAAATTTACCAAAGATGGAAAAGTTGCTCAATGTACTAGATGTTTGAGAGATGGACATATAGAACTTGCTTGCAAGAGTACTAGAAGGTGTATTAAGGTTAAGAAAATTTGGGTTATTAAAGGCACAACACCACCAAATGTGGTTTATATGGCTAACCAATATGGACCCAAAATGACTTGGGTACCTATAAGAAGAAAGAATGTTGATATTGTAGGTACAAGCAAGGGATGAAAGGCCGTCAAGCACTTGGTACATCGACAGCGGATGTTCGAGACACATGAGTGGGGACAAGAACCTTTTTGCAGAAATTGAACCAAAAAATCAAGGTTATGTCACTTTCGGAGACAACAACAAAGGTAAGGTCATTGGAATTGGTAAAGTGGGTAAGGAACCTTTACCAACCATTGACAACGTTTTACTTGTTGATGGGTTGAAACATAACTTGCTAAGTGTGTCTCAACTATGTGATATGGACTTCAATGTTAGTTTTGAATCATCACATTGCATGATTAAAAAGGATGGACATGTTGTTTTCATTGGTTTGAGACATGGAAATACATACATTGTAGACTTGCATGACGATAGCTCTTTTAATGAAAAGTGCCTAGTAACATTAGAAGAAAATGCATTTTTGTGGCATAGAAAATTAGGACATGCACCATTGCCTTTAATTTCTAAGCTTTCAAAGAATGACATTGTAAAAGGTTTGCCTAAGATTAAATTTGTTAAAGATCACTTGTGTGAGTCCTGCTTGAAAGGCAAACATGTTAGAGAATCTTTCAAACCAAAAAAAGAAATTTGCACATCTAGAATTCTTGAACTTGTGCATATGGATTTGATTGGACCATCTAGGCATGCTAGTCTTAGTGGAAAATTATATGTACTTGTGATTGTAGATGATTTTCTAGATTTGCTTGGTAAGATTTCTTGCAAATAAAAGTGATGCCGTTAATGAATTTACCAAGTGGTGTAGATTGGTTCAAAATGAGAAAAATTTGTTGATCGTTGCTATTAGGACCGATCATGGAGGAGAATTTGAATGTGAACCTTTTGAAAATCTCTGTGACAAATACGGGATGGAGCATAACTTCTCAACACCTATGACTCAAGAACAAAACGGTGTTGTAGAAAGGAAAATCGTCACTGAGGAAATGAACAGAACCATGTTGAATGAATACAACCTCCTAAATCATTTTTAGCGAAGCGGTCAATACCGCGTGTTACGTCATCAATAGGGTGCACTTGCGAAGAGACAAAAATAAGACACCCTACAAACTTTGGAAAGGTAAGAAACCCAACATCTCTTATTTTCATCCATTTGGTTGTAAAGTTTTTATTCATAATAATGGAAAGAGTAATCTGGGAAAATTCGATTCTAAATCGATGTTGGTGTATTTATTGGTTATTCTCAAACTAGTAAGGCTTTTAGAGTTTATAATAATAGGACTAAATGTGTTGAAGAAAGTATACATGTTAAATTTGATGAAATAATTTCACCCCAAGAAAGGTTTGTTTTGATGATGATGCGGTAGTTAGGGTAATAAATTTGAAGAAATTGAATCCAAGATTGAGGAATTGAAGTCGGATAAAAAAACCATGTACCGACACTAAATCATGGGCAAAAGCAAAGAATCATCCTATGGAGCAAGTGATTGGTGATTTGAATGTTGGAGTAAGGACTAGAAGAAACATTTATGAGAATATGAGTAATTCAAACTTTCATTTCGTTGGTAGAACCCAAAATATAGAAGAAGCTCTTAAAGATGAAAAGCGGCTTTTAGCTATGCAAGAGGAGCTTAATCAATTCAAACGAAATGATGTTTGGGATTTGGTAGCTCCACCGAAAGACAAGACCATCATTGGAGTTAAATGGGTAAATCGAATTAAGTATGATGAGAATGGTGAAGCGATCAAAAATAAATCAAGGTTAGTGGCTCAAGGATTTTATCAAGAAGAAGGCCTTGATTACAATGAAACATATGCTCCTGTGGCTCGTTTGGAAGCAATTAGATTGCTATGTGCTTTCGCGTCACATAAAAGGATCAAATTAAATCAAATGGACGTCAAGAGTGCATTTCTAAATGGGTATATTCAAGAGGAAGTCTACGTCAAACAACCGTCGGGATTTGAAGATCATGAGCATCCGAATTATGTCTACAAACTCAAGAAGGCATTTTATGGACTAAAGCAAGCACCTAGAGCATGGTATGAGAGGTTAAGTACTTTTCTAACTCAACATGGATATGTTCGTGGTAAGATAGATAATACTTTGTTTATTAAACATGTTGATCATGATATGCTTATTTGTCAAATTTATGTTGATGACATTGTGTTTGGTGCTACTAATGAATTTTTGTGCAAAGAATTTAGTGATTTAATGCAAGGTGACTTTGAAATGAGCATGATGGGGGAACTCAAGTTCTTCCTTGGATTGCAAATCAAGCAACACAAAAATGGGATCTTCATCCATCAATCGAAGTACACCAAGGAACTTCTTAAGAAGTTTAAAATGGATGGATGCAAAGTAGCAAAGAACTCCAATGGCAACAAACACGGTCTTGGAAAAACATGAACATGAAGAAGACGTTGATCAAAACTCTATAGAGGTATGATCGGCTCTCTTTGTATTTAATCGCTTTAGACACGATATTATGTTTGCCACATGTCTATGTGCTAGATTTCAATCATGCCCTAAAGTTTCACATTTAGCGCTTGCAAAAGAATCTTTAGATATTTGAGTAGAACTATTAATCATGGTTTGTGGTATCCTAGTTGTGATTCATTTGATTTGTATGCTTATAGTGATGCTGATCATGGTGGCTGTAGAATTGATAGATAAAGTACTAGTGGCTTGTGTCATTTCTTAGGATCATCTTTGATTTCTTGGGCTAGCAAAAGCAAGTTAGTGTAGCCATTTCCTTCTTGAATCCGAATATGTAGTATTTGGGAGTGCTTGTGCCCAAGTTCTTTGGATTAAACATCAATTGCTTGATTATGGTATTGTGGTAAAAAATATTCCTATCTATTGTGACAATACCAGTGCTATTTGTTTGAGTAAAAATCCAATTCTGCATAGTAGGACAAAGCACATTGAGATTAGGCATCATTTGATTCGTGATCATTGTTTGAAAGGTGACATTTGTTTGAAGCATGTTTCTACTAGTGATCAATTAGTTGACATTTTTACTAAGCCTTTTAAAGAAGATGTGTTTGTGAATATTAAATTGAGATTAGGCATGTGTGATTTAAATGCTTTTGGTTGAATTTATTCATATATCAAATGGTCAAGATTTGAGGCGTTTATACAATCACATCCGAAGATACATTCATCATGTTGCTCACTTGGGCTAAATTAAGTGAATTATTCGGGAGTTATGGACATACTTTTTGACTGGACCATCAACAAGTCGAGTTGTGAGGAATTTAGTGTTTTGGAAACCAGAAAATTGGATGATAAGTCGACTTATTTGTATCGACAAGTCGACTTATTAAGGTCGATAAGTCGACTTATTAAGGAAACAAGTCGACTTATTCCTGGACGGAGCTTTTTTTAAAAACCCTTCTCCTTCTTCTTCTCCGTAAAATTTCTCTCACTAAACCCTAAACCTTTCTCTCAAAACTCAACTTATCCTCTACAAACTACTCAAATCTCACTTACCCATCCATTTTCGACCTTCACCCATTCACTACCGACTCATTACCTCCTCTAATCCTTCTCTCTTTTCGAAAACCCTCGTTTAAAACCCTAACCTCACATCTGAATTTTTTTCCCTTTCTCTCTAAATATCTTCCATGGCTCCAAGAAAAGTCTCTCAAAAAGGGAAAGCAACCGTTCCATCTCAAGATCCCCACGTTTCTCCAAGGCCACGGGTTCGTGGATCTTCTTCAAGAGGAGATGCAACAATGGAGGATGACGTTCTTGAACCTAGATTCGTCTCAAGGGATGCTCAAAATGTGAATTACAAGGTACTGAAAGATGAAGTTTTAATTCCCTATATGAGATTCGATTGGACTGAGTTAGATAGCAGTGAGTTCTCGGAGGTATTTTCTGAAATTGTGAACCTTGGGTTAAAATTTTTTTTGGGTTTCCATGATGTTATCTATGAAGAGGCGGTAAAAGAATTTTTTGCGAATCTATTTGTGATTAGGAGCAATGTTGAAGAGGGAGTTCTCTTGTCTTCGAAAATTAACGGGAAAGCTTTCTATCTTAGTGAATCAGATTTGTGCACTATGTCTAACTTGCCTAGAGGAGGAGTTAGGCCTAGAGCCTCTTTTTCTGATTTTGAGATTATGAGAAATGTTGATGGTGACACTGACGAGGAAGCCGAAGAAAATTTCAGCTATACTGAGGAAAAGGGTGCTGACTTGTTGGTTCGGTTATGTTCCGACCATTTCCCTCCATTTGAGCCTATGGATCTTCCTTTGAATTATCGTTTATTGCATTATGCTATTAACAGGGTTGTGTTTCCTAAGAAGGCCAGAATAATCGATCACTTGCCTTGGATAAGGAGATTTTGTGGCATATGGAGGAGGTCGGAAAAAATTTTCCGAGTTTGATTATTCAGATGATGAGGAGAAAAGCAAGCTTATTACGTGGATAGTGAAGGGAAATTTGTCCAGCATACAGAATGCCGTTCTTCGCTCGATTACTCATATCTCTCAGATTAGGAGATGCAATCAACACTTATATAAGTTTTCCTTATCCTCGAGTTGGCGATTCACGCCTTACAACCTAAGGAGTATGAAGTTGGTTGGACGGTTGAAAAGGTTGGGCATACTCCTATCATGTTGAGAAGCTTGGGTTGACATTGGTGGGTGAGCGGTATCTTCTAGGAAACGATCTAGACAACAGAGCGTCCAAAGCGACTCACGACCAAGTAATGTCCAAAGCGGTGAGGTCTCTGGTGATATACGGAACTTCGAGATCAATTAGATGAGATTAATGAGCGTCGGGATGGTCACCAAGACTCACTCATACGGTTGGAGCGAAAATTGACGAGCAACGGCATTCTTACTAGTTTAGAAAAGAGCATCAAGAAGTTATTTGATAAGCTTGGGTGTAGACATGATGATTCTTTATGATGTGTGTTGCATTACGCCGTGACCAACATTTTGATTTATGTTGCTTTATGTGTTTTTTATGTGTTTATGTTGTTTTGACATTTCTTTTGTATTGAATATTCCCATCGTTTGAATTTGATGTTAGGTTTGGATTTTGACTTCATTATTCTTCATTTTTGCTAAATCTAATTTTGAATTTTTGATCATGACAAAAAAGGGGAGTAAGATTGAAATTGATATTTGATTTAGGGGGAGTGAAAATTTCTTCATTGATTTGCAATTTTATTGATTTCAATTTATTCATTGATTAAGGGGGAGACAACCTAACCATCAAGACAAGGGAAACCTTGATCAAATTTTATCTCTTTCCAATTTCTTGTCAATTTCTTGATATTTTGTCATTATCAAAAGGGGAGATTGTTGGACCAATGGTGGTTGACAAATTAAATCCCTTTATGTTTTGATAATAATAAAATATCTAGAATTAGTTAAGAAATTATTTCGAGTATTACTCAAGGAAAGAATCATGCAAAACAAGATGAACAAATGTTTAAATTATTGAAGAATCAAGAAAGGAGGTTCATTCTAAGTGTAAATGGCATTACACATGAAGATTCTAGAGGATTTGATGAATGTTACCGTTGAAGGCTAAACAAGTCGACTTACACAATACAAGTTGACTTACATATGAAGATGAATTCACACAAGTCGACTTATTGGGAACAAGTCGATTTATCGAAGCAAACAAGTCGACTTATATATAACAAGTCGACTTATTGAGAGCTTGAGCTACAAGTTTTACGTAAATGGTTGAAACAAGTCGACTTATGTATTCGACAAGTCGACTTATTGAAGCTGATTCAGCTCCAACGGTCCAATTTGATAAAATGGAATGGAGATGATCAAGGAACGACTATATCCAATCAAGCAACGGCTAGTTGAGCTCCAACAGCTATATTTCATCAACTATAAATAGAGGATGATGGAAGAAGAGCAACAACTAGTTCCACAAGCTCAAATACTCTCATATTACTTCATATTGCTCACTATTGCTCTTATATTGTTACAATTTGCTTTGAGCATTTGTTCTTCAATTTTTATATTGTTTTGTTACAATTGAGTGGCTAGAGGGAAGGTCACGTGAGGTAGGATTTGTCTTAGTAATACAAATCGTGTGTAAAGGTTGCTTGAGCCGGAATTCAAGTGAAGTTGTAAAAAGTTAACACTCAACTACAAAGTGTGCAATAAAGTGGTTGGCAAAATCCTAAGTGGGAGCTTAGGTAGAGGACGTAGGTCTTGGCACCGAACCTCTATAAAAATAAGTGTTTGATCTTCGTCCCTATACTATTTCAATTAAAGTTTATCTAAATTATTTTTGTGTGTTTAACTTTTGATTTTCTTGTAGAAATTTTTCAAAGAATCTTAAGATCTATTCAACCCCCCCTTCTAGATCACTTACACTTGCTACTGGAGCATATGTCTCATTATAGTCTATCCCTTCTTGCTGATTATAGCCTTGAGCTACTAATCTAGCTTTATTCTGACTTACTCTACCTGATTTGTCTAACTTATTCTTAAAAACCCATTTGGTTCCTATAATGGATTTCTTTGAAGGTTTTGGGACTAAGGACCAAATATTATTCCTAGTAAACTGATTCAGCTCCTCTTGCATGGCTAAAACCCAAGCTTCATCCTGAAGAGCTTCCTAAATCTTCTTAGGTTCTATTTCAGAGATGAAAGCCACATTAGCTTCTCTTCTAAATTTGGACCATGTCCTAACTCCTTCTGAGGTCTCCCCGATAATTAACGCTTCTGGATGAGAACTCCTATATTTCCAATCTCTTTTTAATCATATAGTTTCTGGAATATCCTCAACCTTATCTACTTGAGTTTCTGATGATGGAGTTTCTGTTGTTTCATCTAAGTTCTTTGAAGGACCTTCACTCTCCATGTCATCTTCCTTATGGGGTTGGGAACTATCATCAAACTTGACATGGATGGTTTCCTCAACTGTCTTTGAGATAAGGTTATATACCCGAAATGCCTTAGATGATGATGAGTAGCCTAGAAAAATTCCTCAATAGGTCTTTGAATCGAACTTATCCAACAAATCCTTTGTATTCAGAATAGAGCACTTGCACCCAAATGGATGAAAGTAAGATATGTTAGGTCTCCTTCCATTCCATAACTTATAAGGAGTCTTCTTCAACAAAGGTCGCAACAGTATTTTGTTCTGAATATAACATGCTGTATTCACAGCTTCGGCCCAGAAGTACTTAGGAAGATTCTTCTCACATAGCATAGTCCTTTTCATCTCTTGAATCGTCTTGTTCTTCCTCTCAACAACTCCATTCTATTGTGGGGTCCTAGGGGGTAGAGAAATTATGGGAAATTCCATTCTCCTCACAGAAAAATCTAAACTTCTCATTCTCAAACTTTCCACCATGATCACTCCTGATACTGGCTATAGATAATCCTTTTTCAATCTGTAACTTTCTGAAAAGGGTCCTAAAACACTTAAAGGATTCATCTTTGTGTGACAAAAATAATATCCAACAAAATCTAGTAAAGTCATCAATAATAACAAGTCCATATTTCTTTCCATCAAGACTTATTGTCCGTAAACCCTAATCCGGTTTTATCATTCGGATGTCTACATTTTCCTAGCATCTCATTCATTCTCTTTGTGCTCTCAGTGAATGTAGCTAAATCAGATGAAAGACTCTTAATTCTAAGCTTCAACTGATTTATCTCATCAGTTTTATCTACAACTTTCTTTTTCTCCTCTAGTTGTTTCTTTAAGCAAATATTTTCTCTCTAAGTCTTTCAGATGTTTAAGATTTTCTACATACTTCTTCTTTAACAGTTTATACTGTTTCAGAATAGCATGAGAATCCTCTAATAGTTCTGAATAAGCATCATGCAAGTTATCGTATTCAGAAGTTACCTCCTCATTACTTTCTTCCTCGGCTACTAGGCAGATATTAGCATGTTCAGATATCTCAAAATTTGTATCTGACTCTGATGAATCTAGATCTTTCCAAGTTGCCATCATACTTTTCTTGCCTTCTCTACTCTTCTTTGGTTTCTTCTTTAGAGTAGGACATTCGGACTTGTAATGTCCAAGTTGATTACACTCGTAGCATATGATAGATGTCTTTTCTGTTTTACCATCATCTTTGCTATTCTTCTTGAAGAACTGACTTTCTTTGGACTTCTTCTTCCACATCCGTCTTATCTTCTTGGAAATGAATGATAATTCGTCATCTTCATCACTTGACTCTTGTTCTGATTCGCTTGAGTCATCATTCTTTGATTCTTCAATTTTTAGTGCTTTCGATGATTTTCTCCTTCTTTGAGCCTTGTGGTTCTTCTGTCCGGCCTTCAGTGCTATTGACTTGTCCCGTTTTGTCTTGTCTTCAGCATCGAGTTCTACTTCATAAATCTTCAGTGATCCAAGCAACTCGTCAAGCTTTAGCACGCTTAAGTCCTTAGCTTCCTGCACCGATGTAACTTTTTGTCTTCACCTCTTCGGAAGACTTCTTAAGATCTTTCTTACGTGATCTTGGTTATTGTATGTTCTTCCAAGGGCTTTCAATCTATTGACAATTGTTTGAAATCTTCCAAACATTTGATCAATAGATTCTTCTTCTTTCATCTTGAAAAGCTCGTACTGGTGCACAAGAATGCTTATCTTGGATTCTTTGACCTAGTTTGTGCCTTCATGAGCGATGGACAATGTGTCCCACATCTCCTTCACAGTGTCGCATCTGTGGACTTTGTCATACTCACTCCTGCTCAGGGCACACGTCAAGAAGAATTTAGCCTTAGAGTTCAACTGAATTCTCACCTTTTAGTCAGCAATCCATCTGGTTCGTGGAATAAGATTTCCATCTTCATCTGCTGGTGTATATGGTCCATTCTTTATCACATCCCAAAGGTCGACATGAGTAGATTCTATGAACAACCGCATTCTATCTTTCTAGTAATGATAGTCTTCTTCGTTGAATGCTGGAGGTCTAGTGACTGAGGCACCTTCTGCAATGTATATATGTGATTCTGCCATTATCTTTAATCCAAACTTTACTACAGTGATCCTTGGATACCAGGCTCTGATACCAATTGAAGTAAATCACATGTTAGTATAATGCTTATAATGCGATATACGAATACACGAGAAGGGGGGGTTGAATTGTGTATTCCCCTTTTTGAAAACTCTTTCAAAGAACGTTTTGTTAAAACCAAGTTCTTTTCACAGAAACTTTGGTGAGTTCAAATTAATCAAAACTTTGAAAACTTGTTTCGAAATCTAAGTAATAACACAACTTTGAACTAAAAGAGAGATAGAGTAGAGAAAAGTTGACACAACGTTTTTATACTGGTTCACCCCAAACCGTGGGCTATGTCCAGTCCTCATAAATTTTTTTGAGATTTCACTATCTCTTCAATGTTTACATGTATTCTTTCTGAGCCTCTTTAGTTCTCAACACTCAGTATTCTTTCACTCTTAGCCTATGCAGGCTATCTATACAACTTTCTTACAAAAGTGTTTGAACTCTATTACAGTAATACTAGCTCTCAGCTAATTCGCACAGCAATCTCACAAACAAGCTTTTTCGTTCACGTATGCGTGAGTCAACTAACTTCGCAATCTTCGACTTTGACTCATATTTATAGTCTTCGTCTGTAACTTCTTCTTGATTCTTGCTTCTTGAATCTTTTTTCTTGAATCTTGTTTCTTGAATCTTGAAAGAAACGGTTAATCAGTTGAGTTATGTAACTAACTCGAACTGACTCTTCGTCTCGCTTTTGATTTCGCATCCGCTTTTGGCGCCTGTTTTAAGGCCTGCTTTTCTACGTCTTCGCTCTTTTTGTTTTATACGCCTATTTTCATTTCGCATCTGCTTTTATACTTATGCGTCTGCGTTTGCTTTTTATTTTCCGTCTGTTTTTCACTTCTACGTCTACTTTTCAATCTGAGTCTGCTTTTTACTTACTTCTGTTTTCCAATTTGCGTATGCTTTTTAACTTCTGAGTCTGTTTTTCATTTTGCGTCTGCTTTTCATTTTCATTCTCATTCTTCGTCTGTTTTTTCTTCTTCATTGTTATTCATCAAAATCATATATACGTAAAGTCATTTTGACTCAACAGAATTGTGTAATCTTTTTGAGAATACAAAAACTTTTGATATTTCTTGAAAAACTTTTTCAACTATCAAATGAATGCCAAAATTATTATACTAAAGTAGCTACAAATCTGAATTGCAAATAAATTTTATCTATTCGTCTAACAATAAGAAAATTAAAGTGTAAGGTTAGAGAATAGACGCTGCAATTTTATAATGGTTCACCTCAAACCTTGGGCTACTTCCAGTCCTCATAGTTTTTCTAAAATTTCACTATACTCTTCAAACTTTACAAGTATTCTTTCTTCCCTTCCAAAGCCTCTTCAGGTCTCTTACACAAAGTATTCTTTCTGTTATCTTAGCCTTTCCAGGCTCTTAGCCTTTTCTTTCTCTCACTTAGAAAGATATTGCGAACTTTTTGTTACAGTAGCGTTTGCTTTCTTCTATCGCACTACAGGATTTTTCTAAGTATGTAAAACTTGAAAACTAAAAAAAATAATAAGCCTTCGACTAGGACTAGTATTTATAGCCTAAGTCTCCAACTACTTCTTGAAAAATACTTCTTATTTCTTTTAAAAACCGTTATTTAGTTGAGTTCTGTAACTAACTCCAACTAACTAACAGTCTAACGTACTAGAGTATCTTCTTCTCTATATTGTCTGTGTTTTGCTTCTTCTGTGATGACGTGTCGTCTGCGTTTTGTTTCTTTTGTGATGACGTGTCGTCTGTGTTTAGTTTCTTCTGTGTTTTGCTTCATCTGGAATTGTTAGAGCGGGTGGATTTAACCCCTGAGGGACCCACCAACAGATCCGGTATCGGATGGATTTTAACTTACGAAGGGACCCATGATCATTGCCCATTATCGATATTGTCCTTTTGGTCATGGGTGAGCCACGGCTCGAACCCATGACCTCAAGGTTTTATTCCTTTATGTGGGACGCCTCACCATTGGGCTCGATAGTGAGGCGCCTCAATGGTGAGAGGCGCCCACATAAAGTGGAATAAAACTTGAGGTCACGGGTTCGAGCCGTGGCTCACCCATGACCAAAGAGGACAATATCGATAATGGGTACTGGTTATGGGTCCCTTCAAGTTAAATCCACCCAGACTGGATCTGAGTTCATGGGTCCCCTCGTAAGTTAAAATCCACCCGGGTCCAACAGGAATGACTATGTGATACTTATATTTTTCTGCACACTTAACACACTTATCAAAACAATTCATTTATTTCTAATATTATTATTATTTAATTGTCACCAAAATTAATAGACGTGAAGTCTTCTTGACTTAACACCATTAACTCAAATAATTAACTGAGTTGCACATAGTGATCTAAGACCTTAAAAATCTAAAATGGTGTTAAGTTATGTTTAAGAAATCTATGAATGATGGATATAGGAACTTATCCTATAATATTCAACAGAAAATCTTATTGGTTTTAAATCATTTTAGAATTCAAATTTACTTGATGACTCTATTAATATGTATAAAACATGACTATTTCCTAAAGAATTCCCTTAACTTCCTAGTGTTGATTATTGTGAAGTATTTATCTCAGTTATCAAACCTACGAATATTCACTTATTTCTAAGTCTTCCCATTAGTTGTAAGTGATCTATTTGGTAACTTAATGTTAATAATGCCTTTTTATAAGGTTATATCTTTATGAAGATGTTTACATGGCATAACTACTAGATTTTATTAATAATGGAAATCCCACATATATCTGTAAGTTATGCAAGGCCATTTAAGGTCTTAAGCAAGAATCAAAAGCTTAGTATTATAAGCTATGAAAATTTCTTATAGCCTCTTACTTTACCAACTAGGATGTTGACGACATAATTATTACTAAATGCAATGTCATTGAAGTTTAATGATTTATTGATCATCTTGAAAAAAAAATTCCGTAAAGAATCTTAGTGATTTGACTTACTTTCTTGGTGTTGAAGTTTCTATTACTCCCAATGGTTTACTTCTCTTTTAGAAAAAAAGTGTATCACATATCTTCTTGCTATATAAATATGATCGGGGTCAAACATGTCACCATTCATTTATGACAGAGCTAACACTAATATCTCTTTTTAGATTTATATTAATAGATCCTTTTGAATATAGAACAATTGTTGGTGGTTTTTTATACTTATGCCTCACTCACTTTGACATTGCATATGATATTAAGAAGTTGTCTCAATTTATGCATAGACTTATTACTAATCATTGGATTGATGTCTAGCACATGTTTTGCTATCTTTTGGTATAATTGATCATGATCTTTCCTTATATTATCATACAACTTTATCTCTTCATGCCTTTTCGAATTTTGACTAGGGCAACTATAAAGATGACTACACCTCCACCATACTTATATTGTTTATCTTGATAACAATTTCTGTTCTACAATTTGTCCATTTGTAAAGAAATTCATAAAACTTTCATTTATTTTCCCTAATTAACCATTTGTTGAATTAATTGGTCTAATTATTTTAATTAATGTTCAAACTAAATTATTTAAACGAAAAGAATTCATAAGAAAAATTGTAGGTAAAAAATAGTTTAAAATTCAAAACACAATATGATATGATTAATTATATAAAACCATCTATTATCATTTATTGTTAATGAGGATATAAAGAGTAATTGAAGTTAAGAAATAATTTTACCCGAATATAAGAAGTGAATATCTACCAAGTATTATAAAAAAGTTTAATCAAAAGTGTGTTATCACTTATAAAATAGGTAATTAAAAATAAAAATTATCTATAAATAATTTTAAAGTCCAACTAATTTTTCTCACCCAGTTCACTAACCAATTCAAGATTCCCGAAACCTTTTCCTTTTATGGCCTTCCACTTATTGTTCTTATCTCCCACTTTGTACCCTTGGTGCTTTTACCATTAATAGTATAGATGTCCAAGCTTATCCTAACCCCTCTATCTCCTTATCCCTACCCAAGCTACAACATCAACTCCTACCCTTGATTCTAACTAATGCTTCCCCTTTTTTCCTGGCTCTGGTTTAACTAGGAAGTTAACTTTCCTTACAGATAACCATTGTTAGAAGTTTACATGGAACAAAGTGGTAGGTGATGTAGCTTCCTTTGGTAAACTTCACTACATTGCCTCTATTGATCCAAAGGCCCTAATTACACCTATCTAGAAGTAGTGCAGATGGGAGGAAGGAAATGTCAAGCCTCCCTAGTTGTTTGCTTCCCTGATAAATGCCTGTCATTTCTAGTAGTACAATAATGGACAAATGCTAACTAGAGGCAAATTGGACTTCACAATGTTATGGTTAATGAATATGATTTCTTAATCTTTACGTTTTCTTCAAAGGAAAATGCTTAAAAGATAGGTTTGTGGCACATTTAGGGAAGGCCCTTATTTGTTAAAAAGTAGAGTACTTACATCTCCATAGACAAAACCAATTTGAGAACTATACCTATATATGCTAAGTTTTACAAATTCTGGCTAGAGTATTGTTCTTCAAAGGGTCTGAGTTACATCACTAGTTCCTTAGGGAGTCTTCTCAATCTTGATGAGAACCTGAGTAAACTAGAAATAATTGGTTTGCTCATGTTTATGTTAAATTAGAGTAAGGAGTTTTTTTTATGTTATCAAAATCCTGAGGTCGAATTAGCTAGGTCAAATAGTGGATGATTTAATCAAAGTTACTTATATAAGCCAAAGAAGAAAGACTAAGTGTTAGTTTGGAAATTTAATAACAAATAGCCTCAGAATACTAATAAAATGGGGTTAAACTCTAGATAGTTGAGAAAAGATCCCCTTTAGCTGATGATGCTCAGGGAAAAGGTACATCTTTTTGTTAGCAAATGAGAGAAGTAAAACCCTTTGATGAGGATTCTTAGATGAATAATGATATTACAGATGAAATAAATAATGATTCTTCTAGTAGAGGTGATTTAAAGTTGATAAATGCTCATTTCGAAACTACATTGACACCTTATAACTTCATTAATTCTAGTAATACGAGTAATGATAGAGGAGAACATTAACCTACCAACACTCAACTGGAATCTCAAGGATCCTTATCTCTTTCACTAGATAGGAATGACGTAAACATCTCTTATAAGGTAACTTATACTTGCACTTATGACCATAGTATTGGTAGGAGCAAAACTATAAGAAAATAGAGGAAGAAAAGAGCTAGTACTCCCTCTTCTCCATGAATCTGTTGGTTTATAATGTAAGAGGCTCAAATAACCCAAATAAATAGATAGATCTTAAGGGTTTCTTATACCTAAATAAAACTTATTTTGTTAGTTTATTAGAAACCAAAGCAAAGAAAGGATAATTCTAAAAAAGGTCTCCAATTTTTGAACAACGAATATAACACTCTTAGTAACCAAGATGCTTCTTTTAATAACGAATAATCATATTTTTTATCCAATAATTTTTAAATTAAAAAAATGGCCCGTCTTTAATTAATTCATTCACTGTGAAGTCCTTATCTTGCAAACTCAATCTCCATTACTCGTAACTATTATTTATGCTTTTGATTAGGAGTTCTATAAGAATCAATTATGGAATGATTTGGAATCACTGGGTGCAAACTCATCCTTTAGCTTCTAGCCAGAGATTTAAATTGCATTACATCTCTACTGGAAGTTCAAGGTTATAGAAAGAAAATGAAGATCATCCTAGATGAATTACCTCATCTAATAAGAGAATTAGAGCTAGCTCATTTATCATACATAGGTAACCATTTTACATAAAATAAAAAATAGTTGTAGAACTAATTCCTACAAAAAAAACTTAATAGAAGCATAGTGAATTTTTCTTGCTTATCAACTAATTCCTACAAAAAAAAAACTTAATAGAAGCATAATGAATTTTTCTTGCTTATCAACTTACCCTCTCACATTTGCTAACTTCGAGAACTACCTTACCTTGGACCGCATTTTAATTGTTATTCAATTTAAAGATGCATGAAAAAGTATTAATTTAGATTATTCAACTCTTTATTGAAGCATCCAAGTTTAAGAGAGGTAGTTTTTAAAGGCTTGAGTGTTGAAGTGAGAGGCTCACAAGCCTACATATGCATTCAAAAGTTCAAAGCCATTAAGTTAGAACTCATTTCTACTAAGAAGAATAACACTGACTTGATGCTTTCAGATGAAAAAGAAGCACTTAATTCACTTAATAATTTCCAAGAGAAATCTATAAGAATCCCTACTGATTCATCAATTAAAGAAAAGGAGATAATAGAGATGAGGAGGTATGTGTCTACATTATAAATTTATAATTCATAGTTGATGCAAAAATCTAGAATCTTATGGTTAAAAGAGTGGTAGGAACTTAAGGTATTTCTATAATGTCATAGAATCTAGGAGAAATAGAAACATAATATTTTTGCTATATAAATGTTAAAGGGAACGAGATAAAGGAAAGCCTCAAGAAGCTTACTTATGAACACTTTAAAAAGTTACTAAGGACCTATAATAATGAGCTACCTTTGTCTGATGAGCTTAGAAATCTACTTACTAGCTCTTGTCCTAGTTATATTTTTATTTAGCTGATTAAGGATGTAAAAGCTAAGGAAATTAAGGATACCTTGTTTTCTTTTCACCAAGATAAATCCCTAGGTCTAGATGGCTTTAATACAAAGTTTTTTCATAACATAGAAGGCTTAACTAGATAGTCGGTGATCAATGCAGTTGATGAATTCTTCAGGATTGATATAATACTAACTAAACTCAATAAGACTTGCATATTTCTAGTTTTAACGGTTTCTAATCCCTCATCTTTGAATGATAATAATCCTTTTGCTTCTTGAAATGTAGTGTATGGAATCATATCAAAGATTCTATAAAATAAATTAAAGTAACTTTTTCTTATAATCATAAGCTTATGGTAGATTGCATATGTTCCAAAAAGGAATATTGGCGATAATGTTTTGATAGCTTAGGAATTATTTAAGAGCTGCAACTCTAAAGATTAAATCAAAAAGTTGTGCTATGAAGATTGATTTTACTAAGCCTTTGACTCTCTAAATTTGAGCTTCATTTTAAATTCCTTAAAGGGTATATGCTTTCCTAACAATTTATTACTTGGATATAGAATTACATAACTTTTACTTTTTGTTCAACCCTAATGAATGGTGAACCTACCAAACTCTTCAAGGTTGTACGTGGTATGAAGTAAATTGACCCATTTTCATCATATATATTTACCATTAGTATGGAAATTCTCTCTCCGCTCACCAAACTTAATATCTTAAGAGAACCAAGCTTCAACTATCATTACAGTTGTAGTAAGCTTGGCATTTTTCACCTATCCTTTATAGATGCCCTACTCATATTATATGGAGTTACTCTTACTTCTATTAAGGTTCTAATTAACTCATATGGGGCATTCAAGACCCTCTTAATTTTGGCATTCAACTATACAAAAAGTTCTTTAAATCTATCTACAAGTACTAATGATAATACAAGTCGTCCAACTGCTTCTCAAGGATTAAAGTAATAATAACTTCCTTTTAAGTATCTTGGAGTCCCCATAAGCATAAGGAAACTTATAGTGTTAAAATTTTCCCATCTTTTGGACTTTATAAATAGAAGATTCAATAATTGGTGCAATAAAAATTTAGGACTCTATAAATAGAAGATTGAATAATTTATGCAACAAATATTTATTTTATAGAGGAAGAATACTAGTGATTTAAGTTCTGGGTAAGCTTTATACATATTGGCATCCTCATTTTGCTTTACCAAAAGGAGTCTTTAAATTATCCTTTAGAGTGGAAAAAGTAACAAAGCTAGATTCCCTAAGGTTAAACGGTCTCTTATCTGCTTACTAAAATAGAATGAAGGATTAGGTATTACATTTGTTCGAATGATGAGTAAAGTCTTATTAGTTAAGAGACTTTAGATTCTTTGCAATGATAAAAACGACTTATGGGAAAATAGATCCATCTATAATTTTAAAATATGAAAGTATTTGGAGTATGGCAGTGAAGCCCTAAACCTTTTAGAAATTGAGTCATATTATTCTCACAAGGGACATGGTTTAGCCCTCTATTAAACATAAAATTGGAGACAAAAATAACACTTTTTTTAATAACTAAAATGACTTTAGACCTCTTTACAAATTGAATGATTTTCAGACTCTCAAAGCCCTATACATACTAGGGTTCATACTCTAGATAAGGACAATGATTAGTGATAACCTTTTTGCTCTATAAAGGGATTAATTGAAATCATTGATAATATGCCGAATTATGCCCTTAACTCTACCAAATAGGATTCTATCCTATGGATTAAGGATAAATCATTAGAATTTACTACCAAGTCTTATAAGAGACTTATATAGGTCTTTGGGATATGAAGACTTAAGACAAATTTTAGTGAAATATAACTATATGTCCTCATTCACTTATTTTCTGGTTGATAGTAAGTAGGAGACTTGGAACAAAGGATGCTCTCAAATTCTCCTTATTTGACATCTTCTATGTTCTATTCTTAAATGTAGGAAGATCTAGGCGACCTATTTCATACATAACTACACTTTATTCCTTTGGAACATGTTTAATCTTTTTGGATTACTTTATAATGACATAAACAAGATAGGATACTATCCTGGGCTTCCCACAATTAACTCTATAACAAAGGTATTCAAAGACTATTTATGATGAATTTTGGTGCATTGGTGTAGTTCTTCTTGTGTGAAAGAAATAGTAGATTATTCAACAATGTGACATTCAATATGGAATCCAATTTACGAAGAATTTTATTTAAAATTTAAACAAAATCAATTTCTAGGAAAATTCTCAATCACATAAATTATGGAATATATGATAGATGGTACTTATGAATAAACCTATTTCCTTAATTTGTTACTAGCAAGGATGCTTGAGTTATTCTCTCTTTAAGATGTATTTGTAGCTAAAGACATTTTTCTTCTTAATGAATTATTTATCTTTAAAAAATTAAAAGAATTTTTCATATATTATATTTTAATATTTTATTTTAGTTAAAAATAATTTTTTAAAATGAGTTGACTTAGCTCGATATGAAAATAAAAATTAATGAAGTTGTTTTAATAATATATATGAAGAATCACTTATCATTTATTTTCATTTATCGGGAAACATACTTAAGGAAAATTGTTATGATTTTTTTATTATTACGATGAACAAATCAAATTGTGTTTTGTATTTAATAAATCTCAAAAGTGAGATTTTAAAGAACTCATTATGGAGGACTGAATCTAGTAGACAAGTGAACTTCTTTGGAATTTAGTTTAAAGAAAAGGTAAAATAGTGTTTAGTTAAAGATAAACAAAAGAAAATTTTAATTATATTTCAAAAACTTAATATGAATAAAATTATACTAGCAGCATTCCCACACGTTCCCTCATGACCTTTTTTCCTTTGTAAAAGAAAAGTCGTGTAGGACAATTTTTCAATGTTCTGATGTTACCTTTGCCCAATATAAGAAATGTCTTGCCGATCCCAAGATTATGGATAATAACTTTGCTTAAATATTTGTTAATGAGCTAAAATTTAAGTATTATATTGGGAATTATTACCACATCATTATACACCTTTTGAAAAAATACACTTGATAATTTTTGGAGAGAAAATTATGATTCACACATTCAAAGTGTACAAGAGACAAGGAATATATTACAAAGCAAAATAACCTTCTAACAAACCATACTCTACTGGTGTTCGGCCCACGAAATATCTAAATAAACCTAAACTAAATGTACACTAAAGTATAATACAAAAAAATACAAGTCTCAATACCCCCCTCAAGTTGGCATATGGACATCGGAGATGCCTAACTTTTTCTCAAGATGCTAAAACTGTGAGCGACTAAGAGACTTAGTGAATAAGTCTATAGGTTGGACATCAATTCGGATATGACTGGTGTAGATCGTGCCTGCTTGAACGTGCTCTCAAAAGCAATGGTAATCAATCTCAATATGTTTTGTGAGCTCATGAAACACTAGATTAGCTACAATATGAATGATCGATAAACTATCGTCCTCGGATGATCAATTACTAAAGATGTCAATAAAGCGTTAAGCTATAGGAGTTCACTCGTAGCAGCGATCATAGTCTAATACTCGACCTCAATCGAATAGTCTGACTAAGTGTGACTAAATAGCCATGATAGACCGTTATGTGATAAGGCAATTTTCCCAGTTAGAATTGCAGAAAGCTCGAAGTTGCATGTTACAATCAGCTCGAAGTAGTATCCCCTGACTGGATTACCCTTAAGATATCAAACAATAAATAACTTTGCATCTAAGTCTCCTCCCGTTGTGCCTGGGAAAATTGAGACAAAACAAGTACCACATATGAAATCTCCGGTCGAGTAATCCTGAGATTAATTAACCTACCAACAAGTTGACGATACCTACTATTATCCTCAAGAAGTGGGCCCTCGGTTAAACCTAACCAATGATTTTGCTCTAAAATGTCTCAGCTGGCTTACACCCAAAGAGGTTCGTCTCTGACAAAATATCTAACGCATATTTGCGTTGGCATGAAATAAGTCCCTCCAGTGATCTCGTAACCTTAATACCTCGAAAATACTTCAAACTGCCAAGGTCCTTAATGTTAACATCGATTAAGATATGTCTTAAAAGAAAACAAGCTCTAGAATCACTACCCATCAAAATTGTTGGACCCTAAGTCTCAGTATTATTACAAGGCGACAATATGAGATGGTCAGATAAAGATCATGTGAGAGGGAGGCTGAAAGCTTTGAGTTGTAATGAGAATAACAACGTCAGCATTGGCAAACTTCGTCGTAGCAAAGTAAATATTTCACCATGGTGAAACTAGGGAATACTATCAAGGACCTTTTAGGAAAGGTTCGCCATGGCCAAAGTCATTCCTTTACCGTGATGAAACCTTCAAATCAGCAATCTAGACCTGAACACCCAACAACATGCAATTCTATTTCCAACAAAAAATTGACAACTCAAGAAAAGATAGATAAGAACATGTACAAAGGAAACTTCTTCAGCTCTTAATCTCAGTACTAAAACAAAGTGGAGTTTGAGCATAGCTTTAATTACATATCAACAATAACATCAATAGCTTAATAAAAGTTACAAATGAATGCTCGCGTTTGATATGCTTATAAAGCTACTCAACAATAAAGTCAGACTAACTTAGTTACAAAAGATCGCTATCTTAGAGTTTTCCAAAGTTTTGCTAGGATCAATAACCTTCTCTCTCTGCACATGAGGAGTGAAAAATAATGAGTTAAGTTGTGAAGCTTAGTGACTAATATATTTACAGCCATTAGTAATTAGCACACAATCAAGCATATATATATATATATCTATATCTGGTTTTAATCGAACAACTAAATCATCAACAATTTTAGTTCAAAGACTCAAAATTAAGGATGTTAGCACATAAATCATATCATGTATATTCAGCCATCAAAACATAACACTCAATTTCGTATCATGCTCAACAATTCAAAATGAAATGCACAAACATAATGGCTTGAGAGTCCCATAGATCGAAATGGAGAAATCGAAGTTTACACCATAAACAAAATGAGTTCGTTTCTTAGGAGCTCCTGTGTCACAAGTGGGTAGCTGGGAGAAGACTTTAAGTCAACATGCACATGACGAACAAAATGGTATCTCTCTCTTACCCAAACACAAGCAAATTTTTATGCTCAATTCATTTTGTGACATGTTCATACTTCCATGCTTCTTACGTTTTTTTTCCCTCTTTTGATCAATATAGAATGTTGTAACATCTTTCAAGGAATAACATGGTAATGAATAATAATGCATTTTTCCAACAATCACAAACATTCAAGCCATGCAATTAAACATACAAGCAAATAAGAAATTAGCCCATCATCACAGTAACTATAAACATTTTACCCACCTAATTGCTTGTAAATTTAACTCAAATTTGCCTTTCCTCTTACTCTTGCATAGGATTTTCTTGGTTTCCTTCAAACAAACCAATTTCCATTCAAACCAATATTCCAATAAAAAATTCATAAAGCTTCAATAATCTATAAATAAATAAAAATTCAGCTTAGACTTAATCTACCCATAGTTTATCTAGGTTAGCAAAACTAAAACTAAGTTTAAAGACGCACGAAAATCAAAATGGGTTCCTTGGTTCTCTTCTTTCTCCCTTTATTTCCAACACAAACTCATTTCTCTAATTCCTTTTCTACCCAAGTAAGAAGAAAAGATGATTGGGATTACCTTGAATAAGTTGATTCCTCTACCTTCTTCTTCTTTCTCCTTCTCCACGTTTTCTTCTTCTTTCCTAGCTTCTCCCATTTTTCTTCTTCTTCTTTCTTTCTTCTCCACATCTTTCTCTTTTCTTTCTCATTTAATCAAGACTACTTTGTTTTTATCTTTCCAATTTTACCCTTCCACATTTAATTTAATGCCTACTTACTCCTTTAATTTATTATGCCTATCATACTTTAACTTAATCCTACATTTCTATTCAAAATTCTAATTTCTATTCATACTTGCTAAATTAATAGACTATATTCTAAAAATAAACAAATAAAAACATAAAATTTAAGGTTCAAAGATTCTCCTCCCCTTAAAGAATTTTGTCCTCAAAATTCTTACCTGGGTCTACAATAAGTTGTGGACACTTCTCCTTCATGGCTTCCAAAGTCTCTCATGTTGCCTCCTCTCTTGCATGGTTCTTCCATAAGACTTCAACCAGCTTCACAGTCTTGTTTCTTAAGACCTTTTTCTTTGAATCTAGAATCTCTACTGGTTGTTTTTTATAAGTCAAGTCATCATTTAATTCAACCTCTGAAGGTTGGACTATATGTGAAGGATCTGATCGGTATTTTCTCAACATTTATACATGGAAGACAATGTGAATCTTAGATAATTCTGGTGGCAGGGCTAATATGTAGGATAAAGGCCCAATCTTCTCAATAATCTCATATGGGCCTATGTATCTTGAACTGAACTTGCCTTTTTTACTAAATCATAAGACTCCTTTCCATGGAGAGGCCCTAAGAATTATTTTGTCTCCGACTTTATATTCCATTTCCTTTCTATGAGCATCTGTGTAGCTCTTCATCGTGTATTGAGCTGCCTTGAGTCTTTTCTTCACCAATTTAATCTATTCAACTGTAGCTTGTACCAATTCAGGTTCTAAAAGTCTCATTTCGCCTTCCTCATCCCAACAAATAGGAGTTATACACCTCCTACCATATAAGGCTTGATAAGGTGCCATTTGAATTCTTGAGTAGTAGGAATTTTTGTAAGCAAACTTAATTAAAGGTAGATGATCATCCCATGAGCCTTTGAAGTCTGTAACATAAGCTCTTAACATTGCCTATAATGTCTGTATAGTTCTAAAGCCTCTTATAAGCTTTCCCTTAATCTAGAGGTGAATCTAGGATCTCTATTGGAGACTATAAAACTTGGAATCCTATGAAGTTTGATTATTTCATCCACGTATTTCTTGTCCAAGGCATTCAAAGAATCTATTTGTTTAACTAACATAAAATGTGCTGACTTGGTTAACCTATCAACAATCACCCATATTGTGTCATGCTTCTTGCTAGTCCTTGGAAATCCTATCAAGAAATCCATTATAATCTTCTCCCACTTTCATTTAGGAATAAACAAAGGTTTAAGTTTGTCGGTAGGTGCATGATATTCTACTTTAACTTGATGGCACACTAAGCATTTTTTAATATACTCTGCAACATCTTTCTTCATTCCCCTCCACCAAAAATGCTCTTTTAAATCTTTATACATTTTTATGCTTCTTGGGTGCATTGCATATGGAGCATTGTGTGCCTTATCTAGAATTTCATCCTTCAATTCTAACATATCTGGAATACATAATCGGTTACCCACCACCATCAATCCATCTTCTCTTATCTCTATTTTAGAGGGTTTACCATTTTTAATTTCTTCTCTAAGCTTGCTCAAGTACTCATCTTGCTCCTGCAATTCCTTAATCTTCTTATTCAACACTGGTCTTATTCTAAAATTAGCCAATGTACAACTAGATTCAACTTGCCTCAATGTCAGTTTAAGTTTGGCCAATTCCCCCAACAAAGGAAGGTATATTATCTCTACATATGCTATAGTAGATTTTTTTACTCAATGCATCCATTACTACATTAGCTTTCCCTGGTTGGTAATCTATCATCAAGTCATAATCCTTCATTAGTTTTGACCACCTTCTTTGCCTTAGATTTTACACTTTTTGGCTCATTAAATATTTAAGACTGTTGTGGTCTATAAATACCTTAGTGGTGACACCATATAAGTAATGTCTCTATATGTTCAATGTAAAAATTATGGTAGCTAGCTCCAAGTCATGTGTAGGATAATTCATCTCGTAGGATTTTAATTGCCTAGAAGTATAGACAATCACTTTACTTCCTTGCATCAACACACACCTCAATCCCTTCCTTGAGGCATTACTATACACTATTTGCCTATCAATACTAGAAGGCAAGGATAAATTTGGTGCAATTGGGAGCCTATTTTTTAATTTCTCAAAGCTTTTTTAGCATTTCCGTGTCCACACAAACTTCTGATTCTTCCTTTTCAATTTGGAAAGTAGGGTTGCTATCATGGAAAAGCCCTCTGCAAATCTTCTATAATAACCATCTAAGCCCAAGATACTCCTCACTTCTACTATATTCTTAGACGCTTCCTATTTAACTACAGCCTCTATTTTCCTCGGATCCACATGTACTCCTTGCTCTGAAATCACATGTCTAAGAAACACTACTTCCCTTAGCCAAAATTCACATTTATTAAATTTGGCATATAACTCTTTCTTCCTCAGTGTCTCCAAGGCAATCCTTAAATGTTCCTCATCTCCTTGTCACTCTTGGAATAAACCAATATATCATCAATAAAGACTATAATAAATTGGTCTAAGAAAGGCTTGAAGACTCTATTCATTAAATACATGATAACTGCAGGGGCATTCGTTAACCAAAGGGCACAACTAAGAACTCAAAATGCCCATATCCTGTTCTAAAAGAAGTCTTTAACACATCGGACTCCTTTATTCTCAACTAATGATAGCCTGATCTCAAGTCTACCTTGGAGAAGACTTTTTCCCCTTGCAATTGATCAAACAAATCATCTATGCATGGGAGTGGATATCTATTCTTGATAGTGACATGATTAAGCTTCCTATAGTCCATACACATTCTCAACGATCCATCTTTCTTCCTCAGAAAAAGAACTGGAGCTCCCCAAGGTGAAGAGTTAAGCTTAATATAACCTTTCTCTAATAGCTCTTTTAATTGCTCTTTAAGCTCCTTTTGTGTCTCCTCGATACACCCTAGGAGGATACGGGAGTGCCACACAGGCCTCACTAACAGAAAGAAACAACTTTACCAATTTGGAAGCATTTTAAAAACACTAATCATTCATTAGATAAATTTTAAGAAACTGAAGCAAACATACATTATATATCATAAGTTCATAAACCAGCCAGTAATATGGTTATTACAAACCTTCATACAAATTCAGATATAAGCCAAAAATCAAACTCAAAATACATCTCTGTCAAAACAAAAACTCAGACTCCATTGACCATTGTGGTTGACTTGTCCCAATCCTTAAATCCTTCTCTATGAACTTATATGGGGCAAATCTACCGTGCTAAGCATATAGCTTAGTGAGTAATAACTAAACTATTTCTAACCACAATAGATACTGAATCATGTTATACAAAAGCATCTCAATATACTGAAATTCAGAATATAATAAGATTTATTAATGAAAACACTTCGTATGCTAAAGTCAAACATTTCAATAGGAGAACAGAACATACAAAATACAGAACAAATTTTCAGAATAGGGTGTTAAACCATCATATCAAAATTAGGGTTTGTTTCTTATCAAAGATTAAAGTACAAAATGAGTTAGTCTACGAATCTATGAACAAAAGTAGGAAACGGGACTTATACAGAGGGAGTTCGAAGTCTTGACTGTGAAGTATCACAGAGGGAGACCGAAGTCTCGACACCGAAGTGTCTCAGAAGGAGATTGAAGTCTCGATACTGAAGTGTCATAGAAGCAGTTGTAGACCCTTTTAGGCATGCCTATTTACCCATGATTAGGGCTTGACAGTTATAAAACCAAACAAATTCATTTCATGTGCATAATAATTAGTCAATCATATTTATATGCATCAAACAATTCAAACCTTCATTATCTCGAGGTTCAGCACACAATCAGCATAAAACACAATTCAATTCAATACTAAACAAAACAAAAAAAAAGTGAGCAACCTAGAGATTACTGATAGCTTTTCAAATCATTCAATGGAGCAAAATCAATAGCAAACAAAACAATAAAAGCAAAACCATCAAAAACTTCTTACTAAATTACTTACAGAAGAGACCATTTAAATTACTTACTAAATTACTCAAGGATTACTTAATAAATTTTTTACGAATATTCATCAAGAATTACTTACAAAATTTCTTACTATATCACTTACAAAAGCTCCCTTTTTGATTATTGCCTCGCAGTCCCGGTAATATCTAGAATCGGTCACTCTATGCGTTTCTCTATAACATTTAACGTAAATACATATTACTATTGTACATGATTATGAAATCATTTATGCACATTAATGTAGACCAAATATGTATGATCCATGTTCATGACAAATTCCTGGTTTCTTATCCTTAATCTTATCACATTATCAATCATGTGAATCCATACTAAATTTCTCAATCCAGATTTATCTAATAACCAACTTTTGGCACTTTTTTCAATTATTCTCATCAAGAAGACGAGGTAATTTGATAACACTTCCTTCTAGAAAGTTGTTCTTCCATGTCTTAAGTTTCTAATGATACCAAGTTCATTCCATTTGGTTCTATATACTGAAAGTTATATTTAAAAGATCTTAGACTATACTTAAACTTCAATATAATTTTTATCTCAATTGCCAATCAGATTCTGAAATTCTTGGAGGTAGAATTATACTTCAATATCTTCAGACAATCAGTATTATTATGTATCTAGTTTAATCAAAATTAATAATCATCTCATTATGAGGTCTAGAAATCAAGATATAGTCCAATTACCAAAGTATGTTCAGTAAAAGTCATCCCAGTTATCATACTTTAGCATAGTCACATTTCCATCTTAAATTCTTCAATCAATCCACTTCAAATTACTATAATATTTGGTGGAGATGAAAATCAATGTCTTGTGAGTCTGTTGGTATCGTATGAAGAAGTTATAAAAAAAATACCAAAGGATATTCAGAAATAAACAAAAGTTGAAAGTCGTGGTCATGCAGATTGGACCTGCTGTACGATCGCGATTCGCAACCCTTAATAACGAAGTCAGCACGATCGTGCTTCCTCCTTTTCTTCACCAATTATTTCTCTTCTTCTTCTTCTTCCATTTTTCTTTCATTTCCATATTTACATACTTCTAAATCATTTATACTGCATTTCTAACTCCAATATAAACTCTACACAAATTACATTCAAGTTTACACTTTAAAAATCAAAAATCCGAAACTTCATATATACTTTCTCTGTCCATTGTATTTTTTTAGATCTTTATTCTCATTTCAATCTTCTTCAATTAACATATAAAACACTTAAACCAATTCTTCCTAATTCATTTCAGCTCAAGAACACAAAACAAATAAAAAATCCAAGGTTCACATGTAAACATCAAAAATCCGATTTCTCATATATGTAAATTCCATTTTCTGCATTTTTTTCTCTTTATGCTTTCATCTGATGCATTTTTCCATTTTTTCACACTTTCATTTCATCAACAACTTAGCAATTTATCAACTCTATACCACAACCTCACTAACTCTTCATTTCATATCATTAAACTCACTTAAATTCATTTCCACAAATTCATTTGTGAACAGTAAAAATAACCATATATTCACGCATGTACAGTGAAAAATAGAGTATACGTGCATTGTTTTTCCTAAATTTCTGCACTCTTCTTAAACACAGTTTCAATTATTCTTCTAGCTCAAAACTCATTTCAACACTATCTTATGACATATTGTTCCTCTCATATGCAAAAACAATTCATTCATCATCGAAACTACGCTTCTCAAACCCATGCATGCATGGCATATATTTACACCGTAAAACATCATTAGAGTTGCTTACTCGATTCAGCTATTCCTAGCAGTAAGAGTGAATCAATGACACCCTATAGGAATAACAATTTTCTATTCGGTGATGAGTAACCAGAAGAGTGTTTTGGTGATTCTAGTGAAGAACAAACGATGTTCAGTAACCTTTCTTTATAAACACTTAGCTATGTGTATTCTTTGCATGAAATACATGTCTCCCAAATAAGACTGCCACATGGCATCATGCATGTGAGACATCTGTCACATCTATAAGCTACCACATGTCACGATATAATTGGTCTAATGTCAACATTTTTCTTATTATAAAATACTTTAAATTTTTTAGAAAATTCCTAAAAATGTTGAAATAATTCCAATAGTCTCGGAATAAATTTTCCACAATTTAATCGCATTTATGAATCCATTTTACCCAAAAAATGTCGATGAATGCATGCACAATTTATTTGAATGTGTCAAAATTCATATGTACATATTAGCGAATATTCAATTATGTAAAGTATACAGTGCATTGAAATTCCTCAATTTTTCTAACCCCTAATGTGGCATGTTACATCTTCAATTTTGTCGAAGTCATTCTATAAGGTGGAATGGATATTGGTGCAGTACCTGGAAGGGTGTTAGCCCCCAAATTCTTTTCTTATTGAATAAGCATGTTTTCATTTTATTTTTAAGGTTTTGATTTATTAATTGCTTTTGGTTAGAGTTTAATTAGCATGTCAACGATTGGATGATTTTATTGCTTAGATTGATGGAATTAGAAGTTTCAAATGGAAAAATTAAGATTAAGTTGGAGTATAGTATGGTGTGAGTTTAATTGAAGGAATAAGAATGTATAAGGGCAAAATGGAAAGATCACTTAAGATTATAAGGTATAAGGCTTACAAGGAGGGGTAGTTTGGTCCTTTAGCTTCATTAAAAAGAAAGAAAGAAACAAAAGCATTTTGTCTTATGTTTGAAAGAAAGGAACGAAAATTTCAAGTAAAACAGAGAGTGAGTTTCTATAGCATCCCACTCCCGCAAGACCCGGACCCGATATCGATGGTGATATCCGAGCCCGTGACCCGCGAGGGCGGTATGCTAGAGCAGTCAAAACAATTTAAAAACTCCGAAAGCCATCTTTATCTTTTTAAAACAATCGAGTGCGCAAGCATCATTAAATAATTTGGGCCCGCGATATGAAAACATTCTCATTTAAGATACAATTTCATCCATAATTCAGTTCATACACATATTATCCGAAATCAAATTGGACCCAATACAATATCAGTATAAATCTGCGAAATTACAAATTTACATACAAATCAGAAAGACTCAACTATAGATGCGACACTGATCCCGTTTTCAAACTCTGACTCTCTCTTGTAGTAACCGTACTCCCATTTCACTAACGGGGTACTCTCCAATGCCTGAAAAATAGTTGCAATGTTGGGTGAGTTTGCGAACTCAGTGAGAAACCATCATCGATGGTTCACCCAACTCATGCATATACATATACATACAACTCACATGCGTTATCATTTCACAAATCATACCCAATTATTCACATACAAATATGCAATGCACATGTGACTCTTCATTTTATTACGTTGTTGTGACCGTGCGCCTGAGCTCATTAACGTTGAGCCAGTGGCTCTGAAATTTTGTTGGACCTGAGATCGTGTGCATTGAGCTTAAAGCTCTCATATACATTGGGTGTGATATGCCCTGATAATCCTAGTGACGGGCACAATGCGTTGAGCCTGTAGCTCTAACTACGTTGGACTGAATGCCCTGATATAGTGAGCCTGTGGTATCCGAGCACTGCGTGGGAGAGCCCTCAGGGTATGCACCACCTCAGGGGGCAAGCGATACCACGACATTACGTTGGCTACTCCGGTCACAACTGTCTTTATCTGATCATGCCTTGATGCAAGAATGCACATGTTCCAATTTCCATTTACAATCATTTACATTTCAATGCAACTCCCCATTCCTTCGGACTTTCGGTCCGGTATTTCAGTCATGTACATTTACGATTTATCTCATTGATGCATTCAAGGTCATTTACACACAATAGCACTTCAATATAACATATTCAATATTTCAGACACCCATGGTCCGAAATCAATCAAATCAGACACACATATATCCATCCATTATCTCCACATGGCATTTATGCATGTAATATTAAACACATAAAAGCTGAGAAACCAACTAGGTTACTCACCTGAACTTCCGAGCTACCTGCCTGGAAGTCTCAGCACGATCCGTGGATTATCGATCCATCAAAGCCTCTATAACAATCAAATAATTCCATTCATTATAAAATGTACAGTCAAAATAATTAATGATGCACATGCCTTGAATAAATGATGTACTATTCCTATTCATGATTTTCCCGGTACCATTTCCCATTTTCTATTTTCTTTTACTTAGTATCTAACTTTCACTCAATTTATCAATATCGGCTCATTTCAATTCAATAACATATTACAGAACTTCCAATTTCAATTCTAATTTCCAGTCATTTTTGCTATGGTAGTACCTCAAGGTCAACATCACTAATTTCTAGATCGAATTCATTCTTTTATGCTCAGTTTCTAAAGTTCCCAGTAGCGTTGACTTTATTTTCAAAGTCTCACATTATACTCCAATTTTCAATAACAATCCTTAGGAAGAATACAATCACATTCTTAACTGTCTTTCACTAATTACAATCTCAAAAACCTGAATTCAAACTCTCATTCTTTTCCTCAATTGTAGACCTCTTTATCTAGATCACAACGAATCAAATATCACCTCAATTGGAGTTCTATACCAAAAGTTATGACTTAAAAACCAAACTGCCTTCTTTCAGAAAACAGGGGCTCGCCGCGGCGACAGAACCCTCGTCGCGGCGTCGCAATTCTTCGTCGCGGTGTCTAATGGGCAGGGGGGGGCCTCGCCGCGGCGACCTCCATCTTGCTCGCCACGGCGAATTAACAACATTCATTCGCCGCGGCGAAGACCTAAGGAAATTCCTCGCCGCGTCGTGGCACAGGCGTCGCGACGTGCGAAATGCTGAATCGTCTTCTTCAACGAGTTTTCTCCCATTTTCTCTCTCTAAAACCAATATTAATTCACTTCAGCTACTCCAATCACAATATAAATGCCATAAATGCATCAAACAACATTAAACCATATACTTACCAATCGAACCACGAATCCTCAAATCTCAGAAATTTCTCTAACTTTTTCCCACTTTCTCTATCAACGGTGAGCTTCTCCCAACCTAAATGAATTTCCATCTTCTCAAGGATTAAACTAAACTTTGCCATTAGGGAAGAAGCAAACAAGAATCTCCAAGGGAGGAAGAAGGAGAATCAGTCGAAGGGAGAGAAAGTCGTGCCCTAGGGAGGAAACTTTCCTTTTCTTCTCCAGTTATAACCTTTAGCATTTAAAAAGGGTAGTCACTTAAGCCGCTTGGCTTTTCCTCGCAAAGCATTTAAATTTCTGTCTCTTTTCAATCTCATTTCCAATCCAACTCGTCTCCAAATTTTCAATGGCTCGACATAAAAATTTTTAAAATCATATGCCTAATTTTTCATAGCCACTAGATAGTCATTCCGGTCCTATACAATCGATCAGTCCGCCACTCAGAAAATTTCCGATCCGGACATTTTCTCCCAAATTTACAGAAAAATTTCTAAGGTTCGCAATCAATTAACAGTCACTCTAAAATATTTCTAAATCAACTATTCAGACCTAATTATTCCAAAATTTCCAATAAATCACAATCAAATCTAATTATCTCTCAAATTACAATTCATATCATATTCAAAATCAAATGCCGGGAAAAGTCATGAATGCAAGTACCTACATGTGCAGGTGCAAAAGACTCATGGCCTCCAAAATTAGAGGTCAATAGGATGCTCAGTCAATATATACGGTAATATCCTATCCCGCCTCAATTTACCATTATGACCTTCCCATCGGTGACGGGATGTTACAGTTTCGGCGGAGGGAGAAGAGAAAGAAGAAAGAAAGCAAAGGTTAGGTCTTGATTTTTCTAAGCTTTCCAGATGGATTTTGGAGTTTGTTTGAGAAGGAAAAAGGAAGAGGAGGTTTAGAGCTTTCATTTCAGCCAAGAAGCAAAGTGATTAGTGAAGATCCAAGGTAAGTGTATAGTAAATCATTTGGAATTTTGAAGGAGTTTTGGTTCAAATGGCTTAGGAAAAGTATGGGTATGAGTGTTCTAGGATAAATTTCATGTTTTGTTTCCTTAGGTTTTCTAATTTTAAGATGTTTTTTTTTTATTTTGGGGTTTTTGTGATTGTGAAGAAATTCAAAGGAGGCAAGAGGAGCAAGAGGAGCAAGAGGAAAGGCATCTTGAAAAAGTCTAAAGCAAGGGATTTTAAGGTGGGTAAAATCTTTATAATTGAGAAAATGAGCTAGTACAATTGTTTTCAATAAATGGAATTAAATGCTTTCCAACAACTTTGAAAATGTGTATTTATTACTCTTTAGAATGATTTGAGAATATGACATGTGTATTTTTCTTGTGAATGAATTGTGAGAATGTTTTCATGTTGTGTTGATGATTGTATAAGAATGTGACTTTTGGAAAGAATGCAATGGTTATAAAATTGCTTTCAGAAATGTGACATTTTGGCCAGTATGTTTGAAAAATGTGAAATGTATGCTTATATGAGTTTGTGATGGTCCCTTAAGTAAGTCAAGTGGACTTGTCTATAGGTTTTTTCCGCCTTCCTACTAGTGGCATGAAGCTCCTCACGGACTCCCCTAAATTCACGACTACACATGACCACTACGTGGAAATGTGTAGTTGATCGGCAGCTTATCGTTCAATTAAAGAATTGATCCTCGGAAACCGGTCAAATAAAATTTGTACCAAGGATTGCAATACAGGATGCAACCTCGGGTCGACTCTCAAGGAACCAGTGTACTAACTGATTCTAAGACTAGCCTAATGTTTGAATGATGCATGCAATTAAAGCAATAAAAAAAGGGGGGTTTTGATTTGATTAACTAAAAATTAAACTAAGCCAAAGTAAGAATAAATGTTTTTGGGATTTTTAGAAAGCTAAACGATTGAAATTAAACAAGTGTGAAATCAAATTACTAAAACTCTCTTGAAAATGCAACTTGGATTATCATCGTTCAAATAATTTTCGTGGTTTGAAATCCACTAAGTTTCAAATGTAAACCTTAATAACTCGTTAAGTCCAAGAATTTGATTAATCAACTCGATTAGTCAAATCTTGTTTAAACCATTAGTGTGAAAATTGGATAAACAATTGCAATAAGTTAATCGATAATAACACGCCTAACCCAACCAAGCACAACTAGGCGATCAAATTAATCGGTGTAAAATCCGAATAACATACATGAGACTTCATGTATTTTGACACGAAAAATCTACAAAAGTAATATCCAAATCTCAACATAATGTCAACACACCCGCTAAAACTATTAACCACACTAACCTAGCTATATCAATGTATACTCCAACTCGGATCTATACATAAATATACCTAGACTTGAGACATTAGTGATTACCCTATTAAGCTTTGGTGAACTCCAATCCTTGCTACATGTTCAAGAGAATGGAACTTAGCCGACCATAACTCTGGATGAACTCTTCGCTGTTGGAATATCACTGTGGTTCATGATTCCAACGACGAACAGGGAAGGATACAACAACAAATGATGGACAGTGGAACGGATGAAGAAATTGAAAACAGCGGACGTAGTCTGGTGCGGCAGCGAACCTGCAAATAAAAACAGAACAAAAACTATATTAGAAACGAAGGAGAAGACAGAAAAGAAGAAGTTAACCTCCGGAGTGCGGCCGCCTGTTTTTGCCCTAAATGGCAAGATTTTATAGGAGGTTGTGCGGGCTGGGTCAGAACAGTGGCTTAATTTCCATTTATAGTCCGGGTTACCCGACATTATTGCGGCGAATGGCTGTAATTCGCCATGGCGAATGAGTTTAGTCACCGTCGTCAATGAATAAATTAAATACCATTAATTTCTTTGCGGCGAATGGAGGTCTTGGTTCGCCCCAGCGAATCTTGCGGCGTGTTGACTTCTTGAATGTTGACTCCTTTGGTCCTACAAAATACAACCCATTTGCAGTATCAATTGTCCCAATAAAAATTATGCAGAATTAATGACAATTGACAACAAAATACTGACAATGTGCAATTTATCAAAACTCAATGGCGGGACCAAAATAAGCATAAAAATCATAGATCAGGAGTCAACAAATGCATAATTACTAAAGAAAACGGGCCTAATTTATAGTATAAATTTGGTCCAATCAAATTCCCCCACACTTAAACCTTTGTACTCCTGAACAAAGCTTATAAGAGTCAAAAAGGTACAAGAGTAAAAGAAAATTCTGCCCAAGCTCAAACAACAACCAAAATTGACTCAATCCACTTTATCAGAATTCGAACGCAGCAAATTGAAAGAGTGCTAATAAAACAAACATTGAAAGAATTTAAGCACATGAGATTGAACAGCAGAGAATCACTCAGGATATGATGTTTACGCTCAACTCACTTGTATAGTAGGGATATTTTTCTCTCAATCTACTTAATACATCTCCTACCATAGGCTTGTATCAATTTTATTTCTCCACTACAAGGACTATCAATTTGAAGATCAAGAGGTCTTTAAGGGTTGTAATGAGCGGAAGGCTAAATGAATGGATGATGTGAGAAAAAGAAAAATATGAGCATGGCATAAAATGAGGGATCGATGTCGATAATCTATACTGAAACTAGACCTCTACTAAACTAAATTTTGATTGATTTTTTTTGAGATACTAATCCCATTTTGGGATTCAATACACATTATTATCCCTTTTTTGGAATAAACAAGACTAACTTTTTTTTTTCACTAAAAATAGAACAAACTGACTATTGACGTCATCTGAAAATAATGCATGCCAATGCTCATAGCAAGAAGGCTCAAAGGGGCTAGCAAGGGAATGGTGTTTAGGGGTTGGTGTTTAGGAAAGGGCTGAAAGAAAGAACGCCTCTATCATATCCACAAAATCTAGTCCATCAAGCTTTGAGTAAAACCCACACAAGTTCTAGAGAAGCATGAACTAAGCAGATGCACACACAAAATATAGAAGAAAAATCTTTGGCTCGAATATCCTTCCAACAAGGTTTTGTCTCAATGATCAATCTCAAAACTTAAAAACTTAAAATGCTACCTTGTTAGCATGCTCCCATTTACTTTGTTTTGAAAACTTCAAAAGTTAAAATTTTTGCCAAAACCAATTATCGTTCAAGAATGGAGAGCATTTTCACAAAAACTCAAGTATCGATTTGAAACTTATAAGGGCTTTGCATGCAAGGCACAAAAGAACGAAAGTGCAGAAAATGTTTGATTGAGTCCAAATTTATCAGTAAAAGCAACGGGCCCACAAAATTATGCACAAGTTTTAATAGGTGTACAATGCAAAATATAAAAGGGAACGGCTCCCCCACACTTAAACATGGCATTGTCCACAATGACAAAAGTAGCAGGGCACAGAGGAAACGAAACAAAAATAGACAAAACAGAAATGTGGATATAGCATGAAGCTCAAAACGACAAGTTGCGCAACATGAAGGATTCAAAGAGCTAGCCTAGAACAAAAGATATCGAATAAAAGAAAATACAGCAAAAACAAAAATAACCAGAAGACAGAAAGAACATGTTAAACTAAACAGGAGGATCATCCTCAACGGGCGGTTCGGGAGGGGTAGCAGCACGAGGAGCACGAAAAAGAAGGTGAGGCGGAACTATAGTAAAAGAGTTAGGAGCAGCCGTGACCGGAGGCGGAACGGGTGACTGAAGACGAGTGGTAATCATGTTCAGTATGGAGCAGAAGGTCTCGCGGTCAGCCTCCATTTGAGTCTCAAGACGACGGATGTCTGCTCGAAGCATGGTCACCTCGGGAGAAGCTGAGGCAACTGCAGGTGGAGGAGACTCACGAGACGGAACCGCGGAGGGAGCAAGAGGAGGAGGTTTCTCGCTACTGCTAGCATTGTGAGTTTGAGACATGATTCCTGCAATTACAAGTAATAGAAACAAAACTTAACCGGAAAAATCATCTGAATCACCCTCCTCGTCGCGACTCACGCTCGGAAGTCACCACGAATCGAGGTCCGCATCCATTCGTCGCGACGAATGGGCTTCTTCGTTAGTCGCGACGAATTATGAAGTTCGTCGCGGCGAACGGCGATTCTGTAACCACACGAAGCGAACAGCACTGCCTGGTACCCTAACTAAACATTAAACAACGAAAATGAAAACAAAACAAAGAAAAGAGGCTACGAGTCGATAGTGCAAGGAGACTTTGAAGGAGACGACTACGGAGGAAATGAGAACAGAGGTGGCGAAGAAACGAGAGAATGAGGGAGAAAAGAAAGAGGAAGAAGGAGAATGAATAGGGTGAGAGGCAAACAAAAGGCGCGAAAGGAAAAGAGCGGAAAGGGTCCTTGGACAAAGAGATGTCCAACGGTTCAGAGGTTCGCATGACGAGGCGATCATAGCCGTGGCGAATAAAGCAAAACCCTACATTAGCCATGGCGACAGCAAAGTTATTGCGGCGAATCACCCAAAACATCCCACGTATCAACCATTCACTTCAATCTAATCATGCTTTAGTAAACTAGAAAGATCATAGAGTTAACAAAGGAAATCAAATTATTTACAACGAGCGTAAAATCCTACCTAACTACATTTAAGCCTATTGATTGGGTCTTTCCCCACACTTAAACAATGAATCACAACGATAAAAATTTGCAACAAAAACAGAGACATATAACAGATAAACAAGTGAGGGAAAGAAGTAACCTGATAATTACGGCGGTTGAGGAGTCCCATGATAGAGCTTGAGCAGATGTCCATTGACCGAAATCGTGCGCTTGATTTGTTCTGCAAAAGTTCTATCATACCAAAATTATGTACTTTAACTACCACATAAGGCCCTTCCCAACGATGATTGAATTTGCAGTTTGAATGTAAGCGGGCTTTATACAAGAGCACTTTGTCGCCTTCCTTAAAAGTCTTTCGGAGAAGAATCTTGTCATGTATCAGTTTGGCCTTTTCCTTGTAGAGCCGAGAGTGCTCATATGCTTCAAGTCGCAGCTCCTCTAATTCTTGCAGCTGGAGTTTCCTTTCCATTCCCGATAGGTCAAAATCCATGTTGCATTGTTTTATTGCCCAATAGGCCTTATGCTCTAGCTCCACAGGTAAATGACAGGCCTTTCCATAAATCAACCGGTATGGGGACATTCCTATCGGGGATTTATAAGCAGTGCGATACGCCCATAGTGCTTCCTCTAAACTCAAACTCCAATCCTTTTTAGAGGGCTTGACTATCCTTTCCAAAATGTGCTTAACCTCTCTGTTTGAAACTTCTGCTTGACCATTGGTTTGTGGGTGGTAGGCAGTAGAGACCTTATGGGTAACTACAAATTTGGAAAGCAAGTTAGTAATAATCCGGTTGCAAAAATGGGTCCCACGATCACTCACCACTGCCTTGGGAATTCCAAATCGACAGAAGATATTGGATTTGAGGAATTTAGTGACTGCCTGCGCGTCATCTTGTCTAGTGGGTACAGCCTCGATCCATTTCGAAACATAGTCCACTCCTAAGAGAATATACACGAACCCGAACGATGGGGGGAACGGTCCCATGAAGTCGATACCCCAAACATCAAAGATTTCGCAGAACATCATTGGTTGTTGCGGCATCTCATGGCGCTTCCCTAACCCTCCGAAACGTTGACACTTGTCGCACGCTTGACAAAAATGGAAAGAGTCCCGAAAAATTGTAGGCCAGAAGAATCCTGAATCCAAAACTTTTCTAGCTGTTCTTTTAGCTCTAAAATGTCCCCCACAGACCATGGAGTGGCAAGCCGATAGTATGTCATTGAATTCCTCATCAGTGACACATCGACGAATCACTTGTTCACTGCATATCTTCCAAAGGTAAGGCTTGTCCCAAATGTAATGCCGAGCTTCACTCTTCAATTTCGAGCACCTCGAGTCATACGACGGGGTTAAATTTGTCATTAAGTAATTGACAATATCGCATACCAAGGCTCCTTGAGAGCTGCGGCACAGTGACGAGAATCCGGAAAAGAATCACAAGTCGGATCGGAAGAGTCCACTCCTTTAGTATCTTGTGGTAGATCCGCTCGGATGGTCACTACTTGGTTTCTTTGACCTACCGATCTTTAATCTCAATATCAAACTCTTGAAGGAGCAAAGTCCAACGGATCAATCTGGTTTCGATTGTGGCCGTCAAGAGGTACTTAACTGACTGCGTGATCGGTGAAAATGATGACATGGGAATTGAGCAAATCTTGTCGAATTTTCTAATGCGAAGATTATTGCAAGAGCTCTTTCTCGGTTGTGGTGTAGTTGGCTTGGCTGGATCTAAAGTTACGACGCGTATGCAATAACTCGAGCTAACTTCTCTTCATGTTGTCCTAACATGGCTCCACAAAGCATAATTGGAAGCATCACACGAAAGTTCAAAAGGCAAATGCCAAACAGGGGCAACCAGAATAGGAGGGGAAATGAGTTTGGCTTTAAGTGTATCAAAAGCCTTTTGGCATGAAGCATCAAACTCAAATTTCTCATCCTTTTGCAAGAGTTTTGAAAGAGGAAGGGCGATTTTGCTAAAATCCTTAATAAATCGCCTGTAAAATCCTGCATGACCTAGGAATGACCTAATATCACGGACGCAGGTAGGATAAGGCAGGGAAGATATGACTTCGATTTTAGCTTTGTCGACTTCAATTCCTTTCTTTGAAATCAAATGTCCAAGCACAATACCCTCATTTACCATAAAATGGCATTTTTCGAAGTTAAGGATCAAGTTCTTCTCGATGCATCTCTTAAGAACTTTAGTCAGGTTAAAGAGACAGAATCGAATGAATCGCGGAACTGTGAAGTCATCCATGAAGACTTCATACTTTCTTCAAAAATCGCAGAAGAGGCGGCCATCACACAATTTGGAAGGTACAGGGGCATTACATAAACCAAAAGGCATCTGCGCGACACGCAAAGGTGCCAAGGGACAAGTAAATGTGGTCTTATCTTGGTCCTCGGGTGCAATGGGTACTGGAAGTACCCCGAGAAACCATCTAAGAAAGCGATGAACGCGATTTCCGGCTAGCCTTTCTAGCATCGATCGATGAATGGCAAGGAAAATGGTCCTTCGAGTGGCGTCGTTTAATTTACGATAGTCAATACAAACTCGCCACGAATTTTGCACTCTAATAGGGATGAGTTCATCCCTCTCATTTTTGACCACAGTGATCCCGCTCTTTTTGGGAACCACATGAATGGGGTTGACCCATTCCTTTGTCGAGATGGGATAAATAATCCCAACACTTAACGACTTTGTGATTTCCTTTTCACTACATCCGAGATTAGCGGGTTCAATCTTATTTGGGTTGCCTTACAATCTTGGAACCCTCATTCAACAATATCCTATGAGTGCAAAGGTAGGGATAATCCCGGTATGTCCGCTAATGACCACCTATTTGCGCTTATGCTCTGTCAACACTTTCAAAAGTTGCTTTTCTTCAAGCTCAGATAATGAATTTGCAATTATGACTGGTAATTTATTATTGGGCTCCAGAAAAGCGTATTTCAATGAGTGAGGTAAGGGCTTTAGTTCTAACTCTGGGGGTTGTAAAATGGAAGGGACCAACTTAGGAAGCTCAAGGGAGAAAAGGTTTCTGCATTTTTCTGGACAATTGAAAGAATCAATCGAAGAATTCTCTTGGATGCCGAGCGAACACAATTCAAGATTAGACGACTTATCGTGCAGATCCTCATCAGAGTCTGAATGAGTAGAAAGAACGCTAAGCATGTTGACTCCAAGGAGTGAGTAATCCTCATGTGGGTGTTTCATGGCTTCGTACATGCTGAAGCTTATTGATCGATCACCTACCTCCATGGTAATCTTCCCTTCCATCATATTGATATTTGTACCAGCCGTCCGAAGGAAGGGTCGGCCAAGAATCAAAGAAGTGTCCTGCACAACTTCAGAGGTCATGTCCAACACGTAAAAATCGGCAGGAAACACTAAACCTTTCACTTGGACCAAGATGTCCTCGATGATTCCCACTGGATGTCGGAATGATCTATCAGCCAACTGTAAGACTACCGAAGTAGGCTTTATGCTCTTAACGCCCAGGGCTTCATAGACAGATTTCGGCATTACGTTAATCGCCGCTCCCAAATCCAATAATGCTCTCCCAATTGTTACCTTTCCTATAACACAAGGAATGGTAAATGAGCCTGGATCTTGGCACTTTACTGGGATTTGGGGCTTAAATAAAGCCGACACATTTGAACTCACCTGGACACGTTCATTAGGCCTAAATTTTCGCTTGTTTGTGCACAAATCCTTCAGGTACTTGGCGTAAGCCGGCACTTTCTTAATCAAATCTAGCAGGGGCACGTTGACTTCAACCTTCCCAAACAGGTCAATGATTTCTTTTTCGTGTTTGAGCTCATTGACTCTCTTGCTCATCGACATCTGAGTTCGAAAAGGGAGGTCCTTTAAGTTGACTTCCTTCTTGGCTGGTTCATTTCGCTTTCGATTTATCCTTATCAGCTCTTCTTCCTGAAATGCTCGATGATTACTCTTTATCCTTAATTGTTGATTGCTTCTTGTTCCTCAACAATTCTTCTTCGCGATCACTCTCTGATCACACAGCTTGCTTCTCTCTCACTTGAGGCGCTTCTTCAACCTCAATTTCCTCGGTGCATTCTTCTTCTTGAGAATGTGAAATGCACTTTCTTTCCACTCCTCAACTCAATTGCATTTAAACTCTTGGGTTTATTACCGTGTTGGAGGAATGGATCCTTGCTCCGAGCTTGGTTGTCACTCAAATTATTAGACAATTGGGTGACATAGGCGTTCATGTTCTCGACCTTGGTCTCCCATTGCTCCATGCGTTTCTCCAAGGCACTAAAGCGGGCAGCATTCTTAGCGAGTCCTATTGGATGAGGTTGCGATGGCGTTGAATTGATTCTTTGTGGAAGTTCGTTCCTCTTTCATCAATGTCATCATACCATCTGAAGCTAATTAGTGTCCTCTTTTGGTGGTGTGGTTTGCACCGCCAACGCCTTGATCGGAAACCGGTTTGTAGATGGTCCGGCTCCACTCCCTTGTTGAAAATGGTTGGGTGCTCTTCCTTCATTATTCCTCCAATGAAGTTAGGATGAGATCTCCATCCTTCGTTATATGTGTTGGAGTACGGGTCCCACTTAGAATTTTGTGCGCCGGTAAACAACGGACACTTCTTCATACCTTCACGACGGAGACCTTTCGAAATGTGCATCACCGATCCACAAGATTCGCAACTAAGTGCGACGATTCGATGGAAGGCGATGGGCGATGCACATTGATTCTAAAGCTCGGTAGTGATCGAGGATAAGCGTGAAGTTATCCTATGCTCGTGGAATCCACCTTCGATTCCGGGCTTTCCATACTCTTAGTTTGGCCGTCATGGCTCTACTTCATTCACATTCTCGGAATCTCGACACTATATTGTCGATAATTTAGGGCCATCCTCTTGATCAAGGCCCATGCTTGAGTCGCGGTGAGGTCAATCAGCGAACCTCCCGACGCAAACATCCAACATTCCCTTTTCACGATTTTCACCCCATCGTAAAAATATTGAACCAATTGTTCATCGAGGATTTGATGATGGGGCACCGAGATAACAGATCTTGGAATCTGTTCCAAAAGTCATATAAGGATTCGTCGTAATCACCTTGGCGGAATAAATCTCTTTTCGCATCGACGAAGTCCTCGAGGCTGGAAAATATTTTTCCGGAAAGCTTTCCAAGTTGGCCCAACTATGATAGGCATTCGCGACATGCCTTGGGAGGCTCATGTACCACTCTGGGCCTTTCCTTCTAACGACAAGTGGAATACCTTCCACAAAGACTGGTCCAGATGTGCTCCTACTGTGCTTCATACTTTGTGAGATCATTGTGAGGGCTCGAAGATGCATATAGGGTCCTCTCCGCCAAACCGTGAAATTTGGGAAGGAGTTAATCAATAAACCTTTAACTTCAAAATTTACGTCGAAGTTAGGGCAGGCGACGATGAAAGGATCGTAGTTTACGTCCAGGGTTGTAGCTTCTCGGATGGTCCTACGTCGATGTTCGCATTGTTGTCATCTACGCTGCGTTCTGGTCACCGTTAAGACCGTGATCTCCATTTCGGGTGGTTGACGGGATATTCTTGGTGTTCGACCATCTCGATTCTAGTCGATCTAGTGTGCTAAGTCTTTCTTGCTCTCTCTTGTTTTCCTAAGTTGTCTAAGGTGTCGCTCAATTTCAGGTTGAAAATGAACTAGCCTAAGTCTACGGGTATGCACAAGAGAAGTTCACCTAAGTTAGCTCACTAAAACGACGGTGGATATGCAAGGCTTAAATTCACTCGAGTTATTGCGACGTATAGAAACTTCATTGCAATGAATGAATAAATTATAAGTTTCATTGCGGCGAAGATATGAACTTCATTTGTGACGAGTTAGAAGCACAGAGCAACAAAGCAAACGAAATTAACTTAAAATTAAACACAAATAACAAAAACAATCAGAATAAACACTTAAAAGAAAGCAGAATGAAATCACAAACAGGAATAACACTAAAAACACTTAAGCAAAACAGAAATTAAATAAAATTATGCAATGCAAACAAAATGCAACGACAAAAATTAAGATCAAAACAAACAGTGGCTAACCTAGAGAACCAATTAATTTGATTCCCCGGCAACGGCGCCAAATTTGATCGGCAGCTTATCGTTCAATTAAAGAATTGATCCTCGAAAACCGGTCAAATAAAATTTGTACCAAGGATTGCAATACAGGATGCAACCTCGGGTCGACTCTCAAGGAACCAGTGTACTAACTGATTCTAAGACTAGCCTAATGTTTGAATGATGCATGCAATTAAAGCAATAAAAAAAGGGGGTTTTGATTTGATTAACTAAAAATTAAACTAAGCCAAAGTAAGAATAAATGTTTTTGGGATTTTTAGAAAGCTAAACGATTGAAATTAAACAAGTGTGAAATCAAATTACTAAAACTCTCTTGAAAATGCAACTTGGATTATCATCGTTCAAATAATTTTCAGGGTTTGAAATCCACTAAGTTTGAAATGTAAACCTTAATAACTTCGTTAAGTCCAAGAATTTGATTAATCAACTCGATTAGTCAAATCTTGTTTAAACCATTAGTGTGAAAATTGGATAAACAATTGCAATAAGTTAATCGATAATAACACAGCCTAACCCAACCAAGCACAACTAGGCGAGATCAAATTAATCGAATGTAAAATCCGAATAACATACATGAGACTTCATGTATTTTGACCTGAAAAATCTACAAAAGTAATATCCAAATCTCAACATAATGTCAACACACGGCTAAAACTATTAACCACACTAACCTAGCTATATCAATGTATACTCCAACTCGGATCTATACATAAATATACCTAGACTTCAGACATTAGTGATTACCCCTATTAAGCTTTCGGTGAACTCCAATCCTTGCTACATGTTCAAGAGAATGGAACGCTTAGCCGACCATAACTCTGGATGAACTCTTCGCTGTTGGAATATCACTGTGGTTCATGATTCCAACGACGAACAAGGAAGGATACAACAACAAATGATGGACGAGTGGAGCGGATGAAGAAAGCGAAAGCAATGGCGTGATGCAGTGCGGCGGCGAACCTGCAAATAAAAGCGAACAAAAACTATATTAGAAGCGAAGGAGAAGGCGAGAAAAGAAGAAGTTAACCTCCGAGTGCGGTCACTGCTTTTTGCCCTAAATGGCAAGATTTTATAGGAGGTTGTGTGGGCGAGTCGAGCGGTGGATTAATTTCCATTTATAGTCAGGGTTACCCGACATTATTTATGACGAATGGCTGTAATTCGCCCATGGCGAATGAGTTTAGTCACCGTCGCGTGAATAAATTAAATGCCATTAATTTCTTTGCGGTGAATGGAGGTCTTGGTTCGCCCGGCGAATCTTGCGGCGTGTTGACTTCTTGAATGTTGACTCCTTTGGTCTACAAAATACAACCCATTTGCGGTATCAATTGTCCCGATAAAATTATGCGAATTAATGACAATTGACAACAAAATATCGACAATGTGCAATTTATCAAAACTCAATGTGCGGGACCAAAATAAGCATAAAAATCATAGATCAGGAGTCAACAAATGCATAATTACTAAAGAAAACGGGCCTAATTTATAGTATAAATTTGGTCCAATCAGTAGTACATTATGTTTTGGATCCACCAGAACCATTTCTGATGTGTTTATGTGATTATGTTTTGAAGTCATTTTGATGCATTCGTGTGTTGATTTTGTAAATGGCTTGATAAGTTTTAAGTTTTGGAACACATATGTGGCATATTTGAAAATGTAAATTTTGCATTGGAAATAAAATGATTCAAGGATTTTTTTTGCTTGTGTTCTTTGTTATAAATATGTTACTCACGAGCCGTCGAGCTCAGCCCCTTCTTTCCTCCCATCTGCAGGTGATGAGCAAGAAAATGAATGACCGAACCTAGGTCAAGGCATCACTCCCGTTTGATTTTTGATTTTTGAAGCTATATTTTGTAAACAAAGCATTAGTTGCATTTTTGGATCAAAATCACTGTTCATGTAGTTTCTTTGAAATTTGAATTTCCGAGACTTTATTGTATTGGGGCTAGAAATGCCCACTATAGCTTTGTAAGAATTCATATTGTGATATTAATGAAAGGCATTTGGGTTTTATTGTGTTTTGCCGATGTTTGTTCTAAAGGTGACGTTGCATTGTTTTGTAAATGTCCATAAGGGTAGGTTTGTGTATGTTGTGCTTTGAGGAACATTCTGGACTGATATGAATTGAATTGGATCAAGTAGCCTCCTTTAAAGTTATAGAGTAATTTCATAGCTTTCCAACGATGTATAATATGCTATTTTTGGATGCTGGAGTTGAAAGATGTGAATTGTTGAAGTTGGGTGTAGGTGCTGTCAAGAATGGCAAATTTCGGGACAGAAACTTTGAGTGCATTTTTGACCCTCATAGAGTTAGAATTTGTTCTTAGGGTCTCTATCAAAGTTGTATATTGTCTTTTTATCTTTCCGTTGATACAAAGTATGACATTTTTGGACATTGGAATAGAAAGTTATGATGCTTAGAAGTTTTGTTACTGTTTAGGATGATTTTTCCAGGCAGCCACTTTGAGGCTGATTTTGACTCCCTTAGAGGCCAAATTGGTTTTTAATTCCTTCATTGAGGTTGTAGAGATTCTTTTTAACTTTCCATTTCTACTAAATTTGAAAATTTTGGAGTTCTGAGTCAAAATTTATGAGTTGTGGAAGTGGTGATGTCGGAAGAGGAAAGACCAAAAGTTTTTAGTTGATCAGATAGTATAGACTTAGTCGACTAATAATTTTCGACCAGTCGACTATTGTCATGTTTTTTTTACTTAAATTATTCGAATAATAGTCTTCGACCAGTCGACTAATTGTCATGTTTTTACTTGCATTAGTCGACTAATAGTCTTCGACTAGTCGACTATTGTCATGTTTTCCCCCTAACCCAATCTCTCTCCACTATTTTGCTTATAACTTTTCCGTTCGACCTCCGATTGATCTGATTTTTGAAGTGTTAGATTCCTAAGACATTCCTATACCTATAAATAAAAATATATATTTTTTGAGATTGATTTGAAAATTATGGATTGAATTAAAGTGAGAGGATCGGTTAAAAGAGTATGAGTTGGATAATTTTTCTGAACATGCTTCAGTATTTTGGTGATATCTCAATATGTAGATATCCATTTAAGTTGATTCTTATTTCAAAATAAACTAGAGACATGGAGCTACAATTTATCTAAAGGAAGTAATTTTCAATTCAGTATCTAAGTCATTCAATTTCTGAAGTGAAGTTGGGTATTTTTGTTGAGGTTCGGCTTGGTGTGGAATTCCTCCCTTGTGGGGTGCGCGTCCAGATATCACGTAGGACGTTAGGCACTTGACTCTCAGGGATAGGGTTCCAACACTTATGGTATCAGAGCCAGGTTTAGATCCAAGGGTAGGATAATGTTTAGGGGTATGAGTTGGATAACTATTTTGAACATGCTTCAGTATTTTGGTGATATCTCGATCGGTAGATATCCATTTCAGTTGATTATTGTTTGAAAATAAACTAGAGACATGGAGCTACTGTTGGATCGAAAAAAGAAAACATGCTTTGTTTGGAAAAACGATAGATTTCAATACTTTTAAGAAATCATTACTTGCAGCAGAAGCAACAAATCCAAATCAACATGCCAATCCATACATGATATGGTATAAGGATAATAAAATATAAACAAGATCAGGAGTATTATCGACTCCTTATCTACAGCTTTAAATCCTCGTCGCGCTATCCTCTCCTTCTTCGTGTATCCAAATCCTTTGCCTTTGACTCTTTTCCTTTAGCAATCTACTTTCTCCTTGTTGTAGTATCCTCAACCAATTAGATTTACCACCTATTCTTCAAGGACAATTAGGTTAACAAAATCCTTTGGTGGGAAAGGAGAAGAAATGTTTGGAGGAGATTTTCTTAGAAGAAGAAGAAGCAAAATTGAAACTCTTTCAATTGGTATTTTCGATTCTCTCTTTCATGAAAGGAGAGGTGTAAAGAACATGCAAGAACTCCTTCTTGCCTACCAATTTCGTATATGCATGGATGGAAGGAGAGAGAGGCATCAAATGCATCACTTCTTTCATTAATCACTCATAAAATAGCCAATAAATGAGATTATCTTCATTTATCTTTATGATGGCTATTTGAAAAGACCATAACCTAAAATTCAATACCCAATTTCGGTTTTGCCAAGAAGAAAGAAGGAAGATGGTCCATCTAATGCACATCTTTCATCTTTAATCTAATGAATGCAAATAGGTTACAAGCCAACATTAAAAGACAACCATTAAACCATTTAATGGTAAGTTCATAACTCCATTTAATGATGATTAACCATAATAAAGATCATCTTTATTTAGCATTTTAATGTCAAATGTGTGGTTACACATTTAACCTAGGAATAACCAAAATTGCTATCTTCTTCTTAAAAAAATTGTTTTAATATAATTAATCTAATTAATTACATTAAACCAAAAACCAAGCCCATTACTAAATGTACATTTGGGCTTCTTTAATTAGACCAAGCCCAAGATTCAATTATGGGCTTCTAATTAACCTCCATTTATATTTCTTACTTATCTTGATAACCTTCCTTAAAGCCAAGTGGGGAATCTTAGTGGACTTTGACAATTCAAGCTCTAATAAGCCCATAATTAATTCAATCTCATTGGAATTAATTCTAGCGTATTAACTAAATGTCATTCCACTAAAGACAATTCGTTGAACTCTTGAATTATTAAATATTATGAGAATATGTCCAATTGCAAACCCTATTTAGAACTTTATTATAGCCATCCGCACAACAAAGGGTAAAATTACCGTTTTACCCTTATGTTGGTTTTTTCCATCTAGATCTCTCATTTTACTTTATATGGTGATTAACACATAACATCTCATCTCAGTGTTAAGACTTGATGGGTAGCTAGTCCATCAAACTACTGGCGCCAGTTTAATCACCAAATCTCCTTAAAACATCTAGAAGAGATGATAACACTATAAACTCTATATTTGAGTGAATGTTCCCTGATACATGTTTCAATTAATTATTCCAACATGCAGACACTGGATTAATACTTTATAAAAATCCATTCTGATCATATCAAGAATTATAATGAAATATATATGAGTTCACCACTCATCAAGATTATGGTTCATAATAAGCGAATTCTTAAGTTGTATGTTTTAAGATTAAAGTAACGGCCCACTTTATTCTTGAAAATATACTTGATTCCAGATTCATTTAATAGTGCCATTATCGATAGTCAACGACTGTCATGATATGAAACTTATCATTCCCTTGAAGTAAACTCCTTTACTTATATGGAGATAAATCGTAACACTACAATCTAAACCATAATCAAGCGACCAACTTGATTATTCAACTGTGAATCAATTAATTTAGATTCTAATAATATACATGTTTCCCATACATCTCTATGTATATGTATATTACTTACAAAATAATCTTGGTACCTTATGACTAGATATATAATGCTTATACAGATAAAACCAAACTCTTTTGTTTTATTAATAATAAATATTTTCATTACAAAATGGCAGAAGAGAAGATAAAGTTACATGTAAATACACTTGCTTTCCAGGGCACTATATTTACATAACTCCAACAATCTCCCACTTGCCCTAAAGCAAGTTTGACATATCCCTCATTCCCATCCCTTCTAGGTGACCCTCAAAGTTCTTTTGAGTCAATGCCTTTGTGAACGGATCAGCAAGGTTTTACTCGGTGGGAATCCTTACCACATCCACTTCTCCACGTTGTATTATCTCCCTTATAAAATGATACTTTCGCTCAATGTGTTTGGCAGCTTTGTGGTTTCAAGGTTCTTTAGAATTAGCCACTGCCCCACTATTATCACAATAAAGTGTAATGGCCTTTTACGCCTCGGAACTACCTCCAAATCATTTAGGAACTTCCGCCGATCGCTGCTTCTTTCGCTTCACAAGCGACAACATACTCGACCTCCATAGTCGAATCAGCAACACAAGATTGCTTGACACTCCTTTAAACTATGGCTCCACCTCCTAAAGTAAATATAGAACCAGAAGTTGATTTCCTTGAATCAACATCTGATTGGAAATCAGAATCTGTATATCCTGTCAGAATAAGATTAATTCTAGAGTAAACAAGCATTAAGTTCTTCGTCCTACGAAGATACTTAAGTATACACTTAACCGCAATCCAATGTTCCATTCCTGGATTAGACTGAAATCTACTTACCAGTCCCACTGCGTAACAGATATCCGGTCTAGTGCACAGCATTGCATACATCAAACTACCAAATGCCGAAGCATATGGAAAGTTATGCATGCGTTCAACGTCCTCTTGGGTTTTAGGTGCTTGTTCCTTTGAAAGTTTGATTCCATGTCTATTAGGAGTAAAACCCCTCTTGGAATCTTGCATGGTGAACTTATTGAGCATATTCTCAGTGTAGGTTAGTTGAGACAAAGCTATCTGCTTGTTCTTTCGATCCCTTATAAGTTTGATCCCTAGAACATAGGTAGCCTCTCCCAAATGCTTCATTGAAAATTGTTCATTCAGCCATCTCTTAACCGCAGATAGCATTCCCACACCATTCCTAATGAGCAGAATGTCATCAACATACAGGATTAGGAAAGTAACCTTACCTTCTTGTATTCTTTTATAAACACAAGGCTCATCTAGGTTTTATATGAACCCATAGGTTTTGATAGCCTTATCAAACCTTAATGTTCCAAGACCTAGATGCTTGCTTAAGTCCATAAATGGACCTTTGCAACTTGCAAACCTTATGCTTATTACCTGGCTCAATGAATCCTTCTGGTTGTGCCATATAAATGGTCTCCTTAAGATCCCTATTTAGAAATGCGGTCTTGACATCTATTTGCCATATTTAATAATCGAAATAGGCTGCTATGGCCAAAAGAATCCTGATGGACTTAAGCATAACAACCGGAGAAAAAGTCTCCTCATAGTTTATGCCCTCCTTTTGAGTATAGCCTTTAGCTACCAATCTAGCTTTAAAGGTCTCTACCTTTCCATCCGATCCCCTTTTCCTTTTTTAGATCCATTTACACCCTATGGCTTTTGGACCTGGTGGTAGATCTACAAGGACCCAGACTTCATTAGTATATATAGAATCTATTTTCGATTCCATCGCCTTGAGCCATTTTCCTGCATCAACATCATTAATAGCCTGTGTATACGTAATGGGATCTATTTCTTCTTGGTCCGAGATGGCAATTAAGCCTTCTCCTAAACCCAGATACCTATTTGGCTGTCTCACAACCCTCCCACTACGTCTAGGCACACCTTGATGTTCAGGTTGCACTTCTGATTCAACTCTTGAATCATTTCGACATCTTGTTCTGTCATATCCAAAACAACTCTTGGTTTGGATGAAATAGCTAACTCCTTTAGTACTACTTCACTTCTTCCTTTGTGATTTTCACAAACTCTTCCTCTAAGAAGGTTGCATTTGTCGACATAAATACCTTCTTATCATGAGGACTATAAAAATAGTCCCTCGAGTTCCCGTAGGATATCCTACAAACAAACATACTTCTGACTTTGGTTCCATCTTTGTGGATTCAGGCTTTAGAACATGGGTTGGGCAGCCCCAAGTCCTCGAATGCCTCAATGAAGGCACTCAGCCAGTCCACAACTCCCTAGGTGTTTTAGGCACCGATTTGGATTGAGCAAAGTTAAGAAGATATGTTGTCGTTTGTATGGCATATCCCCAGAACGATTATGAAAGGCTAGCGTAGGACATCATTGATCTTACCATTTCCAATAGAGTTCTATTTCTCCTCTCTACTACACCATTCTGTTGAGGTGTACGAGGAGCTGACAAATTGGAAATAATTCCATTGTCAATTAAATATTGCTGGAACTCTCCAAATAAATACTCACCACCTCGATCTGATCAAAGCTGTTTTAATGGCTTGCCAAGTTACTTCTCAGCTCCAGCTTTGAATTCTTTGAACTTTTCAAAAGATTCACTCTTTTTATGCATCAAATACAAATAGCCATGTCTTGAGTAATCATCTATAAAAGTTATGAAATATTCATAACCTCCTCTAGCTTGTACATTCATGGGCCCACACACATCAGTATGTACCAGGTCCAATGTGGATTCAGATCTGTTTCCTTTAGAAGGAAATGAGACTTTGGTCATTTTTCCTTCAATACAAGATTCACAGGTGGGTAATGGATCACTATCCAAGCCCATAAGAATCCCATCCTTTACTAGCCTGTCAAGTCTTTTCTGATTGATATGACCCATTCTTAAGTGCCACAGGTATTTTGAATTAATGCTAGAGATTTTGGATTGTCTTGGTTTTATCAATTCTGTGGTGTTTAGTGAGTCTTTCATAGGTTCTATAAAAACCAATCCATGTTTAGTTATCGCATCACAAATAAAATCCTTATTCTCATATATTGAAATAACCTTTTCAAAATATAAGGAATAACCAGATTTTATTAGACAAAAAACAGAAATCATGTTCCTTACAATCATTGGCATGTAATAAACATCCTCCAAATATAACCTATGACCACTAGGAAAGTCCAAGATAACTACTCCCACTGATTCTGCTGAAACATAGGAACCATCTGCTATCTTGACTTGAAACTGGCCTTTAGGTAGTCTTTTCCTTTGCTGTAAACCCTGCAAAGAATTACAAACATGGTTAGTGGCTCCTGAATCTAATATCCAAGAAGTAGATAAATCTACCACATTTCTAATTCCTAACAAACTTAGGAAGCCCATACCTTGTTTTCTTTTTGAGGGACTCTAGGTAGACTGGAAACTTTCTTTTCTAGTGGCCCATCTCATCACAGTGGAAACACTTTCCTTTGATGTTCTCTCTGGCCTTCTTTTTCATGGATTTGGCCTTGACCTCTGTTTGGGCCTTCTTTTTCATTAGACCCTTCTTCTTTTCCTTGCCCTTACCCTTGGGCTTAGAAGAAGAAGCTACATTAGCTTCTGGCCCATGAGCCTTAATATTCAATATCTCCTCCGTGCTCTGGAGGGTATTCATCAACTCACTCAAGGTGTAATCCTTGCTGTTGATCTCATAGTCCAACTTAAATAGCTGAAAAGAAGAGTTTAAGCTATTGATGATCATAATCATCTGTGTGTCCGCATCCATATCCGCCCCAAGCATCTCAACCTCAGTGATCGCAGAGATTACCTTCATCATATAATCTCGCACCGGTTCACCAGGTTTCTATTTGAGATTATGAAAGGTTTGGATAGCTTTCACTCTTGCAGACCTAGTCCTCACACCAAACATCTCATGTAGGTGATGGACCATTTCACTAACAGTTTTCATACAAGCAATTTGCTTTTGCAACATGCCGTTGACATAAGCCAGAATATAACACTTAGTAGTCTTGTCAGCATTCTGCCAACGCTCATTAAACCAAGCCCAAGATTCAATTATGGGCTTCTAATTAACCTCCATTTATATTTCTTACTTAGCTTGATAACCTTCCTTAAAGCCAAGTGGGGAATCTTATTGGACTTTGACAATTCAAGATCCAATAAGCCCAGAATTAATTCAATCTCATTGGAATTAATTCTAGCTTATTAACTAATATCATTCCACTAAAGAAAATTAGTTGAACTCTTGAATTATTAAATATTATGAGAATATGTCCAATTGCAAACCCTATTTAGAACCTTATTATAGCCATCCGCACAATAAAGGGTAAAATTACCATTTTGCCCTTATGTTGGTTTTTTCCTTCTAGATCTCTCATTTTACTTTATATGGTGATTAACACATAACATCTCATCTCAGTGTTAAGACTTGATGGGTAGCTAGTCCATCAAACTACTGGCGCTAGTTTAATCACCAAATATCCTTAAAATATCTATAAGAGATGATAACACTATAAACTCTTTATTTGAGTGAATGTTCCCTGATACATGTTTCAATTAATTATTCCAACATGCAGACACTGGATTAATACTCTATAAAAATCCGTTCCGATCATATCAAGAATTATAATGAAACATATATGAGTTCACCACTCATCAAGATTATGGTTCATAATAAGCGAATTCTTAAGTTGTATGTTTTAAGATTAAAGTAACGGCCCACTTTATTCTTGAAAACAAACTTGATTCCAGATTTATTTAATAGTGCCATTATCGATAGTCAACTACTATCATGATATGAAACTCATCATTCCCTTGAAGTAAACTCCTTTACTTATATGGAGATAAATCGCAACACTACAGTCTAAACCATAATGAAGCGACCAGCTTGATTATTCAACTGTGAATCAATTAATTCATATTCTAATAATATACATGTTTCCCATACATCTCTATGTATATGTATATTACTTACAAAATAATCTTGGTACCTTATGACCAGATATATAATGCTCATACAGATAAAAACCAAACACTTTTGTTTTATTAATAATAAATATTTTCATTACAAAACTGTAACTGAAAAAGATTAAGTTACATGTAAATACACTTGCTTTCCAGGGCACGATATTTACATAACTCCAACAGCTACAATTTATCTGAAGGAAGTAATTTTCAATTCAGTCTCTAAGTCATTCAATTTCTGAAGTGAATTTGGTTATTTTTGTTGAGGTTCGACTTGGTGTGAAATTCCTACCTTGTGGGGTGCGCATCCAGATGTCACGTAGGATGTGGGGGACGTGACTCGCAGGGGTGGGGTTCCAACAAAGAGGCTCGATGAGAAACTCAACTTCTCTAGGTGGTGGTAGTCCTGGTAATTCCCTTGGAAAGACATCTAGAAATTTCATGACCACAGGAATATCTTCTAAATTTTCTCCATCTACCTTTATGTCTACCACATATTTCAAGAATTTTTCACATCCTTTCCTCATCATTTTCTCTGTTGTCAGAGAAGAAATAATTCTAGGTGGGCTTCCTTTCTTGTCTCCCATAAAAACCACCTTTCTACCTTTTTCCAACTCAAACTCTACTGTCTTTTTTTTACAATCTAAATTGGCATTATATTTTTCTAACGTATCCATGCCAAAAATCACATCTAATACCCTCATCTTCAATGGCATTAAGTCCACCACTAATTGCTCTCCACCAACGTATATTTTGTAATTTCTATAAACTTAACTAATAATGACATACTGACCAAATGGGGTACTAAACGTCATAGGACTATCTAATGGGCTCAAACTTCTACATACACAATCCTACTTGATGAAAGAAATGAATGAGTAGACCCTAGATCAATTAGAACAACAACATCATCACTAAATAATTTAACCATACCAGTCACAACTTCAAAATTTCCTAAAACATTCCTAAAATTTCTAAAAATTTTGAAATAATTTCAATAGTTTTGGAATAAATTTTCCACAATGTAATCACAATTATAAATCCATTTTACCTAGAAAAAGTCAATGAATGCATACACAATTTATTTGAATGTGACAGAATTCATATATACATATCAGCGAATATTCAATTATGCAAAGCATACAATGCACTGAAATTCCTTAATTTTCTAACCCCTAATGTGGGGGTTTACACCTTCAATTCTGTCGGAGCCATTCTATAAGGCAGAATGGATATTGGTGCAGTACTTGGAAAAAGCTCGATGAGAAACTCAACTTCTCTAGGTGGTGGTAGTCTTGGTAATTCCTCTAGAAAGACATCTGAAAATTTCATGATCACAGGAATATCTTCTAACTTTCCTCCATTTACCTTCATGTCTACCACATATGTTAAGAATGCTTCACATCCTTTCCTTATCATTTTCTCTACTGTCAGAACCAAAAAAATTCTAGTTGGCTTCCTTTCCTGTCTCCCATAAACACTACATTTCTACCTTTGTCCAACTCAAACTCTACTGTCTTTTGTTTACAATCTAAATTGCATTATATCTTTCTAATGTATCCATGCCCAAAATCACATTTAATCCCCCCATCTTCAATGACATTAAATCCACCACTAATTACTCCCACCAATGTATATTTCACAATTTTTATAAACTTGACTAATAATGACATACTGACCAACTGGGGTGCTAACCATCAGAGGACTATCTAATGGGCTCAAACTTCTTGCTCGTCATTGTAAACACCTTAGCTAGTGCTTGCACCCTCAGTCTTCCTGGAGGATTCACTTTCTTGTGTTGGACCCCAAACTTTTTTTAGAAGATAAGAACTATTAAATGAGAAATTTTGGAAATTAGTCATGAGTAAAGAACAAATGAATGAAAATTCTTGAGCCAAGAAATTGATATACTAGAGTAAAGTAGTGACTGAGAAATGTGGATAGATTCATGTTTTGCTTTGGTTGTAACATCCCATCCCCATATCAAGGGTTAGGAGCCAAAATTTTAGTACATGTGAGCTCAAAAAGAGATTAAGGAAATGCATTTTCTTGCTCATGCATAATGTTAGCATATATGCACATAAACATTGAATCTTTACATATAAAAAAAAGTGGTACATGCATTCATTGACAACTTCCGGGTATAATTGTTTTTAAATGTGATTTTTGTTAAAAATGAGAATTATAGGTAGTAGAAAGAGTGATCTACGTATGAGTTGTGATAAGGAGAGAGTAGGAAACAAAATTGGTAGTGATATGGAAAATGTTCACTGAGTGTGTTTCAGTCTATTAACCATAACGTTTTCTCTAGTTATCCAAATGAGACGATTCTTTATTTCGATTAAACTAGAAACATATAACTACATTTCTTATGAGGATATAAAATTTCAATTTGGTCTCTAAGAGTCTCAAAATTTGTCATGAAGTGAGAACTGAGTGTAGTACATTGGTGGATGAATGTAAAATTCATCTTTGGACTTTAAGGGAAAATTGGGATTGATCTAGATAGATTTTGGCAAAGTTTCCTTCTTGAGAGTTGTATATCTTTCTGCTATCTTTCCAACGACATATAGTATGAGAATTTTAAGCATTGGAGTTGAAACTCATGCCTAAAACTTCTTCTTAGTTACTATTCATGAACTTCTTCTTAGTTACTGTTCATGAACTTCCTCTAATTTTTATTCCTTCTTAGTTTCACTTTTTCTTAGTTTTGTTCCTTATGAGTTTTGTTCCTTCTAAGTTTTGTTCCTTCCGAGTTTTGTTCCTTCTGAGTTTTGTTCCTTCTCAATTTTGTTCCTTCTCAGTTTTGTTCCTTCTGAGTTTTGTTCCTTCTTAATTTTGTTCCTTCTCAGTTTTATTCCTTCTGAGTTTTGTTCCTTCTCATTTTTGTTCCTTCTCAGTTTTGTTCCTTCTTATTTTTGCTTCTTCTTAGTTTTGTTCCTTCTCAGTTTTGTTCCTTCTTAGTTTTGCTTCTTCTAGGTTATTGTTCATCTTATATCTTCTATTGCATTGTTGACCCTTCAAAAGATACAATGTCTTCAAGGCCTTCATAAAAGTTGTAGATCTTGAAGTTCTCTTTCGAAGCATATAAAGAAAACCTTAATCTGATATCTATAGGGAAAGTTATAGCAATTTTCCCACTCCTTCTGTGTTTTTCTTCTTTTGTATTTTCGCCTGGCCTATATTATGTTACATTTTTTACCCTTCAAACGATATAATTTGTCTTTGAGGTCTTCATGCAAGTTGTAGAACTTGAAGTTATCTTTCGAACCATATAAAGAATACCTTAATCTGATATATCTGGAGAAAGTTATATGAATTGTCCCACCATAGGTTCAATTTGATTGAGGATAAAACCAGATTGGATTCTTTTGGCGATAACCTCTTCTCTAGACACTCAAATAACTTGATTCTTGAACCATTGGACTTGTAAGACATTTCTCTACATTTAGTCAAAAAATTGTAGCCATATGAAATGAAGTGAGAGATATTGAGTGAAAAATGTGGGACTGGTACAGTGTGTGTGTTTTTAAATACTATAAACTGGTGTTATTTCAATGAATATACTTCAGTATTTTGATGATTTTTGGATAGGTAAAGCTCCAAATGAGATTATTTCTGATTTGTGGTGAATTAGAGACATGGAGCTACAAATGGTATGAAAAAATTGGAATCTAATTCTATCTCTATGATGTTTAAATTTTGGAAAAAAGTTGTGTCTAGTATACTGATTTGGACAAGAGCAGTCCAAAAATGTTTAGAGTATATCTTTCGAATCAATGAACCTAATTGAATGATTTTAATGTCATTAGAAACTTAAGACAATGGGGGACATCTTCTGGAAGAAAGTGTTATATTAGAATGTTCAAGGGTACTGTTGATAAGACACTTAAATGTAAAAGACATAAGGTACAATTGGAAGGGCAAATGGGACAATTCTCAATCATTGATGATATAATTGGAAGAAGAAGTATTGTCTTGCTTATAAATAAAGAAGAAAAACTTGAATGGAAGGATAAGAAGAAGAGAACAATGAAAATGAGAGAGAAAGAAAAGAGAGTTTGGTGGTTTGAGAGAAAAGAATAGAGTGGATTAGGGTTTAATTCTTCTTAGTCTTCAAGAAAGGTTTTGAAACTGTCCAAGAAGAGAAAAAGGAAGAGGAAGAAAAGAGCTTCCATTTAAGCTAAAGATCATTTCATTTGGTGAAGAACCAAGGTAAGATCATTTTGAATCTTTTGATTTTTTGGAAGGATTCTAGTTCATAGAGTTTAGAAAATGCTTGAGTTTAAGTATTCTAGAATCAATTTTAGTGATTTGGTATTATGGGATTTTCAATTTAGATTCCTATTGGATAAGAAAGTGAATATTATGAAATCATATGAGGTTAGAAAAGAGATGACGAGAAATTGAGTTATGATATAAAGTAACCAAGTGTTATTGAGGTGTAAGCTTATGAATAAGCTAGAAACATACAAAGGGTAAAGATTGAAAAGAGAATTTAGAAAGATTATGTACAAGTGAAGTGTAAAGCTAAGTTAAATTACACACATATGAATTATGAAATGGGAATGAGCATAAAATGTGTTCTAGAGCATATACCCGAGATTGTCATTAAGCATGCATTGTACATATCCCATATAATTAATTAGGCATGAATGAGTTTTATAACGGGTGTGAATTGTGTTGTATAGGTCAAGTGTCCACACTCAGACGTTCCCAGAATTTGAAAGCAAATGCTAATCTGGAGCGTACTGTAAGTCAACCTAGATTGATTTCCTAGGAGTTTGTTATATGGATATGGGTATTGGAATTGCTTTGATTTGATCTGAAATTCAGTATAATATGTGAATTCTCAACGAAAGTTGAATGCCGGACTTAGGTCCGATGATAATGAGTTTCTGATTAAACATCGCATGTGATTATCTGATATGGCATAATCAATATTTCATGCATTTCATAAAATGCATGCTCAGATAAAGGCGTTGTGACTTGAGTTGCCAGTTTGAAGCGTTTCCACATAGAGCTTTGTTCCGTGATTTCTGATTCTGCACGTAGAGCTTTGTTCTGTGATATGTGTTATGCATATAGAGCTATGCTCTATAATTTTGTTCTGACTGAGCCTATAGGCCAATATTTGTATAAGTATGTGATAGGAACTCGGTCACAACAATAAGAACGAATGCAAGTCTCATGCATATAGCATTATAAGATCGATATCCATTGAATGAATATCTGTGAAATATGTGACATGTATTTATAATCTGGTGAACTCATCAATGATGGTTCACTCATTGAGTTCGCAAAACTCACTCAAAATTTGCAAATATTTATCAGGATCAGAAGAAAATCTCGTTAGGCCAACGGGAGTATACCTACAACATTCAAGTGAAGGATAGGGGTCAGGATCAGTTCGCGTCTGTATTGCATTTCTCTATTTTGTATTGAATTGTAAATTCCACAATTTTTTGTATAAATTGGTTTTCCGAAATGACTCAAGTGTTTTGTATTTGTGAAAGGACCCAAATGGATATTGAAAATGTTGTTGATGGTTTTATGTTACTTGAAAATGTTGATGAATGAATGTGGGCCCAATATGAGTTGTTGATTTGAAAAAAATATATACCGATTTCTAAATGATTGAGTGCTTTAGCACGCCACCCTCGCGGGGCACGGACTCGGATATATCACCCATCGATGTCGGGTTTGGGTATTAAAAGAATGGGGTGTTACATTGGTGCTTTTTGTGGATAAGAGATTTTGAAATGGGAAAAATTAAGGTGAAAGTTAGAGGTAAAATGAATGCAAAAAAATTAAGTTGAATTTGTGTAGTAAGTTGATGAAGAATATGTATGTATATATGTGTATGTTCTATTATTGGTGTTCATAATTAATCATGGATTATAATTTCTGTATTGATGATACTGAGTTGAGAATGAGGAGTAAATAAAGTAGAAAAGGTGATCTTGGTATGAATTGTGTTAAGGAAAGATTTGGAAACAAAATTGGTGATTGATCTAGAAAATTTTCATTGAGTATGCTTTAGTCTTTTAGCCACAACTATTTCTCTAGTTATCTAAATGAGATAATTTTTAATTTGCATTAAACCAGAGACATATGGCTACATTTCTTATGAAGACATCAAATTTAAATTCTGCCTTTAAAATCTCAAACTTTGTCATGAAGTTGAGAACTGGTTGTAGTACATTGGTGGATGAATGTAAAATTTGTGTTTTAAATTTGAGGGAAATTCTAGATTGATCTAGGCTGAATTATAGAAAGGTGTCTTCTAAAAAGTTATAGGTATTTCTTTTAACTTTCCAACGGTAAAAAATATGTAATTTTGGACATCATAGTTGAAAGTTATGGTCCTTATAAGGGGAGATGCTCAGGAGCATAGATGCATCGGTTGTAAAGATGTATCATCTATAAAGACGTATCATCTGTGATGACGTCACATCATCTATAAGGATGTCCTATCGGGTGTAGAGACGTATCATCTATGATGACATCATATCATCTGTGATGATGTCATATCATCTTAAGTTGACTTTGCTTCATCTTAAGTTCACTCTACTTCGTCTTAAGAGTTGCATTATCTTAAGTTGACTCTGCTTCGTCTTAAGAATTACGTCGTCTTAAGTTGAGTTTGCTTCGTCTTAAGTTGACTTTGTTTCATCTGCTATTTGTTTCATCTGTTTTCTACTTCGTCTAATTTTTACTTTATCTGATTTTTGCTTCGTCTGCTTTTCTATTCGTCTACTTTTCTATTTGTCTGCTTTTCACTTCGTCTGCTTTGTGCTTCATTTGTTTTTCTCAATTCATCTCACCCTTCGTCCTAGGTTGACTTTCTACTTTGTCTTACGTTGACTAGAACATAATCTAGTCCAAATTTGACACTTTAGATGACAAAATTTATCTTCAAGGTCTTCTTAAAAGTTTTAGATCTCAAAGTCCCCTTTGAAACCATCTTAAGATAATCTTAATCCGACATCTATAGAGAGAGCTATGCCATTTGTCCCGTGACAGATTTCATATGATTGAGGGAAAAATCATGTTTGATTCTTTTGGCCAAAACTTTGTTATCTGACCTCCAAATGAAATGATTCTTGAACCAATAGTTTCTTAACACATTTTTCTGTCTCTCCATAGAATTTGATGGCATTTGGTATTGATTTGAAAAAAAATCGATTGAATCAAGGTAAGGGTATCGGTTGGAAGAGTATGAATGAGAGGAATTTAAGTATAGTGTACTGTTTCAATATAAGAACAATCCGAAAATGTTTGGGGCAATACTTTTAGAGTTCTGAACCAAATGGATTGATTTTGGTGTCATTAGAAACTTAAGACAACGGAGAAAATATTTCTAGAAGAAAGATTCATGTCAAAATGTTCAAGGGTATTGTTGGCAAGACATTTAAGCTTAAAAAGACATAAGGCATAAATGAAAAGGCAAATTGGACATTTCTCACTCATTAAGGATATAATTGGAAAAAAAGTGTTGTCTTGCATTTTAGGAAGAGAGGAGAACGAAAATTGAAGAGAAAAAGAGAGAGTGTCATGAAGAAGAGAGAGAAATACGAAGAGAAGAAGAGAAAGAGAGAAAGAAGAGAAACAAGCTAGGGTTTAATTTTTTCTTAGTCTTTAAGAGAGATTTTGGAGCTGTTCAAGAAGCGAAAAAGGTAGGGGAAGAGAAGAGCTTCCCTTTGACCTAAAGATCCCTTCATTTGGTTAAGAATGAAGGTAAGATCATTTTGGATCTTTTGGAAGGATTTTAATTCTTGGAGTTTAGAAAATGCTTGGGTTGAGTATTCAAGAACCAATTTTAGTGATTGTGCTTTAAGGGATTTTCAATTGAAAACTCTATTGAGTAGGATTTTTGTTATTATACAAAGGGATCAAGAGAGGCAACAGGAACAAGAGGAGAGGCACGTTTTGAGCAAGTCCATAAGCAAGGAAACCAAGGTGGGTACATGCTTATAATAGAGTAAATAAGTCACTAAATGTTTTCTTTGAATCAAGAAAGTTGAATGATTTCAATTGCATCATAAGAGTTGCATTTATTGCTTCTTGAATGAATTATGAAATTGTTATATGTTTGCTACATTAATTGTGTTGATGATTGATGAAAAGACTCTGAAAAGGGTTTCTTTTTGAAAAGATACATGTTTATGAAATAATATTTTCGAGAATGGTTTCCAAGATATATCAAGTATATGAAAAGCAAGTTTTCCAAAAAGTACAATTTTGGGCAACAAGTTTACAAGTTATGAAATATGTGTTATGTGGGTTTGTGGTAGTCCCTCAAGAATCATCACGTGCACATTGACCAAGTTAAGGCTTCTCCCGCCAACCCGCTAGAGGCACAGAGCTCCTTCATAAACTCCCTCATGTTCACGACTACATAGAACCATCATGTGGAAATGTGTAGTGCATCATGTTTATGGATCTACCCAAACCATTCTGATGTGCTTATGTGTTTATGTTATGTGAACAAGTTTGATGCATTCATGTTTTGTAGTTTCAGATTTTGACTATATGATGAGAATTTTTAGAACCAAGTGTTTATGAACTCAATGAGAATTTTCTATGATAAGTGAACGTTTTCAATGGTTTTTGTTTATTTTCTGTTATAAACTGTTATCTACGAGCTATCAAGCTCACCCCCTTTCTGTCCCATCTTCAAGTGATAGCTAAGAGATCAAGTGATCAAGAGCCTAAAGGAATTTTTCAAAATTTCTATTTTATATTTTTAATAAGCCAATGGTGTGGCTTTTGATATGTAAAAAAAAAATCAAACTCTGTTACTTTAGAAATAAAATGATAGATTGAAGTGGTTCGGTTATGTGTGTTCATTTTGACTTCCTCGTAATATGGTTGAGTTGAAGTAATAAGTTTGTTTTGATGTTTGACTATCATAGGCACGCCACCCTTGTGGGATGATGCCTAATAAGGGTTCGTGGAAATAACCCAATATGAAAATTTTACAGTATCATGATTCTCCAGGTTTGGGTTCCGCAACCGAGACTGCAACAATTGTAGTATCAGAGCTAGAAGAGGAATCGATGATGGTTAAGAAGACTTCATTGGAATAAGTTCTATTCTGTAATGGGACTAAGTGATTATTGAAACTCTAATGGATTTCATGGGAATAAGCTTAGTGATTATAGTTCCGAATGTTGGGCTTCGAAACCACGTTCGGGGTCCAACATCTTGGCTGCCTCATAACTTCCAACTTCAGTTGCAGGCTTGTGTCTCACAATCTCAGCCCTTTTTTAATCTTGCATCTCAATTCCCTCCCGTCTTGCGTACTGCGGGAAGCCTCTTCCCACAGTTAAAACAAGCTCCAATCAATCTATAGCACTCCCCTTCTACTTCCTTCGACCGTTGTGGCTTGATGAGAGATGGTTCTCATTTGTTTGGATCTACTTACACCACTTCTCTTTGACACTCTTTTTTGACATAGGAGCACTATCTCCCCTCCTGAACTATTCTCTTCCTTTTCTCTTTTTGTTTCCTACACTCTTTATATTCTCCACATCCTTAACCCTTAATGCATCTTCTACCAGCTGTTGAAAGCCCCAAAAATTTTGCGTCATCACTTTTTCTCTTATGGCTAAATGCAATCCCGTTTTAAATCTATGGCACTTAGTTGTTTCACTCATTATCATCTCACCTGCATATCGGGATAGTTGCGTAAATTTATGCTCATATTCGATCAATGTCATCTCCCTCTAGGTGAGACTCAAAAACTCCCCTTGCTTATGCTAGATATATACCTCAGACAAATGTTTCTTCTTGTATGCAGCTAGGAAGTCCTTCCATGTCAACATTAGTGGTTTTATCTGTTAGAGTAGTTGTAAGTGATAAGTCGACTTACACATGTTCGGTACCGATAAGTCGACTTGTTCATTGGATAAGTCGACTTGTTCAAGGTCGGTACTGTTTATTTGTGCCCTAAAGGCAATCCCTTTAGCGCTTTTATTCACAAATGATGCATCGAATGAATAAATAAAGAAAAGGCATTATTCATTAATTTGATATTCATAAACATTGTTTATGAATTGATTGATCTTTAATCAAATTAATGAAGTCCATGATATATGACATAGCATGAAGGAAATTATGATGTGATCATACTCCGAGATTCCTATCATGTGCAATTATGTCAAGATCTAAATTCTCCTAGTCATAGGATTAATGAGACTGGACATCATTAATCCGGATAGACTAGCACATGTCATATTCCTTGATTGGATCAAGCAGTGGATCTCGTAAAGCTGTAAATATGAGATATTTAGAATTAACATGTGGATGCTTACTAGCGGTAGTAAGTTCATTGGATGACCGCCATGAGATCATCACATGGATATCTTATTTAAGTGTCAGTGATTATCTCATCATAGCAATGGTGCAAGTATCCTTAGACTTGAGGTACTCAAGGATATCTTGATATCCGATCCGTGCTTTGACTCCATTCCTTGTTGCCTTCCGAGGTAACTCATAGGGTGGTGCTTGGTACACTTGAGGTATTCAAGAAAATTGAGTAGCCAATAAAGGATTCACCACTTCGGATTAGCGTAAGAGATACCCATGGCCTCTTGTCGGGATCATTACTAAGGTTGGCAAGCATGTATGTCATGAAGAGTGTCTTCATTGACATATAAAGTAATGAGTCCCGTGGGAGAACCGATATCACTGGGCTAGACTCGGTCTAGTGAGAGTTGACACTTTGACCATACTCATAACCAAGTGGGGTATAGGATGGTGAAAGGACTAATTGCACAGTAATTGTCTATGGAAGGGTTCGTGATCGGTTCGTGATGAATACATCAAACCGATTACTTTCGGTCAATTGGGGTCATGATGTGTTGCTAGATACCGCTCATGACTTGCTCAGATTAATTGTTAATCTAAGTGGCCAACATAACCGGGAGCCTAAAGGGTCACACGCATAAGAGTGATTCAGAGAATCTGTAAAATAGTAATTGGACAGAGTTCCAATTATGGAGAGCATTAGGATTAAATGGATCCCGATGAGATTGGGATATGTCCCGATGAGATCGCGACATCGATATTGCTAAGAAAGGTTTCCTGAGTCGCTTCAAAGATCGGGGCCTTGAGAGGCAGTAGGACCGACCCCAGTTGGACTGGAACTTAGCATTTATATTCTAATTAATTAATTAAGTAAATTAATTAATTATTTATTATATAAATTAGCCTTGCACGTTGGAATGGGAGAAAGAAGAGATAAGATGGTTGAAAAGTCAACATTTATACTTTATTCATTAAAGAATGAATGGCCATAAAGTCACCACTTGGCTTCTTCTTATGGAACACTTTTAAGAGTTAAAAGGAGACAAATAAGAAGGCTAAGATGATGATGGTCGACGGTGGTGGCTAGAGGAAATAGAAGATGAAAGCTTAATGGTTAAGCTTACTTTGAAAAGGGTGATTTTCTTCTTCCTCATTCATCATCATCGTTTCTTCTCTTCTCCAAGGCAAGGATTCCAACGTTTTCTGAAGCTCTCCAGGACAGAGGTAGGCTCTAGCTGGCTTTTTTCTGTTCTAGCTATTCCCGGGTCAAAAGGGTTTGACTCGGTTAGGTTTTCTGATCTCTGCATGGATACCTTTAGAGATAGTCTCTTTTGGCTATTTAGGTTGATGTCTTCATACCGATACCTGGATCCTGGGATTCGGGAAAGTCCTGGGAATAAAAATTTTTTGTTTTCCGCTGCCGGTACATGTGATGTACCTCCCGGGATTTTCCTACAGTGGTATCAGAGAGTCTGGTATCCCGTATGAAGCTATAACCTAAGCGAGATCAGAAATGCTAATGGAATTTTCTGTTGATGCATGCTATCTGTTCAGATTTCGAATTTATATTGTGATATGCTTTTCGAAATTTTTCTGCCCAGGATTATTCATAACATGTTAGAGAATATGTCTATGAAATTTGAGAATTTATCGATTTGATTTGATATAGTTTTGCTAATTTAATTCCCTAAGTTTCGGATGCTGTTTTGTGAAACGATTCTGGAACAGGCATGAGTATAAAATCGAGAATAAATTCTAGACAAATGGTTTTTCGGATTTTCCTTCACCTACATGTCTCTAAGATGTTGGTGAATGTCTGTGAGCATGGAAATTGGATTTCAAGGTGATTGGATATTTATTCACGAATTTATTCTATGCTGTTGGGAATTGCTGTGCTGATGAACACAGATTTTGAATCGGTTTTGTTATTTAGGTTGACTGAGTTTTTGATGGCCTAAAATCCTGAAAACATTCATGTAGCATTTTCTGAACATTTAGTAACCTATTTAATTTTCTCAGAATTTATTGAAATTGTTTCATTGATCATTTCGAGAAATGTACAGAACTAGACAGTTTTGGTGAAAATTGTTGGGACTGTTTTGCTTGGCTTGATTGAGTGTGCTTTTTCAGTTCCAATGCCTTGCACCATTTTTAATGTGATTAAAAATGTGTTATCTTGATGTAGTATGATTGCCAAACTGAATTGCTTGAAGTTGTTTATTCTAGAATTTTCGGATGCCTAATTGATCACATTAGCGTCTCGGTAGTATCTTGCATTATCTTGTTTGTTTTGACCGTCATATTTTTTATGGCATGTGCTGAAGTAAATTTGATAATGTATGTGCTAGCTAGAGATGCTTAGGATGATAATTAGGGTGTTCCTAAATTATTTGGAAATTAATGAGTTTTGACTCATTTCAAGCTTTTCATATAGTTTGACTATTTAAGGCATTCATGAATCAATGAAGTGTTCATTGAGGCATCAATTCACAGATATTACCCTAGGTATGATGGTGTTGAGAATTGGAATTGTACTGATTGAGGAATTAGCCGATTAGAGATTTTAGCAAAATTCCTGAATAAGTCGACTTGTATATGGTATGTTTCCACTTGTTCAAGATTTTGGATAAGTCGACTTGTGGATGTAATAAGTCGACTTGTTCAAGATTCAAAGATAAGTCGACTTCAGTACCTTGTAAGTCCACTTGTTCATGGGAAGATGACATAAGTCGACTTGTGTCATACAAGTCGACTTGTGTGTGGGCAGAAGCATAAGTCGACTTGCATTTGATGAAAGTCGACTTGTGGCATGCATAGGTGGTGTTGGACCCCACCCCCCCACCCGTAGGTGTTTGCAGGTTATACTGCGGCGAGTGTTTGCGGGTTATACCGCGGCATCCAACCTTAATCAGTATTGTCCTCTTTGGTCATGGGTGAGGCCACGACTCGAACCCTTGACCTCAAGGTTTTATAGCTTCCACATGCTCGCCTCTTACCATTTGGCTAAGTTGGATCCCGTTTCCGAAACCCAACTACTCATACAGATTTCCTCATATATGTTGGAAACCTTAGACATTCCAAAACCGGTGTAAATTTTTTTTCTTTTCATCTCATAATCTTCTATTCTCTTTTCCTTTATTCAAACTCAATCACATTCAATTTCGGTAAATCGGAGGTCAATTGCAAAAGTTATGTTTAAATTGCAAATGACCAAAGGAATAGTCCTTTGACCACATGAATAGTAAAATATCAATTTCCGACCCTCATATCTTTTTACTCCGAATTCCGATTAGGACGCCCCATATCTCGTTAGAAAGATCTTAACAGGTTCTACAAATCTTAAGACATACCTCCAAAGCTAATTCCTCATTAAGAGGGTATAAACCCTAATCAAAGATACTGCCCAAATTTAGGAAAATTTGGACAGCACCTCCTTAAAATTGGATCTAGCCAAATTGTCCATTTCATTCCTGCACTACAAACCCGCATAAAACACTTCTATCTTCCAAATCAATAGCATGCCCATCTCCAACTCAAGGGCCACATCGCAATCTTAATCATCTATCATTTGAATTCTTAAAACTATTTCATCTCATCCTTATTTTTATCATTTCCATTCATACATCCATACATTCTTTCTTAGAATACATATACAAAATTGCATTCCAAAGTCAAAACTCTTACAGCCATACATACTTAGGAAATACATACACTAAACAATTGAAACTTCTAACCCTTACTAATGACATGAAACCAAAGCAATACAAGGAGTCAAAGGGCATTTAGCCCGATTACATTCTCAAACATAACATTTAAAATCAAAAGCATCGGAATCGCTTCAATGCCGATGTGGGACTCGGTTTGGGCCGTGCAAGACACTGTGGAGGGAAAAGGGGTGAGCTTGGGGAGCTCGATGGATAATATATTTATAACTTGAACAATAAGCGGAAAACTTATTTTCGAAAAATTCATCATTTTTAAACACTTCCCGATAGAAACCTGTCAAAACTTAGCTTTCCGAAATCCTTTACTTTTCAAACCATGCATAAAACATTTCCAAAATCTTACATTTGCAAATCTGAGTTTCTCATTTCTAAACATTCTCAATTATTGCTTATTTCAAAATCAAATGTAATAACATGAATGCATCACATATATGCATCACAAATATGTACAGAAATCAAAAGTCACATAACACATCAGAATGGTTTGGTCTTGGTCCTCACAGGACATACTGCTGGATCCGCACAGATTTTAACCCCCACGGGAGGACCTGTTCTGGATCCAGATACCGCACAGATTTTAACCCCCATCGGGAGGACCTGCTCTGGTACCAGTCCAAGGGAACAGAGGGGAGTCCGATATCGGAACTCCTGTGCCACTAGCGGGCAGCCGGGAAAAGGCTTAAACAAATAGAGACCAGTGCACTGACTCACGAGGGATTAGACCAAACCCACATAGCACGTAATTCAAAACTGAAACTTTCGGATTGCCCGAAGGCATATATCGGAAACTTGATTTTCATGCATGTCATACTAAAATCATTCACAGTTCCACATAATGCATGCAATTCAATCATTCAAGTCAAGCAACCATGAATTCAACAATTTGCATAATTTATTAATGCACTCATACCGTATGAATTTTTTTTTTTTTTTTGAAATCATTTGGAAACCATATTTTCAAACACGAATTCACATTGTTTTTACATATTTGCAAAAACAATAATCTTTGCTTTCTTTGAATTTTTTTCAAAAATCGAGATATAACTTATAATTCAACATATAAATACACTACCCACCTTGATTTCTTTGACTTGGTACTTTGTTAATTTGTCCATCTTCAAGCTCCAAGTGTCTTAATGACCCTATTCAAAGCAATAAACAGTCTAATTAAAAAAAATCACGTGCTGAAATTTTCTAAAGAATATCAAGACTTGCTTTTTCGACTACTCTAACTTTGCCTAAGCCTTTCCTAAACTATAATCATTAAAACTCTCTCATCAGAACTTCTCTCAATATAATCAATATTTTCAAAAAATCCTAAACCCGAGGGCCATCCTCACAATGCTGAAATTTTCCCAAATTTCCATTACTCGTCTTCTTTCCTGTCCGAAATTCAAGCTATCATAACTTTTTGTACACATTTCAGAAAAATGCAAACTATATCTTGATGGAAAGATAATGAAACCCTCTATAAGTTTCCTTTGGACCAGAAAAATCAATTTCACCCCTAAGGATGTCAAAAATCCAATGTAAGCTACTGCCCACACACTTTCCTCATAAAACAGAACAGAAATGGAAAATTCACTAACTTTCATTCTAGGCAGTCAAAAATTATACAAAAACTATGCTCATCAAGATCACAATGTTCTCTAAAACTTTCATGAACAACCAAAATCCCAATTCACTTACTAACTAGGTCAAATAATTCACACAATGTTGCTGTCCCTGAAATTACTCAATCTGAGCAGTCAATTTCTATCCAGTATAACTCCCTGTACACAAGTCAGAAAAATCCCTACTTTATATCCCTGAAAAGATAATACCTCAAACTTCAATTTTGCCTGAAATAACCAAACTCCATTTCAACCTCTAACAATTTCAAATTTGCTATGCAAGTTTCTGACCTAATTAGAAATTAACATCCTCATGTAGGTTCAGCTTTTGAAATTCCATATCTCCCACATCTGACTTTCAAAAAGTACAAACCATATACCATTTTCAAGATCAATGTGTTATCTAAAATTCTTCAGTACATTTCCAACACCAATTCAATTCACAACAATTGCTAAAATTCTTCCAAATCCGAATGTACACCAAATGTGCCAATCCAACTAGGTTTCACTCAATACATAAAAACAGTCAACAATCATCAGTTCATAACTCCTACTATACAAATCAAAAAATTGCAAAATCAGTGGCATTAGAAAGCTAACTTAATAGACTTCAATTTTCTCTTTCAGCCATTTGTCCCAAATCCTGCTCAATTAATTTCTAAAAAATTAGCAAAACTATATGATATAGTTTCGGATACTATTCATTCTAGTCATGAGCAGTAACTTTCCAAGCAGAAATTCACCATCTTAAAGCTTAAATTGAACAATGCCTATTTCACACAAAAATGTAGCTAACAACCCAAAGTTTAAGTGGCCACAAACCTCACCTCATTAGGATTCCTACACAATTAACTATAAACAAAACAGTACAATCTGAAAGAAAACCCTAATTTTCCAGATTTAAGTTTAACCTTAGTTCTCTCATTTTATTCAATTCCTTTACTCTTAGTAATTCATTTCCATTCAAAAGGCTTAACATATCTATTTCAAACTCAAGATAAACATTTCCAACTATAATCGAAGTCATATGCATGAACTTTATTTCAACATGATTCAAGTCTCATTCTACCTCAAATATGCCATATGTATTATACTAAGCATAAAACTTACTTAAGTTCACCTTCAATCCTTCAAGATCTTTCAAAACCACCAAACCCTAATCCACCCAACACCATCGACAATCATCATGGAAGGGTGAGAAACATCACTTTTGATGGAGGGCAACACAAATAAAGCAAGATGATGAAGAAGCTTAACTCCAAAGTGATGGAAAATCACAACATAAGAAAGGAAGATGGTGATCCAAGAGAGAAGAGAGAAATTCTAAGAAAACAATATCAAGAGGCTTCCGAAGGAAGGTGTCGTGGAAGAGCACTAAGGAAGCTTTATTAGGTTTAGGTGTAATTAATACATGGTTATAAAATACCACATGTCACCATAACATTAATCCTCTTTCTCTCATTTTTTTTTCCAAAATGCTAATAAATGACACTTGTCCCACTAATCCTCATAGCCATTGGTCCATAATTCAAGTCCATTTCCAACAAATTCACTTCTAAATTTTCGGTCATTGGGCCTCGACTTTTTTTTTTTTTTTTAGTCCGGTTTTAACCTCGGAAAATTCGTAAAATTTCCTCAAATTTATAATATTATAAAATGACTAATGACACTCTCCATAAAATTTTTCAAGCATGGAAACCACATTTGCCACAACAAAACACATTTAGGCCATATACTGGCGATTTTGCCGGCCCGAATTTTCTCCGGAAAATTTCAGAAAAATTTCTGAAAATCCCTTAAAATAGAAAACAATTTATGGCGCACTCAGAATAATTTTTCAAACCTCCTAACCACGTTAATCCCAATAGAATTGTCTTATGCCCAATTACCATTATTACGAATCGGGGCCCAACATTTCTCCCCCTCTTAAAAGAATTTCGTCCTCGAAATTCCTACTGAATAATCACCAAGTTTGTTCACTTAACTTCGTCATTCTAATAATTTCTTTCAATTGATCTCGATCAATAGACTCTCCTGATTTATTCCATCACTTATTAAGTCATTCAATTTCTTAACTAATTCTCCAAACTATTCACAATTTCCACTTCTTGCGCCGCTAATACCACTATCATGTCGATCGATCATCTCATATGTATATTTCATCTCTTATACTCAAGTCCCCAAATCACTCACTACTAATATATCAATTGTAACTAATTCCTAACGAACAATTTCAAAACATGTAAAACGATTCAAAACAATGCATAAGGTTCATGTCAGAATAATGCATACTCACTTATATATGATGATGAAATACTCACAAACTCACAATAACAATCAACTTAACTTTCCTGGACTTGTACAATTATCACTATCATTCAACTTATCTGCCCACTATCCTTCACCTTACATCTTACACACACATTGTCATTTATTCAAACGTAGAAATGTATAATCATCATAAATTATCATAATTCTTTGTCCGATTCATCAAGCAACCACTTAGGTTCCAATTTTGCTTAAGAAACTTTATTTCCTCCTTGAACACTTTAATCCCATCACTTCTATTTGTCTCTATTTTCTTTTTCAGTCACTTCATGAAATTTGTTTCACATCTTTAGCAATTCATGCACTATTTCTATCAACTGAAACTCTTAACGCTTTCTTATGTATGTAACTTATACACATACACCCATTAACAACCATTTTGCCCAAGTATCATAATACTGGGCTCTGATACCACATATGTTGGATCCCGTTTCCGAAACCCAACTACTCATACAGATTTCCTCATATATGTTGGAAACCTTAGACATTCCAAAACCGGTGTAAATTTTTTTTCTTTTCATCTCATAATCTTCTATTCTCTTTTCCTTTATTCAAACTCAATCACATTCGAATTTCGTAAATCGGAGGTCAATTGCAAAAGTTATAGTTTAAATTGCAAAATGACCAAAGGAATAGTCCTTTGACCACATGAATAGTAAAATATCAATTTCCGACCCTCATATCTTTTTACTCCGAATTCCGATTAGGACGCCCCATATCTCGTTAGAAAGATCTTAACAGGTTCTACAAATCTTAAGACATACCTCCAAAGCTAATTCCCTCATTAAGAGGGTATAAACCCTAATCAAAGATATCTGCCCAAATTTAGGAAAAATTTGGACAGCACCTCCTTAAAATTGGATCTAGCCAAATTGTCCATTTCATTCCTGCACTACAAAACCGCATAAAAACACTTCTATCTTCCAAATCAATAGCATGACCCATCTCCAACTCAAGGGCCACATCGCAATCTTAATCATCTATCATTTGAATTCTTAAAACTATTTCATCTCATCCTTATTTTATCATTTCCATTCATACATCCATACATTCTTTCTTAGAATACATATACAAAATTGCATTCCAAAGTCAAAACTCTTACGACCATACATACTTAGGAAATACATACACTAAACAATTGAAACTTCTAACCCTTACTAATGACATGAAACCAAAGCAATACAAGGAGTCAAAGGGCATTTAGCCCGATTACATTCTCAAACATAACATTTAAAATCAAAAGCATCAGAATCGCTTCAATGCCGATGTGGGACTCAGTTTCTCGTGCAAGACCTGTGGAGGGGAAAAGGGGGTGAGCTTGGGGAGCTCAGTGGATAATATATTTATAACTTGAACAATAAGCGGAAAACTTATTTTCGAAAAATTCATCATTTTTAAACACTTCCCGATAGAAACCTGTCAAAACTTAGCTTTCCGAAATCCTTTACTTTTCAAACCATGCATAAAACATTTCCAAAATCTTACATTTGCAAATCTGAGTTTCTCATTTCTAAACATTCTCAATTATTGCTTATTTCAAAATCAAATGTAATAACATGAATGCATCACATATATGCATCACAAATATGTACAGAAATCAAAAGTCACATAACACATCAGAATGGTTTGGTCTTGGTCCTCACAGACATACCGCCGATCCATGACAGATTTTAACCCCACGGAGGACTGCTCGGATCCAGATATCGCATGATTTTAACCCCCATCGGAGGACTCGCCTCGTACCATCGAGGAACAGAGGGGAGTCCGATATCGGAACTCCTGTGCCACTAGCGGGCAGCCGGGAAAAGGCTTAAACAAATAGAGACCAGTGCACTGACTCACGAGGGATTAGACCAAACCCACATAGCACGTAATTCAAAACTGAAACTTTCGGATTGCCCGAAGGCATATATCGGAAACTTGATTTTCATGCATGTCATACTAAAATCATTCAGCCCACATAATGCATGCAATTCAATCATTCAAGTCAAGCAACCATGAATTCAACAATTTGCATAATTTATTAATGCACTCATACCGTATGAATTTTTTTTTTTTTGAAATCATTTGGAAACCATATTTTCAAACATTTAATTCACATTGTTTTTACATATTTGCAAAACAATAATCTTTGCTTTCTTTGAATTTTTTCAAAAATCGAGATATAACTTATAATTCAACATATAAATACACTACCCACCTTGATTTCTTTGACTTGGTACTTTGTTAATTTGTCCATCTTCAAGCTCCAAGTGTCTTAATGACCCTATTCAAAGCAATAAAGCAGTCTAATTAAAAAAAATCACGTGCTGAAATTTTCTAAAGAATATCAAGACTTGCTTTTTCGACTACTCTAACTTTGCCTAAGCCTTTCCTAAACTATAATCATTAAAACTCTCTCATCAGAACTTCTCTCAATATAATCAATATTTTCAAAAATCCTAAACCCGAGGGCCATCCTCACAATGCTGAAATTTTCCCAAATTTCCATTACTCGCCTTCTTTCCGTCCAAATTCAAGCTATCATAACTTTTTGTACACATTTCAGAAAATGCAAACTATATCTTGATGGAAAGATAATGAAACCCTCTATAAGTTTCCTTTGGACCAGAAAAATCAATTTCACCCCTAAGGATGTCAAAAATCCAATGTAAGCTACTGCCCACACACTTTCCTCATAAAACAGAACAGAAATGGAAAATTCACTAACTTTCATTCTAGGCAGTCAAAAATTATACAAAAACTATGCTCATCAAGATCACAATGTTCTCTAAAACTTTCATGAACAACCAAAATCCCAATTCACTTACTAACTAGGTCAAATAATTCACACAATGTTGCTGTCCCTGAAATTACTCAATCTGAGCAGTCAATTTCTATCCAGTATAACTCCCTGTACACAAGTCAGAAAAATCCCTACTTTATATCCCTGAAAAGATAATACCTCAAACTTCAATTTTGCCTGAAATAACCAAACTCCATTTCAACCTCTAACAATTTCAAATTTGCTATGCAAGTTTCTGACCTAATTAGAAATTAACATCCTCATGTAGGTTCAGCTTTTGAAATTCCATATCTCCCACATCTGACTTTCAAAAAGTACAAACCATATACCATTTTCAAGATCAATGTGTTATCTAAAATTCTTCAGTACATTTCCAACACCAATTCAATTCACAACAATTGCTAAAATTCTTCCAAATCCGAATGTACACCAAATGTGCCAATCCAACTAGGTTTCACTCAATACATAAAAACAGTCAACAATCATCAGTTCATAACTCCTACTATACAAATCAAAAAATTGCAAAATCAGTGGCATTAGAAAGCTAACTTAATAGACTTCAATTTTCTCTTTCAGCCATTTGTCCCAAATCCTGCTCAATTAATTTCTAAAAAATTAGCAAAACTATATGATATAGTTTCGGATACTATTCATTCTAGTCATGAGCAGTAACTTTCCAAGCAGAAATTCACCATCTTAAAGCTTAAATTGAACAATGCCTATTTCACACAAAAATGTAGCTAACAACCCAAAGTTTAAGTGGCCACAAACCTCACCTCATTAGGATTCCTACACAATTAACTATAAACAAAACAGTACAATCTGAAAGAAAACCCTAATTTTCCAGATTTAAGTTTAACCTTAGTTCTCTCATTTTATTCAATTCCTTTACTCTTAGTAATTCATTTCCATTCAAAAGGCTTAACATATCTATTTCAAACTCAAGATAAACATTTCCAACTATAATCGAAGTCATATGCATGAACTTTATTTCAACATGATTCAAGTCTCATTCTACCTCAAATATGCCATATGTATTATACTAAGCATAAAACTTACTTAAGTTCACCTTCAATCCTTCAAGATCTTTCAAAACCACCAAACCCTAATCCACCCAACACCATCGACAATCATCATGGAAGGGTGAGAAACATCACTTTTGATGGAGGGCAACACAAATAAAGCAAGATGATGAAGAAGCTTAACTCCAAAGTGATGGAAAATCACAACATAAGAAAGGAAGATGGTGATCCACGAAGAGAGAAGAGAGAAATTCTAAGAAAACAATATCAAGAGGCTTCCAGAAGGAAGGTGTCGTGGAAGAGCACTAAGGAAGCTTTATTAGGTTTAGGTGTAATTAATACATGGTTATAAAAATACCACATGTCACCATAACATTAATCCTCTTTCTCTCATTTTTTTTTTCCAAAATGCTAATAAATGACACTTGTCCCACTAATCCTCATAGCCATTGGTCCATAATTCAAGTCCATTTCCAACAAATTCACTTCTAAATTTTCGGTCAGTTGGGCCTCGACTTTTTTTTTTTTTTTTTTAGTCCGGGTTTTAACCTCGGAAAATTCCAGAAAATTTCCTCAAATTCTATAATATTATAAAATGACTAATGACACTCTCCATAAAATTTTTCAAGCATGGAAACCACATTTGCCACAACAAAAACACATTTAGGCCATATACCGGCGATTTTGCCAGTCTGGGAATTTTCTCCGGAAAATTTCAGAAAAATTTCTGAAAATCCCTTAAAATAGAAAACAATTTATGGCGCACTCAGAATAATTTTTCAAACCTCCTAACCACGTTAATCCCAATAGAATTGTCTTATGCCCAATTACCATTATTACGAATCGGGGCCCAACAGGTGGGATGATGGATGATTTTAGGTATAGACTCAATGTGATTGATGAAATGCCCTAAATCATATCATATAGTCATGGTGACTATAATCCTACGGCTTGGAGAAGAAGTAGATGAGACTCGAAATCCCTCCTCGGAATATGAAAACTAACGCCTTCCATTAATATGGTAAGAACCGAGTTCTTATAGGTTGGGTTGTTGGGTAAACCCAAGCTCACTCTATACTGGATATGTTCGAACCATGAAAATAAGATTTTCGGATTAATGGGTTGGTTTTCACCGAAGCGTTGGTTTGTTGAGTAAACTCAAGGTCAACGTGGACGAGGCTAAATTGGGTAAGATACATCGATGTACGCGCATCAACGAGTTGATACCCAATGTAAGTGCATACATCAACAAGTTGATAAGACGATCGATAGTTGTGTCTAAGATGTAATTGGTATATCCGATACCTCCCGAGACATAAGGTGGCTTGTTGAGCAAACTCAAGGTCATTCTTAATGTCGGTTATCGATGATACAATTGGTATGACCGATACCACCGATTGACCTAAGTTGTGGCTTGTTGGGTAAACCCAAGGTCACTCTTAGCAATGTCGGATATCGACCCACTAGACATTATGTCACTTTGTTTCTCCGGATTCAGTAAAGAGGGTTATGGATTCTAGGAAACTAGTGGGAGCCATATGCATGTCATGCAAGTCCTTATGATCACGCAGCAATTCTATTCTATCATTCTCTCTCTATCGCGCTAGTTGATTGAAGAAGTCTTTCAAAGGTGAATTTTCGCCTCTATTCGGACTGAATTTTCTTGATTGGTGAGGAATCGAGAATTGTTCTTAGATCGAGGAACGGGATACATCCTAGATGTTCCACTTCCGCAGCACTCTTGTCGATGCTTCGATAAGGATCGAAAGCATATTGTAAGCATCTAAAGGATGTTGATATGGATACTTGCTTTATGCTTGCCTCGATGTCACTAGAGCTGCAGGAGCAAAGACGAGTCCATGGATGCTCACTCTATAGTATTTCATCTTAGGGAGCTGTTTGATGAGTAAGTTTCGATCGAAAGGTTCGAGACCTCAAGGCTTCTCTTCACCATTAAAGATGGTTCGAGGATATCTGGCATGCAAGATGCCTCAAGATGAATGGCTATATTGAGAGATTGGATGTCTTAGGATTTGTAATGGATTATGAGTTAAGTTGTTGGACCCCACCCCCACCCGTAGGTGTTTGCGAGTTATATCATGCGTAGTGTTTTGGGTTATACCGCGGCATCCAACCTTAATTAGTATTGTCCTCTTTGGTCATAGGTGAGCCACGGCTCGAACCCATGACCTCAAGGTTTTATTCCACTTTACGTGGACGCTCTCACCATCGAGCCATTCTTTTAATGTTGGATTCATTTCCGTAGGTGTTTGCGAGTTATCTTCTGGCGAGTGTTTTGGGTTATACCACGGCATCATTCTTGTTGATCATTGTCCTCTTTGGTGGTGGGTGAGTCACGGCTCGAACCCACGACCTCGAGTTTTATAAGCTTTACATGCCGCTTTCTTACCATTTGGCTAAGTTAGCCAAATGGTAAGAGCGCAGCATGTGGAAGCCATAAATTTTGAGGTCATGGGTTCGAGCCGTGGCTCACCCATGACCAAAGAGGACAACATCGATTAAGGTTGATGCCGCAGATAACCCAAGAACACTCGCCGCAAAGATAACTCGCAAACACCTACGGTAAAGTAGGTCCAACATAAGTAGAGACTTAATTTCGTTGGATTGTCTCGATGGTTATTCACGGTTTGTGATAAACTATCGGATAAACCAAATATCCACAACAATTCTCGAGTGATCAATCGCCAAGACAAATGAAAGGACTATCAAGAAGGATAGCAAGCAAGTGTTAATGGTGGATGCTTCTTCTTCTAGTTCAAAGAAGAAAAGGCCAAGAAACCAAAGGAAAGTGTCATCAAGGAAAACCAAAGATTACGCCCCAAAAGGATTTTGCTTTTATTATGGCAAGACTAACCACCAGAGGCTAAACCGTAAAATCTATCCGAGTTCTCGAAGGTAAGAAGGCATCGATGCCTCTACTTCTTCAAATATGTTTGTCATCGAGGTTAATACTATTCTGATCAAAACATATCAGATTAGATACGGATTTGGCTCATACATATGAAATGATATGCGGGGCCTCGTGAGCGATGAGATACTCATAAAGGAGAACTAGACTTGTAGGTAATGCGCAAGAGTTGCTACATTAGCCGTGAGACACTTATGTCTTGTTCCTCCTAGTGGGCTTATATTCAAATTGGATGATTGACATTTTGTACTGTTTTAAACAAAGAACATATTGTATGTTTTATGTTTAAATAGAGCTGATTTCCATTGGACTTTTAGTAGCAATGGTTGTTCTATTAGTTCAATGGAAGGCTCTATGCTATTGGTACATTATGCAATGGAATTGACATATTAGATATGTCATATCCAGCTTTTGAATGTCAATGACGCGAAAAGACATAATAGAGATAATTTAAAATCAACTTACTTATGGCATTGTCGGCTTGGCCATATAAATGAGACACGATCGCTAAGCTCCATAAGAGTGGATGTTTAGGTCATTTGATTATGAATCATATGACACATGCGAATCTTGTTTATTAGGCAAGATGACTAAGTTATCCTTTAAAGGAAAGGGTAAACGAGTGAATGGAATATTAGACCTAATACATTCGGATGTATGTGGTCCGATGTCCATCCATGCCAGAAGTGGTTGTTTTTACTTCATTACTTTTATCGGTGATTATTCACGATATAGGTATCTCAGATCGATGAGATACAAATCAAGCGCTTGAAACGCTCAAATAATTGAAATGAAGTAGAAAACTAACTTGGTAAAAGTATGAATACATTACGATCTGATCGTGGTGGAAAATGCTTAGACCAATAGTTTTTGATTATCTCAGAGATAATGGGATTTTATCTCAGTATACTCCACCTTACACGCCGCAGCACAATGGTGTGGCTGAAAGGAGAAATCGAACCTTGTTAGACTTGGTGCGATTGATGATAGGTTTTGCACAGTTTTGGGAATATGCGCTTGAGACAGCTGTTTACTTGCTAAACAGAGTTCCATTAAAGGCAGTTGTGGTTACTCCATATGGAGATATGGACTAACTGAAAGCCCTATCTTTCTCATCTGAAAGTTTGGGGTTGTCCTGCTTATGTGAAGCGGACACAGTCAGATTAGCTTGATGCAAAATCTGATAAGTGTTTGTTCGTGGAATATCAATTCTACCTTGCTGAGGAACAAAAGTTGTTTGTTTCCAAGCATGCTGTTTTCTTAAAGAAAGAGTTTCTTTTACAAGAGGACAGTGGGAGCAAAGTTGAACTTGGAGAAGTTCAAGATGCTCGAACAAACATAGATCAATCGCTCAATCAAGCTCAGAACTCATATAGATGAGGTAACAGTTCAACCTTCTACTACACACTAATTTCAGAGGTTAAGTAGGATACGACTGTGTTCGAGAGATATGAATTTCTTGTAGGAGAACAGAATGACGATTGCTCATATGAGATGATGCGCCTACTACCTATGAACGAGTTCAAAAGTTCGTAGTCCGGAACATGGCTTTGTGCCATGAAATCAAATGGATTCCATGTATAAAAACCAAGTATGGACTTTGGTTGTTACACGAAGGGATAAAACCCACAGGTGCAAAGGAGTTTTCGAAGAAACCAACATGGATGGTAATTTGATTACCTATAAAGCAATGCTTCGTTAAAGGATTTCGCCACGCATAAAGAGTTGACTATGACAAAACCTTCAGCCCCGTAGCAATGCTTAAATCCATTAGGATACTCCTAGCCATTGCCACTCATTATGATTATGAGATATGGAAAATGGATGTGAAGACAGCTTTCCTGAGAGGAAATCTACCCGAGGATGTGTATGACACAACCAGAGGACTTCACTTCCATCGATGGCGAAAAGGTATGCAAGCTTCAGAAATCCATGTTTGGATTGAAGCAAGCATCCAGGAGTTCGAATATCCGTTTTGATGAGGTACTCAAAGAGTTTGATTTCTCACAAAATCCGGATGATCATTGTGTGTATAAGAAGGTTAATGGGACTGCAATCGTATTCCTTGTGTTGTATGTAGATGACATACTGTTACTAGGAAACGATGTCTCTATGCTGCAATCAGTTAAAATTTGGTTGTCTAATCAATTTGCGATGAAAGACCTTGGTGAAGCAACTTATATCCTAGGGATATAGATTTATAGAGATAAATCAAAAGGTTGCTTGGTCTTTCACAATCAACGTACATAGGTAAGATGCTAAAGAGGTTTAGCATGGAACAATGTTATGACGAGGTCCGATGTATCGTATGCTCTAAGTGTTACGAGCAGATACCAATCGGATCCTGGTGAGGGTCACTGGGTGGCTGTCAAGAATATCCTCAAGTACTTGCGAAGCACTAAGGATGTTTTCTTGATCTATGGAGATGGAAATCTCCAAGTGAGCGGCATTCGATGCAAGTGTTTAATCGATAAGGATGATTTCAATCACAATCAGTTATATACATTCACACCGAATAGAGTGGCGGTCATTGAAAAGTTCCAAACAAGAGAGGACTGCTGATTCATCAACCGAGGCAGAGTACATTGCCGCATGAGATGCGTAGGAAGCGGTTTGGATCAAGAAGTTCATTACTGAACTTGATCTGGTCCCTAGCTGTGATGGGCCCATAGGATTGTATTGTGATACAATGGGGCTAGTGCGCAGGCAAAGGAACCAAGGTCTTATCGACGATCCGAACTCGTACTTTGCCGATTCGGGAGATCATTAGTCGAGATGATATCCTGATAGAGAGAATTCCCACAGAGCAAAGTGTTGTTGTTCCGTTGACAAAGCCATTGTCACAGGAGAATTGTGATTCTCATGGACTCGCTTATGGTATTAGATATTAAGGCGATTGGCTTTAGGTCAAGTGGGAGATTTGTAAGTGATAAGTCGACTTACATGTTCTGCATCGATAAGTCGACTTGTTCATTGGATAAGTCGACTTGTTCAAGGTCAGATCGTTTATTTGTGCCCTAAAGGCAATCCCTTTAGCGCGCTTTTATTCATAGTCGATGCGCATCGAATGAATAAATAAAGAAAAGGCATTATTCATTAATTTGATATTCATAAACATTGTTTATGAATTGATTGATCTTTAATCAAATTAATGAAGTCCATGATATATGACATAGCATGAAGGAAATTATGATGTGATCATACTCCCGAGATTCCTATCATGTGCAATTATGTCAAGATCTAAATTCTCCTAGTCATAGGATTAATGAGACCGACATCATTAATCCGGATAGACTAGCACATGTCATATTCCTGATTGGATCAAGCAAAGGATCTCGTAAACCGTAAATATGAGATATTTAGAATTGACATGTGGATGCTTACTAGCGGTAGTAAGTTCATGGATGACCGCCATGAGATCATCACATGGATATCTTATCTAAGTGTCGTGATAATCTCATCATAGAATGGTGTAAGTATCCTTAGACTCGAGGTACTCAAGGATATCTTGGATATCGATCCGTGCTTTGACTCCATTCCTTGTTGCCTTCCGTGAGGTAACTCATAGGGTGGTGCTTGGGTACAACTTGAGGTATTCAAGATAATCGAGTAGCCAATAAAGGATTCACCACTTCGGATTAGCGTAAGAGATACCCAGCCTCTCTCGTCAGATCATTACTAAGGTCAAGTTAAAGATGTATGTCATGAAGAGTGTCTTCATTGACATATAAAGTAATGAGTCCCGTGACGAGAACCGATATCACTGGGCTAGACTCGCCTAGTGAGAGTTGACACTTTGACCATACTCATAACCAAGTGGGGTATAAGATGGTGAAAGGACGAATTGCACAGTAATTATCTATGGAAGGGTTCGTGATCCGTTCGTGATGAATACATCAAACCGATTACTTTCCGTCAATTGGGGTCATGATGTGTTGCTAGATACCGCCATGACTTGCTCGATTAATTGTTAATCTAAGTGGCCAACATAACCGGAGCCTAAAGTGGTCACACGATAAGAGTGATTCGAGAATCAGAAATAGTAATTGGACAGAGTTCCAATTATGGAGAGCATTAGGATTAAATGGATCCCGATGAGATTGGGATATGTCCCGATGAGATCGCGACATCGATATTGCTAAGAAAGGTTTAGAGTCAAGTTTCAAAGACCGGGCCCAGAGAGTCAGTAGGATCTAATTCCCAGTTGATCGAACTTAGCATTTATATTCTAATTAATTAATTAAGTAAATTAATTAATTATTTATTATATAAATTAGCCTTGCATGTTGGAATGGGAGAAAGAAGAGATAAGATGGTTGAAAAGTCAACATTTATACTTTATTCATTAAAGAATGAATGGCCATAAAGCCACCACTTGGCTTCTTCTTATGGAACACTTTTAAGAGTTAAAGGAGACAAATAAGAAGGCTAAGATGATGATGGTCACGGTGGTGGCTAGAGGAAATAGAAGATGAAAGCTTAATGGTTGCTTACTTTGAAAAGGGTGATTTTCTTCTTCCTCATTCATCATCATCGTTTCTTCTCTTCTCCAAGGCAAGGATTCCAACGCTTTCAAGCTCTCCGTGATGAGGTTGGCTCTAGCAGCTTTATTCTCGTTTCTAGCTATTCACGGGTCAAAAGGGTTTGACTCGGTTAGGTTTTCGATCTCTCGTGGATACCTTTAGAGATAGTCTCTTTGGCTATTTAGGTTGATGTCTTCATACCGATACCGGATCCCGGATTCGGAAAGTCCTGGGAACAAAAATTTTTGTTTTCCTGCGGTACATGTGATGTACCTCCCGGATTTTCCTACAGTAGTGCCCTAAAGGCAATCCCTTTAGCGCTTTTTGTTCATAGTCATGTATGACTTTATGAATAAATAAAGAAAGGCATGTTTCATTTATTTGATGTTCTTTATAAATTGATATTGATCTTTAATCAAATTAATGAAGTCCATGATATATGACATAGCATGAAGGAAATTATGATGTGATCATAATCCCGAGATTCCTATCATGTGCAATTATGTCAAGATCTAAATTTTCCTAGTCATAGGATTAATGAGACCGACATCATTAATCCGGACAGATTAAGATATGTCATACTCCTTGATTGGATCAAGCAAGGATCTCGTAAACCGTAAATATGAGATATTTAGAGTTGACATATGGATGCTTACTAGTGGTAGTAAGTTCATTGATGATTCGCCATGAGATCATCACATGGATTTAATGTCATGATAATCTCATCATAGAATGGTGCAAGTATCCTTGACTTGAGGTACTCAAGGATATCTTGATACCGATCCTGCATTTTGACTCCATTCCTCGTGGCCTTCCAGAGGTTACTCATAGGATGGTGCTTGGGTACAGCTTGAGGTATTCAAGGTAATTGAGTAGCCAATAAAGGATTCATCACTTGAGAATGTAAGAGATACTCGCCTCTTCGTCAGATCATTACTTTAAGTCTCGGCAGAGCATGACTATGTCATGAAGAGTGTCTTCATGGACATATAAAGTAATGAGTCCTCGACAGAACCGATTTCACTTAGGCTAGACTTAGTCTAGTAAGAGTTGACATATTAGCCATACTCATAACCAAGTGGGGTATAGGATGATGAAAGGACTAATTGCACAAGAATTGCTTCATGAAAGGGTTCGTGATCCGTTCGTGATGAATTCATCAAACCGATTACTTTCCATCAATTGGGGTCATGATGTGTTGCTAGATACCGCTCATGACTTGCTCAGATTAATTGTTAATCTAAGTGGCCAACATAACCGGGAACCTAAAGGGTCACACGCATAAGAGTGTTTCAGAGAATTCGTAAAATAGTTTTGGACTGAGTTCCAATTATGGAGAGCATTCGGATTAAATGGATCCCGATGAGATTGGGATATGTCCCGATGAGATCGCGACATCGATATTGCTGAGACAGGTCTCCGGTGATTTTTCGCATCGGGGTCTAGTAGGTCAGTAGGACCGAATTCAAAGTGATGGACCACTTCAGCATTAATATATATATATATATTATTAATTAATTAAAGAATTAATTAATTATTATATATATATAAGCATGTACGTGGATGATGAAAAGAAGGGATGAGAAGATTCTTTTTCATGCTTAGTCATTAATATAATTAATGACTAAAAGACAAAATGATGGATGAGGAAAGATGATGATCATTGGCTTATGATATAAGAAAGAAAAGAAAAGAGTTTCCTCTTAGAGATATAGGTGATCATCGTGGGTTTTTAGAGAAAAACCTAAGGGTTTGCAAGAAAGAAGAAAAGAGTTTCATCTTTCAAGCTTTCCATCATCTTCCATCAAGCTCTTCTCCAAGGCTTCACCTTCTCTTCTTCGTGATTCTCAAGCTCTCCAAGGACGAGGTAGGTCTAGCAGCCTTTACTTTGTTCTAGCTATTCCCGGTCAAAGGGTTTGTCCGGTTAGGTTTTCTCGATCTCTGCGTGGATACCTTTAGAGATAGTCTCTATTGGCTATTCAGTTTGAGTCTTCATACCGACATCGATCCCGGTTTTCGGAAAGTCCCGGAACAAAATTTTGTTTTCATTGCTGGAACATGTGATGTTCCTCTCGGGATTTTCCTACATTATCTTACTCTCTGGTGCACTTTCCCACCAATGCAGAACATCTCCCTATAGCAAACTTACAACATATTCAACCTTTTCATTATCCTCACAATCTATTTGTTCCAATATCCTTTCTGTCTTCCTCAACGATATTTCAGCTTCTTCTAGATCAGTTGTTTCATAAAAATCCACTGCCCTATACTTCCTAAGCTTATCAAATTACTTTCCTTTCTTACCTGGGACCCATGTAGAAGTTTGTGGAATCTAGCCCAAGGACTGGACAAAAGCATGTTCAAAGGCCTAGAATAGTCTAGGATCTAAGGGAGTAGGCACTTGGCCTAGTAAAAGAAGTGACTCCCACATTTGTGATCGAGGGGGCCCACTACCAAGTCCTACAGAAGCATCAGCATTTCTTGGGGCTCTAGACTCATCAATACCCTCCCCTTTTGGTAGAGAGTCAAGTGCAACAGATCCTAACAAAATTCCTTGTGTTCTTCTACAAAGTGGCATCTTACTCCTTCAATTTAAACATTAAAATTTAGCTTACGTTTCATTTTGATCTTATTTCCTACATGTATGCATGATATGCATGTCACTTAATGCAATCAATCAATTCAATAATGCAAACAATCTCTGACACATCATAATAATTCATACCACTACGTATTTTAAGCCTAGGAATCCTTAAAAACCATAGGCTCTGATACCAAAAATGTTAGACCCCAGGTCTGGATGCTAGTATAAGATGACAATATGAGACTGTCAAGTAAAGATCATGTGAGAGGGAGGTTGAAAGCTTCAAGTTAAGAATAACAGCTACAGCACTACCAGAATTTGCCACAATAAAATAAATGTTTCGTTGTGCACAAATAGGGAATACTACTAAGGACCTTTTGGGAAAAGTTTTCCATGACCAAAGTCTGGCTTCACCACAACAAAGTTTCAAGATTAGGCATAAACACCTCTCGGGAAAGGTTCGTTGCGGCCAAAATCATTCCCTTCCCGTGGAGAAACCTTCGAATTAGCAACCCAGATTCGAACATCCAACAACATTTAATTTTATTTCTAACAACAAATTGACAACTCAACATAAGATAGCTAAAAACATGTACAAAGGAAACTTTTTCGACTCTTAATCTCATTACTAAAACAAAATGGAGTTTTAGCATAGCTTTAATTATATATCAACAGTCACATCAATAGCTTAATACAAAATACAAATGAATGCTCGTGTTTGATATACTTATAAAGCTACTCAACAGTAAAGTCGGACTAATTTAGTTACGAAAGACTATTATCTTCTAGTTTGCCAAAGCTTTACAAGGATCAACAACCTTCTTCTAGTTCAAAGACTCATAATTAAGGATGTTAGCATATAAAACATATCATGCATATTCAACCATCAAAACATAACACTCAATTTTGTATCATGCTTAACAATTCAAAATGAAATGCACAAACATAATGACTTGAGAGTCCTATAGATCAAAATGGAGAAATCAAAGTTTACACCATAAGAAAAATGAGTCCATTTCTTAGGAGCTCATGTGCCACAAGCAGGCAGTTGGGAGAAGGCTTTAAATCAACATGTACATGACAAAAAAAGGTATCTCTCTTGCCCAAACACAAGCAACTTTTTATACTTAATTCATTTCATCACATGTTCATACTTCCATGCTTCTTATGTTTTTTTCCGCTTTTGATCAATACAAAATGTCATAATATCTTTCAAGGAATAACATGGTAATGAATCATAATGCATTTTTCCAACAATCACAAAAATTCAAGTCATGCAATTAAGCATACAAGCAAACAAGAAATTGCCCATCATCACAATAACTATAAATATATTACCTACCTAATTGCTTATAAATCCAACTCAACTTCGTCTTTCCTTTTACTCTTACATAGGATTTCCTTGGTTTCCTTCAAACAAACTAATTTCCATTGAAACTAATATTCCAATAGAAAATCCATAAAGCTTCAATAATCTAAAAATAAATAAAAATTGAGCTTAGACTTAATCTACCCATAGTTTATTTAGGCTAGAAAAGCTAAAACCAAGTTTAAAGACCCATGAAAATCAAAATGGATTCCTTGGTTCTCTTCTTTCTCCTTTTATTTCCAACAGAAACTCATTTCTCTAATTCCTTTTCTACCCAAACAAGAAGAAAAGATTATGGGGATTACCTAAAACAAGCTGATTCCTCTTCCTTCTTCTTCTTTCTCCTTCTCTATATTTTCTTTTTCCTTCCTAGCTTCTCCCACATTTTCTTCTTCTTCTTTTTTTCTTCTCCATATCTTTCTCATTTTATCAAGACCACTTTGTTTTTATCTTTCCAGTTTTACCCTTCCACATTTAATGTAATGCTTACTTACTCCTTTAGTAGATTATGTCTATTATAATCTAGCTTAGTCCTAATATTTCTGTTCAAAATTCTAATTTCTATTCATGTTAGCTAAATTAATGGACTAAATTTTAAAAATAAACAAGCAAATAAAAAATAAATAAAATTTGGGATCTAACAAGAATTGTGTCATCCATGCAAATGAGTAGTCCCAAAAAAAACACCCGACGATATGTAAATAAGGAATGATCCGCTTTAGATTGAACAAATCCATACCGCTCTTGTGCATTACAAAGCTTAATGAACCAATTTCTAAAGGCTTATTTGAGACCATATAGAGACATTTGAAGCCTACAAACTTTCCCATCTTGACCATGATCGAACCTGTGGGGTATCTTCTTATAGACCTCATCAAGATCACTATGAAGGAAAGTGTTGTTCACATCCATCTGATAAAGCTCCCATTCTCACACAACCATAAAAGAGATAAACATTCAAACTCAGACCAATTTTGCAACTAGTGCGAACATCTTATAAAAGTCTAAGCCTTCAATTTGCATAAACCCCTTTGCCATAAACCTTGCCTTATATCGCTCGATCGTACCATCTGACTTGTGTTTTGTTAAGTCAAAATGACTTTACGATTAATAATTTTGATGAAGATCAAATAATAATGTAGCTACAATATGAGACGGAAGAAAATCAGACGATAGAAATGAGATGAAGCGAAGCTGAAAATGAGACGAAGTGAAGCTGAAAATGAGACGGAAGAAAATGAGATGATGGAAATGAGACAAAGCGAAGCTGAAAATGAGACGATAGAAATAAGGCGAAGTGAAGATGAAAATGAGACGGAAGAAAATGAGATGATAGAAATGAGACGAAGCGAAGCAAAATGAGACGAAAGAATTAAAGACGAAGACTCGATACCATGTCAGATGATCAATCAGTTGAGTAAGTTACAGAACTCAACTGAATAATCATTTCTTCAAAGATCAAGAAACAAGAAGAAAGAAGTAGTTATCAAAAAGCAGTTGAAGATGAAGACTATAAATACGAGTCGGAGTCCAAGACTGAAAAAGTTAGTGATTTTCAAGAAAGGCTAGAGATTCAAAATCTAGAAATTTTATTCATTGTACTAAACTTAGAGCTACTATTGTCTATAACAAAGCTCGAAACATCTTTCAGTAGAAGGAAGAAAAGCTGATAGCCTGAAGAGGCTAAGTTAGAAAAGAATACTTGTTGTAAGAGACCTGAATAGGCTCGGTGAAAAGAATACTTGTATCTTTGAGAAGTATAGTGAAATCTTAGAAAGAATTCTGAGGACTGGATGGAGCCCACGGTTTGGGGTGAACTAGTATAAAACTACTGTGTCAATTCTTACTCTCAACTCTCAACTTTTAATTTCTATTGTTGATACAAATACTTAGAAGTATATTGCAATACTTCATAATATTGTTTTTCAATCGTTTGAGAAAGCAAGTTTTTTTAAAAAAAAGAAGTTTGTTTAAAAAGGAGATTTTATTCAAAAACGAATACACAATTCAACCCCCCTTCTTGTGTGTTTTGTATATTGAATATTAAGTCTATACTAATGTGTGATTCACTTCAATTGGTATCAGAGCTCAGTGTCCAAGAACCGCCATAACAAAGTGTGGATAAAGATCTATGACAGAGTCACATATATATAGCTGAAGGTGCGTCCATCACTAGACCTCCTGTATTCAATGGAGAAGACTACCATTACTAGAAAGACAGGATGCGACTCTTCATTGAATCTATTCATATCGACCTTTGGGAGATAATAGAAAATGGACCGTATACACAGGTAGATGAAGAAGGAAATGTTGTTCCACGAATCAGATGGTCTGCAGAATAAAAAGTGAGATCTCGGCTAAATTCGAAGGCCAAGTTGTTTCTAAGTTGTGCCCTAAGCATAATTGAGTACGATAAAGTTCACGGATGCGACGCTGCGAAGGAGATGTAGGATACACTATCCATCACACACGAAGGCACAAATCAAGTAAAGGAATCTAAGATAAGCATTCTTGTACAACAGTATGAGTTGTTCAAGATGAAGGACGAAGAGTCTATCGATCAGATCTTTGGAAGATTTCAAACTATCATCAATGAACTTAAAGCTCTCGGTAGAACTTACGACAATCAAGATCACGTTAGAAAGATCCTTAGAAGTTTACCGAAGAGATGGAGACCAAAAGTAACAGCTGTAAAAGAAGCCAAGAATTTGAGCGTATTAAAGCTTAATGAATTGCTTGGATCTCTGAAGATACATGAAGTTGAAGTCGATGCAGAAGATAAGCCCAGATGGGAAAAATCCATAGCATTGAAGGTCGGAAAGAAGAATCATAAGAATAAAAGGAAGAGGAGCTCATCGTCGAAAGCGCTAAAGATTGAGGAAGTCAAGGATGACGATTCCAGTGAATCAGATCATGTTTCAAGCGAAGAAGATGATGAACTATCCTTTATCTCAAGGAAGATCAGACGCATGTGGAAGAAAAAGGCTAAAGGAAACACAGAGTCCAACCTCAAGAAGAATTACAAAGATGAAGGGAAGATTGAGAAAACATCCATCATATGCTATGAATGCAATAAACTGGGACATTACAAGTCCGAATGCCCATTGTTAAAAAGAAAGCCAAAGAAGAGTAGAGAAGGCAAGAAAAGCATGATGACAATCTGGGAAGATCTAGATTCTTCTGAATCAGATACTGACTCAGAGGCATCGGTGCAAGAAAATATTTGCTTGGTAGCTGAAGGAGAAAGTGATGAGGAGGTAACCTCAAAACTTAATGAATTACAAGACGCATACTCAAAATTATTAGAAAATTCTCATGCAATTCTAAAACAGTATAAATTGATTAAGAAAAAGTACATAGAAAACTTGAAAAACAGGTAAGTGTTAGAAAAGGAGAATGTCTGCTTAAAGAAACAGGTAGAAGAGATGAAGAAAAAGGTAGTTGTAGATAGATCTGAAGAGATCAATCAGTTGTAAGAAAGAATAAATTGTCTTTCAGCTAATCTATCAACGTTTACAAAAAGTACTAGAAAAATGAATGATATGCTAGGGAAATACAGACACCCTAATAATAAAACTGGATTAGGGTTTGTTAAAAAGTATACTTAGCATAAAAAGAATTCTGCTCCCATTAGGAAAAAATTTCATTAGCCTCATCATCATTAGAAATGTCATCGGTTGCATCATCATACTATAAATTATGTTAGAACTAATCCTAAAGGACCCAAAAAAATCTGGGTACCTAAGAGACAAATAATATCACCTGCAGATATCCTTCCTTGGAAGAAGCAGCCAGCACCATTGGTACTTAAAAGGAAGATCGTAAGGCTTCATTTTGTTGAGACGAACTATCAATGGGAGGACATCTTCACTAAGCCATTAAGTGAAGAAAAATTCAAAGAAATCAGACGAAACCTTAACATGGTTATGCTAAGTGATCAACCGTCTGACACGTCATAACCTAGATAAAAAGGTTGAAAGAGTTAATGGTGATAGTAACAGTGAGTTACGGCTGGTAATGTCCGTTATAAGGAAGTTTTGGAGGGAAATTTTATCATAGCCTTGAGAATGCTGAAGTAAATCACACATTATTACAATGCTTATAATATGATATATGAATACACGAGAAGGGGGGTTGAATTGTGTATTCCCCTTTTTTAAAATCTTTCAAAACCATTTTGTTAAAGAACAAGTTCTTTTCACAGAAACTTCGGTAAGTTCGAATTAATCAAAACTTTGAAAACTTGTTTTGAAATCTAAGTAATAACAAAACTTTGAACTTAAAGAGAGATAGAGTAGAGAGAAGTCGACACAACAATTTTATACTGGTTCACCCCAAACCGTAGGTTACGTCCGGTCCTCAAAATTCTTTCTGAGATTTCACTATCTCTTCAACATTTACAAGTATTCTTTCTGAGCCTCTTCAGGTCTCTACACTCAGTATTTTTTTACTCTTAGCCTCTACAGACTATCTGTAATACTTTCTTACAAAAGTGTTTGAACTCTATTACAGTAATACAAACTCTCAGCTAATTCGCACAATAATCTCACAAACAAGCTTTTTCGTTCGCGTATACGTAAGTCAACTAACTTTTCAATCTTCAACTTTGACTCATATTTACAGCCTTCGTCTGTAACTGCTTCTTGATTCTTGAATCTTGAATCTTGCTTCTTGAATCTTGAAAGAAACGGTTAATCAGTTGAGTTCTGTAACTAACTCGAACTGACTCTTGCGTCTGCTTTTTATTCTGCGTCTGCTTTTCATTCTGCGTCTGTTTTTTCAACTTCTGCGTCTACTTTTCATTTCTGTGTCTGCTTTTCATTCTGCGTATGCTTTTTATTCTGCGTCTGCTTTTTATTCTGCGTCTGTTTTTTCAACTTCAGCATATGTTTTTCATTTCTGCATCTGCTTTTCATTCCGCGTCTGCTTTTTATTCTGCGTCTGCTTTTCATTCTGCGTGTTCTTTTCAACTTCTGCACTTGCTTTTCTTTCTTCGTCTGCTTTTCATTCTGCGTCTACTTTTTACTTCTGCTTTGTTATTCATCAAAATCATATATATGTAAAGTTATTTTTATTTAACAATCTCCCCCTTTTTGATGATAACAAATCATATACGTAAAATGAAGAAAAACTTATCTTCAAAACATATCTTCATGTGTGTTCTTCTGACTTCTTCATTATTCTTCCTCTTCCTCCCCCTATCTTTATCATCGACTCCTTCAATCACACCATTTGAGACTCTTTGATTGCTGCCTTCCTGTTGGACCCCGACTTTTGAGTAAAAATAAAAAATATTCAAAAGTGGATGAGTTGGTTGAAATTGAGTTGAAAATCAAGAAGTAAAGAGAGAAAGTGTTAAAAAAAAGAAGAAAATTTGTGAAAAGTTTGACTTTTTGGCCTTTGAGGGTTGACTTTTGATTTAAGCAAAATTTGAGAAAATGATCTACATGAAACTTGTAGATTATGTTAAGAGTTTTCCGTGGCCATAAAGTTTGCTATTTTTCGATGTAGGGATTGAGAGATATGATTTTCCGAAGATATACTTTGTTTTGAAAATGCTATTAAGTATAGATTTGTGTGTTCTATGCTTCGAGGCCACTCATCATATGGATTTAGTCTGAATTGGAGTAAGTAGTCTTCATGAAAGTTTTAGATGATGTTTTTATCTTTCCATTGATATAAAGTTTGCAATTTTTCGATATCGGGGCTAGGAGTTATGAGCGATTAAAAATTGGAAGTCGTTTAGAAAAAGCTGTTTTGGACAGAATCTTTGATTGAGTTTTTGACCTCTTTTGAGACCGAATTTGATTTTGAGTACTTCAGGGAAGTTGTAGAACTTCCTTTGATCTTTTTATTGACACTCAATATGTCAAATTCTGAGTTCGTCATCGAGAGATATCATTTTTGAAAAGTTCGGTTTTGAAGTTCCGTTACTTTGTTTTTAATCTGATCCCTTTTGTAATCTTTTGCTTATAATTCCTTCGTCCGACATCCGATTGATTTGATTCTCGAAGCGTTAGATTCCTAAAACAATTAATTTCATTTTTATGAAGAATTATGATTTTTAGGAGAATAAATGGAAAGAGATTGATTGAACCAAAGTAAGAGATTTGGTTATAGGTTATAAGTTGGATAATTTTCTGAACATAGTTCAGTATTTTGCGACATTTGGGAGATGTACAACTCCGATTGAGTTGATTCTTGAGGCTAAATGAAATTAAGATATAGGGCTACAACTCTTGTGCAGGGATCGAAATTTAATTTCATTCCCAAGATTGTTAATTTCTGGAATTAAATTAGCGTAATGTTCAGTCTCGGATTTTTCGCAGGTCCGATAGTATTTCAGCTATAACTTCTTCTTTTCTGATCCGAATTGAGCGTGGTCGGTGGCGTTGGATTCTCATGATTAAGAGGATAAATTTTCAAGAAGAAAGTTTGTCCAAATTATTTCGTTTTGCTGCTCAAATTCTGGACGCAAGGTATCAGATTTTTCAAATGAAGTGCAGGGACAAACTTGGAAATAGGCTTAAAAGGAGGGGCATTTTGGTCTTTTACCCCTCATTTAAAATGACATGGCAGAGAACACATGGGGTTGATCTGAAACCCACGAAAACAAGGAAAAAAAGAAAGGAAAGAAAAGATGAAGAAGAGAGAAGATCGAAGAAGAAGGAGAAAGGGTCGGCCATGGAAGGAAAGAAGAAGGATGAAGCAAGTCGATTTTTGGGGGGTTTTCTAAGAGATTTTCGTTGCTTTTCAAAGGGGAAGGAAACAAGAAGAAGATAGTTACTTTAAAGCTTGAAAATGTCGAAAATGGTGGAGAAAATGGTAAGAGAGAGAAAGCTTTGAGTTTTGAATTTTCTTGAGAGATGTTGGTTGGTTTAGCTTTAGATTGTTATGAATTTAAGTTTTCTAAGGTTTATTGAAGAGATTAGGCTATGATTATGTTGATTTTATAAATTTGGGGTTTATGTCAAAGTTTAAAATTTGGAGATTTTTGGAATTGTTGCTTTAGATAGCTTGGATTAATGATGAATTTGAGATTTCTTAAGTCAATTTTGATGTATATGTTTTAGGTTATGTTTAATTTCAGATGGAAATTAATTAAGGTTTAGGCTTAATTTTGTGTTTGGGGATTTTGTGAATTAATAGCTTAAAATCATGGCAAATATGATGGATTGATGAAATATGAAATCAATTTTGAAGAAATTGTAATTTATGATATTGAATTGTGATAAATTGGTTTAGGCAAATTATGGAATTTGGGGTTTTTAGGAATTTGTAATTTAGATAACTTGAAGATGTGGGGTATTGATGTTTTCTAAGCCCAATTTGAGGAATCATGTGGTTTATGATATTGAATTTTGGATGGATATGTTTAGGTAATTTTAGCGAAGAAGAACAACTGACGCTTTCGTCGAATTAATGATCGGGACGAGTTCCTAACTTCATTTCGAGGTGGGTAGTATATTTATTTATTGAATTTTAAGCTAAGCATGTTTATTTGAAAATTTCAATAAGCAAATTTCAAAAAATTCAAGAAACAATTGTTGAAAAGTTAATGTTTAGATAAATGTTTTGAAAAATAAAATTTCCGAATGATTGAAATTAATGCTTTTGGAAGGTTTATAAGAAAATGCAAGATTTATGAAAATCATGTTTTTGAATTATATGAAAAGTTTGAGCAATGTGTTCTGATATATGTTTGAAAGAAAGAAATTCCATTTATTGTTGTGCATTGATATGGGATTAATTGGTGAATGTAAATCGAATGTGCATTCCAACATGATTTGATGTGATTTATGTATGTGAGTGTGTCAAGTTTGACATTGTATGGAAATATGAAAAGTTTAAAGAAAATCAAGATTTTGAAAAGTGCCTACGGGCAACCTGAATTTCCGTTTTCGCTTATGTGTTATGTGGGTTTGGTCAGGTTCCTTTGTGAGTCAGTGCACTGTCTCTACTTGTTTAAAGCCTTCTCTCGGCTGCCCGCAAGAGGCAATGGAGCTCCGATTACGGACTCCCTTCACGGCTACACTGGACCGCTAAGCAGGAAAGTGTAGTAGGTCCGACCGAATCAAACCATGTGATGTGTTTGTGTTTTTATTTTGTACTGTGTTATGCATTGCATGTTTTGAGAAAGTTTAAGAAATTTGGAAGTTCTTCATGAAATCTTGAAAGATGTGAAAAGTTTTAGAAATCTATTATTATGGATTTTCAGCCGAGAATTGATTGAAACGATTTTAACAATGTTTTGAGAAATAAGAAATTTGTCAGATTTTCGACTGTGAAATTTTTAGAAATAAATGACAAAAAGTTTTGCAAAAATGTTTCCGATTATTGTTCAGTTTATAAATATATTATCCACGAGCTTTGTGCTCACCCCCCTTTCATCCCCAATCTCCAGGTATTCGAGCGGGAGATCGGATGAAAGAATGCCAAGTTTGATTTTTACATCGTTCGTATTTTTGTGCAAATTGAGATTTTGATAGTGTAAATGGCTTGCTATGCCATTAAAGTGTGCTGTGTATTTCATTTTGAGAATGTATTGAAAATTCTGAGCGTATGTATTTGAGTTAAGTTATGGAATTGGATTTATGTATGATCATGGATTTTGGATATGAATGGGGCTTGATTTATGAGTATGATTGTGAGAATTACTAAAGTGTTTAGTTGTAGGGTTGCGTTTGTTTCTGCTGGGAATTCCGGACGGGAGGTCCGATGATGGTTGTGTGGTTGGATATGTGTTTTAGAAGTGTATTTTTGCCTTTGCAGAAATTTTTTAGTTGTCAAAATACAACCGTTATGCTGCCCGATTTTCGGTAAAAATCAGGTTAAGATAAGAATAAGAATAAGAAGTTAGTTTGTTAAAGATGAGTTTTTAGTTAAGAAGATGAAATTTTTGGGATTGGTTAAGAAAAATAATATGAATCGAAATGTTGTTTGAGATTTAAGTGAATTGAAATTTGTGTGAGGATGAGTTTCCAAAAAGGAAGTTGTATGGATTGGTTATGTTTTGAATGAGTTTGAATAAAGAGAATAAAAATATAATTTAGGATTTGTATGGATACATAAGAATATGATCAGATTTAGAGATTTGCATGAGAATGATTTTCCGAAAATGGAAATTGGTTTTGTGATTTGAATAAGATTGACTAAAGGAGTAAGAAATGAGAAAAAAGAAAAAAAAATTATACCAGATTTCGAATGTTTCGTCTAGGTTTCCAACGCGATTGTGTTTCTCTGCTCTTTGTTTTCGGATGTGGGCTCCGTTTCTTTGCTTTTCTTTGATAATTGTTCTCGGATGTCGAATATGATTCAGCTCAATTACTTTGATTGTAAGATCGACTCTGTTTGTTAAGTTTCGATTCCGCTTCGCTTCGTTTTTCTTCGGTACTTTTGTATTTCCGATTTCACATCATATCTGTTTCTCCTTTGATTGTAACCGTTCCAATTCGCTTTTTTTGATTCTGTATTCGATTTGCTTCCGCTTTGCTTCTGCTTCCGCTTTGTTTGTCGTTATCGAATTCAATTTATCCAATTTGAATTTGCCTCGTTCTTCGTATCCGTTTCCACTTTTCGGTTGGGATCCGGTTCCTGGATCGGGTCCCAACACTTCCATTCTCTTCACTGCCTTCCATTCTCTTCTCCCCCTATTTGTTATAATAAAAAATGATCAATGACGATGACTCTTCAGCAGTTCTGTCATCATCTCCTTCATTTCATTTATCACCTCCTTTATCTCTTTGACTTCTCTGCATAAGTGCCTGAGTTCAGCTTGCGAGTCAAACGATGAGGAGAGTTGATCATCATCCGCTGAGGGTTCTATAAACGCAATTGTGGTAGCATATGCATCTGATGATGGAATGTAATCTTCAACAATCTCAAAAGTTGGTGGATGAACAGATAGATTAGGCTCCGGAGGATCTAAATTATAAGGAGCAGGTAGCATGAGCACTTGTCTTCCTTGCAGGGGTATGGCTTCAACTTGTATAGACAGTGTATTAGATAGAGGCCTAATACGCATTACTGTCTGCACAAGGGATTCAATGAACGTCCCTGTAATCAGTCTTCCCACTACTGGACAGTATTCATTCTTATCTGTAAAAATACAACCAGCTCTGTCAGTTTTCTTCGTTGAAGCGCACGCTTCATCAATTCGTCGTACTTCATCTTCAATCTGATCTGCGGAAAGATCATTACTGATTCCTTCAGGATGTAACTTCATCTTCCCCTTATTCATATCTAAAGGATATCTAGGCTGAATGTCTGGTACAACCTTTATCACCTTCTTCTCTAAAATTGGATAAATAGTACATGGTTGAATGGACATTTTTGAAGGGTATGGCTTTGTAGCAGCATCCCTCAAAGCATCATAAAAATTCTTTTCATCGTCACCTAGTAGATTCCATGTCTCACTATTTATCAAGATAGGTTGCAGGACTGCCTTCACCATCCTCCTTGGTTGATCAGAGATAGCAATTGCAGTACTCCTCTTGGTCACAAATTCAACCAGTCTGATCTCCAACTTGTCTTTTCTCAAAAATTCATAATAGTTGTATATAACCAGACTAGGTTCATCAGATTTTTTCTGTGGTATCTATACGAAGCTTAAATCTGTTGTTGCCTCTTGTTGAACGTCGATAGGAGTAAATTGAACCGGGCTAAGCTCCACTGGTTCCTCCTATTGAACAACAATGGGAGTTTCCTGAACTAGGTTATACTCAATTTGCTTTTCCTTTTGAGCAGCATCGATAGTATCCTTCTTTTGACTAACTTCCGTAGCAGTAGTCACATTCTTCTTTCAACTAACTTCCTTGGTCTTTTCCATTGCCTCAGTCAGTCTCGGAGTTTTCTAAACTTGAGATTTCTGCTTCTCAGACTCTGACTTCCTCTTCTTCTCGCCTCCTTGCTGCTTGGTGAGTCTTCATAAGATTGAGACTAGGGATCTCGTTGCCTTTGGTGCGCGAGATTTATAAATTTCTACCTGATTTTGTTCTCTGACTCTCTTCTCTTCCTGTTGTCTTAGAGTACGAATTCTAAGTGATCTCTTCGCCTTCTTAGAAATTTCACCCAAAAGATTCTCCCCTTTTCTTTTCAACGCACCTTCGTCTGTCCTCCGAACTAGGCTAACTTCTCTTTGAGAAATCGCCTGTTTTATCAAAGGTCTTCCAAATAATTTTCTTCTTTCATCTATGGGCAATCTCATACTTTCTTGAGATTTAGAACTTGTAGAGGGAGACTTCTTCAGTAACCGCTCCCCCTCAGTTCTAGCTTTCTTTGTAGAATCTGCTTCTTCTTTTACCACCATCTTCAAGCCCATTCTTCTTATCGTATCTGAGTTAATAGAACTCTTGATAGATATCGTCCTTCTGATTCCTCTATGAAGAAGGACTCCAGATTTCCTAGAAATTCTCGTGAGTAGCATGCCGTAAGGATAACTGTTAGTATCCTTCATCCTCTTAACCATATAATGAAAATTGGAAATGGTAGATCTATGGGACGACGATTTAGCAAGTAGAACAGACATTGCTCATTTAAGGTAGTCACTAAATGCCTTGACCCTGTTCTAGGTAAGATGCAGTTGAATAGAATCGTATGAAGAACCCTGGCCTTCGGAACCAGATTCGAGGTCTTCCTCTCCGATGGGTCATTAACTCCATACAACTGTTTACTGACATCTTCTTCCTTAATACTAACCTTTGTCATCCACTTGGCTTCGCTTGACACGGTTTCTCCAACCGATGAACATTCAGTCACCTTCTCTACTATCTCCTTTGTCACAATAATAGACATCCTATCTACTGTGGAGACAATAGTGTCATCTACCAGTTGCGCATTCTTCCAAAAGTCATATACCTCATCAGTATACACCGATTCCCGCATCTGGAAAAACTTTCTCCATCCAGCTTCCACAATCTCTGGTTATCCATATCATCTTTCCTCAGAGATTCGAAGTCCACATGTCTTCCATAAATCATAGCTGGCTCCATTGATTTTGAATAGAAACTTGCTCTGGTAAGCTATTCTTCAAAGGTAAAGTTGATTGCAAGAGTTTTAGAGAGAGAGATGAAACGTCTGTGTTTGAGAGTAATCGAAATGATTTTAATTTCAGAATACTCGAAGGGTCTTGTCAGATGTGTTCTAGATTCGTTGGGATCCTCAAGACTATGAAATTTTCCCTCCACAACTTCCTTGTGAGAGAAGTTACCAGCTGTAAACCACTGTTTCTGACGCCGTTAACTTTGACGATCTCTTAGTCTGACTGGTCATTTAACATAATCATGTTAAGGTTTCGTCTGATTTCCTTAAATCGTTATTCACTCAATGGTTTACTGAAGATTTCTTCCCATTGACACTCTGTTTCAATGAACTGTAGTCTCACCACCTTTCTCTGAACGTAGTCTCTCAAGAAATGATGTTTGACTTCGATATGCATTACTCTCGAATGCTATATTGGGTTCTTTGATAGATTGATGGCACTAGTGTTGTCACAATAGATTGGGATCTCCTCTTCTTGAACTGAATAATCTTTCATTTGATATTTAATCCACAATGTTTGTGAATAACAGCTTGCGGCAGACATGTACTCGGCTTCGGCAGTTGATAGAGCGATTGAGCTTTGTCTCTTGCTTGACCAGGAAATTAGGTTTGAGCCAAGAAAGTGACATACTCCACTAGTGCTCTTTCTTTCAATTCTATCTCCGGCATAGTCTGCATCGCAATATCCGATTAACCTAAAATCTTTACCTTTCTCAAACATTAAGCAAAGATCAGTAGTACCTGCGAGATATCTCATAATCCTTTTAATAGCAATAAAATGAGACTCTCTAGGATCAGCCTAAAAAACATACACTAAATAGAATATCAGGTCTGCTTGCTGTAAGATAAAGTAAAGAGTCGATCATCCCTCTATACAGGGTTTGATCCACCTTCTTACTAAATTCATCTTTCGACAAAAGGTTCGAAGGATGCATCGGAGTCGCCATAGGCTTTACATTATTCATATCAAATTTACACAACAATTCTTTCAGATATTTTTGTTGATGGATAAAGATTTTCTCTTCGGTTTGCTTAACTTGCAACCTAAGAAAGAACTTTGACTCACCCATCATACTCATCTCAAACTCATTTTTCATCAGACTCTCAAAACTCATACATAACTTCTTTGAGGTGGCACCAAATATAATATCATCAACATAGATTTGTACTAAAATAAACTAATTCTTATAATCCTTTCTAAAAAGCGTCTTATCAACTTGACCTCTACTAAACCCACTTTCTAAGAGAAAAGTACTTAGACAATCATACCAAGCCCTAGGAGCTTGCTTCAGGTCGTATAAAGCTTTAGGAAGTCTATAGACATGATCTGGATTCCTAACATCCTCAAAACCAGGAGGTTGCTGCTTAACATACACCTCTTCGTCTATAAAATCATTCAGAAAAGCGCTCTTCACATCCATCTAAAAAAGCTTTATATCATGACAAACAGCATATGCCAGCAATATCCTAATAGCTTCAAGTCTTGCTACTGGAGCATATGTCTCATTGTAGTCTATTCCTTCTTGCTGATTATAGCCTTTCGCTACTAATCTAGTTTTATTCCGACTCACTCTACCTGATTCGTCTAACTTATTCTTAAAAACCCATCTGGTTCCTATAATGGATTTCTTCGAGGGTTTTGGAACTAAGGACCAATCATTATTCCTAGTAAACTGATTCAGCTCGTCTTACATGGCTAAAACCCAAGCTTCGTCCTGAAGAGCTTCCTCAATCTTCTTAGGCTCTATTTCAGAGATGAAAGCCACATTAGCTTCCCTTCTAAATTTGGACCATGTTCTAACTCCTTCTGAGGTCTCCCCGATAATTAACTCTTCTGGATGAGAACTCCTATATTTCCAATCTCTTTTTAATCCAATAGTTTCTGGAATATCCTCAACCTTGTCTACTTGAGTTCCTGATGATGGAGTTTCTGTTGTCTCATCTAAGTTCTTTGTAGGACCTTCACTCTCCATGTCATCTTCCTTATGGGGTTGGGAACGATCATCAAACTTGACATGGATGGTTTCCTCAACTGTCTTTGAGATAAGATTATATACCCGAAATGCCTTAGATGATGATGAGTAGCCTAGAAAAATTCCTGAATAGGTCTTTGGATCGAACTTATCCAACAACTCCTTTGTATTCAGAATAGAGCACTTGCAATCGAATGGATGAAAGTAAGATATGTTCAGTCTCCTTCCATTTCATAACTCATAAGGAGTCTTCTTCAATAGAGGTCGCAACAGTATTCTATTCTGAATATAGCACGTTGTATTCACAGCTTCTGCCCAGAAGTACTTAGGAAGATTCATCTCACACAGCATAGTCCTTGCCATCTCTTGAATCATCCTGTTCTTCCTTTCAACAACTCCATTCTATTGTGGGGCCCTAGGAGCAGAGAAATTGTGGAAGATTCCATTATCCTCACAGAATAATCTAAACTTCTCATTCTCAAACTCTCCACCATGATCACTCCTGATACTGGCTATAGATACTCCTTTTTCAATTTGTAAATTTCTGGAAAGGGTCCTAAAACACTTAAAAGATTCATCTTTGTGTGAAAAAAATAATATCCAACAAAACCTAGTAAAGTCATCAACAATAACAAGTCCGTATTTCTTTCCGCCAAGACTTATGTCCTAGTTGGACCAAATAAATTCATATGTAACAACTCTAAAGGTCTAGAAGATGTTACAAAATTTTTAGAAGAAAACGATGTTTTAACTTGTTTCCCTTTCAAACAACTTTCATAGAAAAATTCTTTATCAAAACTAATTTTTGGTAAACCTCTTACCAAATCATATTTTGCCAATTTTGAATTGTGTTTAAAAGAGACATGACCTAGCTTTTTTATGTCAGATTAGTCTTTCTTCTTCAGAAGATAAGAAACATGAAACATTTTAATTTTGAAACTCTTCTAAATCGATTTTATAAAGATTATTTCTTCTCTTGGCAGAAAAGAATATAGACCCATCTTTGTTTCTGACTTCACAAAAATTTTGATTGAACGCGACTAAGAAACCAGAATCACACAATTGACTGACACTAATCAAATTGTGTTTCAGACCATCAATAAGCAGTACATTATTTATGCATACAAAGGAATCTTTACCTATTTTGCCGATTCCAATTATCTTGCCCTGCTGGTTGTCTCCAAAAGTTACCGATCCTCCCTTCTTATACTGAAGATCTAGGAACATAGACCTTCTTTCCGTCATATGTCGCGAGCAACCACTATCTAAATACCAACGGTGCTTGTCGTATCTTCCAAGGAAGGATACCTGCAAGAGAAACTATTTTACTTTTTGGTACCCATATTTTCTTGGGTCCTTTCTGGTTAGTAAAATGCACATAATGAGTCCTTTGATGCCTTTTACTAGATTGCTAATGAATACGAGTTTGGTAATACCTTTTATTTTGAGAAAAAGGCTTTCTATCATAATGAGACTTATTACCCGTAAACCCTAATCCGGTTTTATTACTCAGATGTCTACATTTTCCTAACATCTCATTCATTTTCTTTGTACTCTCAGTGAAAGTAGCTAAATCAGCTGAAAGACTCTTAATTCTAAACTTCAACTGATTGATCTCTTCAGATATATCTACAACTTTCTTTTTCTCCTCTATTTGTTTCTTTAAGCAGATATTTTCTCTCTCTATTTCTTCTGTATGTTTAAGGTTTTCTACATACTTCTTCTTTAACAGTTTATATTGTTTCAGAATAGCATGAGAATCCTCTAATAGTTCTGAATAATCATCATGAAAGTTATCGTATTCAGAAGTTATCTCCTCATCACTTTCTTCCTCGACTACTAGGCAGATATTCACATGTTCAGATGTCTCGGAATTTGTATCTGACTCTGATGAATCTAAATCTTCCCAAGTTGCCATCATGCTTTTCTTGCCTTCTCTACTCTTCTTTGGTTTCTTCTTTAGAGTAGGACATTCGGACTTGTAATGTCCAGGTTGATTACACTAGTAGCATATGATAGATGTCTTTTCTACCTTATCATTATCTTTGCTATTCTTCTTGAAGAGCTGACTTCCTTTAGACTTCTTCTTCCACATCCGTCTTATCTTCCGGGAAATGAAAGATAATTCGTCATCTTCATCACTTGACTCTTATTCTGATTCACTTGAGTCATCATTCTTTGATTCTTCAATCTTTAATGCTTTCGATGACTTTCTCCTTCTTTGAGTCTTGTGATTCTTCTGCCCGGCCTTCAGTGCTATTGACTTGTCCCGTTTGGGCTTGTCTTCAGCATCGAGCTCTACGTCATGAATCTTCAGTGATCCAAGCAACTCGTCAAGCTTTAGTACGCTCAAATCCTTAACTTCCTGCACTGCCGTAACTTTTGGTCTCCACCTATTCGGAAGACTTCTTAAGATCTTTTGTACGTGATCTTGGTTATTGTACATTCTTCCAAGGGCTTTCAATCCATTGACGATTGTTTGAAATCTTCCAAACATTTGATCAATAGATTCTTCTTCTTTCATCTTGAAAAGCTCGTACTGGTGCACAAGAATGCTTATCTTGGATTCTTTGACTTGATTTGTGCCTTCATGAGCGATGGACAATGTGTCTCACATCTCCTTCGCAGTGTCGCATCTGTGGACTTTGTCATACTCACTCCTGCTCAGGGCACACGTCAAGAAAAATTTTTCCTTAGAGTTCAACTGAATTCTCGCCTTTTGGTCAGCCGTCCATCTGGTCCGTGGAATAAGATTTCCATCTTCATCTACTGGTGTATATGGTCCATTCTCTATCACATCCCAAAGATCGACATGAGTAGATTATATAAATAGCCGCATTCTATCTTTCCAATAATGATAGTCTTCTCCGTTGAATGCTGGAGGTCTAGTGATTGAGGCACCTTCTACAATGTATATATGTGATTCTGTCATTATCTTTAATCCACACTTTGCTATAGTGATCCTTAGATACTAGGCTCTGATACCAATTGAAGTAAATCACACGTTATTACAATGCTTATAATACGATATATGAATACACGAGAAGGGGGGTTGAATTGTGTATTCCCCTTTTTAAAAATCTTTCAAAACCGTTTTGTTAAAAAAAAAGTTCTTTTCACAAAAACTTCAGTAAGTTCGAATTAATCAAAACTTTGAAAACTTGTTTTGAAATCTAAGTAATAACAAAACTTTAAACTTAAAGAGAGATAGAGTAGAGAGAAGTCGACACAGCAATTTTATACTAGTTCATCCCAAACCGTGGGCTACGTCCAGTCCTCAGAATTCTTTCTGAGATTTCACTATCTCTTCAACGTTTATAAGTATTCTTTCTGAGCCTCTTCAGGTCTCTACACTCAGTATTCTTTCACTCTTAGCCTCTGCAGGCTATCTGTACTACTTTCTTACAAAAGTGTTTGAACTTTTTTACAGTAATACTAGCTCTCAGCTAATTCGCACAATAATCTCACAAACAAGCTTTTTCGTTCGCGTATACGTGAGTCAACTAACTTTTCAATCTTCAACTTCAACTCATATTTATAGCCTTCATCTGTAACTGCTTCTTGATTCTTGAATCCTGAATCTTGCTTCTTGAATCTTGAAAGAAACGGTTAATCAGTTGAGTTTTGTAACTAACTCGAACTGACTCTTGCGTCTACTTTTTATTCTGCGTTTGTTTTTCAACTTCTGCGTCTACTTTTCATTTTTGCGTCTTCTTTTCATTCTGCGTCTACTTTTTATTCTGCGTCTACTTTTTATTATGCGTCTATTTTTCAACTTCTGCGTCTGCTTTTCATTTCTGCGTCTGCTTTTCATTCTGCGTCTATTTTTCATTCTACGTCTGCTTTTCAACTTCTGCATCTGATTTTGTTTCTTCGTCTGCTTTTCATTTTGCCTCTGCTTTTTACTTCTGCTTTGTTATTCATCAAAATCATATATATGTAAAGTCATTTTGACTTAACAAATGCCACCTATTCTAGAACACTCTTAACATACCCTGACACCGAACTTTCAAGAACCCTCAACAAAAGCTCTTTATTACTCTGTTTGGATATCAAACCTTCCTTGCTCACACTCTTAACCTCAGAAACTGACTTCACCTCTTTGAAAAATACTTCTATGCATTCAGTTCATTGTTAACTATAGAAACAAATGGAGCAAGCTATGACAAATGGAAGACTTGTTGATTTTGAGTCCTTGAAGCAGAACAAGATGGATATTGAACTAGAGATTGTAGTAGCCGGATGGAGAAATTTCTTTCGAGTTCGAGAGATAGTCTACATAAATGAAGTGTATGATTTTTGGAAAAATATAGAAGTGGTAGACAATACTTTTGTATCTACAATGGATAGATTGTTGATTATAGTAACAATGAAGTTAATCGAGAAGGTCATTGAGTGTCCATTTGATGGAGAAAAACTCACAAGTAAAGCTAGATGGATGACGCAAGCTAGAATGAAGGAGACTCAGATCAATCAGCAATTATATGGATGCGATGATCCAAAGGAGAAGAAGGCTTCAAGTCTTGTTCCAAAGGTTAGGGTTCTACACTCACTTCTTTTCCATTGTGTTCTACCAAGAACATGAACAAGGCATTTGGTAACAACGCTAGATGAACAATGCTTATTTCATTTACTTAATCGCCAACCTAATCTACAATTCCTTATTTTCCATATAATGGAAAATACTAAGAAATACTCGACCGCACTACCATATGGAATGATGCTGACTAGAATATTTAGAGACTTTGGAGTCCTTCTGGAGAGAGGAAATAGGATGAAGCTGAATATCAAAAGCGTCATCAATTCTGTAACAATTTACAGAATGGGCTTGAAGAATCTAGAGAAAGAAGAAGCAGATTCTAAGACGAAAGCAAGGATAGAGGGGGAGCATGTTGTTAAAGTAAGTTTGAATGAAAAAGAATCTCCCTCAAGAAAATCAAAATCTCAATCCATTGAGAGAATGTTTGCAGAAGGAGAAAAGAAATTGTCAGATAAATCAATAAAGGGAAAGGCGATTTCTCATAATGAGGGAAGCCAGGTGCAATATAGGGAGAAAGTGACCCTAAAAGGAAAGGGGGAAATATTCCTATCGGAAAGACCAAAGCAAGTAAAAAGTTCGCCTAGAGTTTGAACCCTGCGTCAACAAGAAGAAAAGAAAGGGAAAGAGTTAACTCATGGTGAAGACTCTGAGAGAAAACACCTCAGACAACCAGGTCTTTAGTTGCAATTTTGAAAGAAGATCCAATAAAATTGGTTAAAGAGATTGAGATCAAGAGAAAATTGGAGTTTGAGAAAGAGAAACCTCAATCTTAGCAGACTTCTAGACTAATTAAAGAAAATAAAAAGCAGAAAATCAGTATGAAAAATAGCACTCCTACTGCTGTTCAGAAGAAGAAGAAGCTAGTTGAACGCAGTCCAACATAGGTCAATACCTCTCAACCGTTACGAAAAGAAGACTTGAGAGTCAGGATTATTGAAGAAAGTCAACCTGTCAGGAGTAGCAACTCTATAATCATCAGAGAAACCTCAAAAAGGTCAATCAAGGCACAATTACAACTAATCTTGGTAAATAATAGTACAATGCAACTATTGAGTGATGATGAGAAAAGTATGTATAGTTTTCTGAGGGTCGAAGGAACCAAACCATACCCCACACAGATGACAAGGAAGAAATACATAATTTTACCAATCATAAAGAGAACTATGATCAAAGTTGTGCCTGATATCCAACGAAACAAACCGCGCCTGATTTAGAGCTCGGAGTCAAAAGATATGGAGGTTTGAAGTTTGGAGGTCGGATCGCGTGGCCGATCGCTCGCCTGCGTCGTCTCATGTGAGCTCTCTCACAGAGCCAGCGTGGGCGTGCTCCAGCACAGCAGCCCGCTGACGGGCTTTGCGTCTGCCGAGCGACTTTTGGGGTCGATTTGCGGCAGACCGACCTCCCTACCTTCTTTTTGCCATAACTTTTTGCATAGACCTCCGATTGATCCAATTTTCAAAGCGTTGGATTTCTAAAACATTTTTCTCTCTTTCCATACTATATTTATTGGTTTTAACATTAAATGGAAAAAGATCGACCTGATCTAAGTGAGCTGACCTGTGGAAAAGGTCCTAATAGTGTTCAGTATATTTGAGATATCCTGATCGGTAGAGTTCCGATCGATCTGATTCTTGTTGCAAATTAAAATAGAGACATGGGGCTTCAAATTTTATGAAGGAGCCGAGCTATAATTTAGCCTCTAAGACTTCCAAATGTAGGTCAGAAGTTCAGTGTAGTGTTCAATCCTAGTGCTGTAGTGGCTGAACAGTGTTCAGTATTTTGGATATATCTCGATCACTAGAGCTCGGATTGATTTGATTCTTATTTCTAATTAAAATAGAGACATGGAGCTACAAATGTTATGAAGGAGCCGAGCTATAATTTAGCCTCTAAGACTTCGAAATGCAGGTCGGAATTTCAGTGTAGTGTTCAGTCCCAGTGTTGTAGTGGCTGAATAGTGTTCAGTATTTTGGATATATCTCGATCACTAGAGCTCGGATTGAGTTGATTCTTGTTGCTAATTAAAATAGAGACATGGGGTTACAAATGTTATGAAGGAGCCGAGCTATAATTTAGCCTCTAAGACTTTCAAATTCAGGTCGGAAGTTAGGTGTAGTGTTCAGCCTCGAGTCTAAAGAACAAACTTCAATATTTTGGAGATATCTTGAGTTATAGAGCTCCAAACGATCTGATTCTTGAAGCGATGGATTCGTAAGACATAGAGGGGCATTTCTATAAAGTTTTTAAGGCAAAAAGGAAGGGGCAATTTTGGAAGTTTACTTAAAGGTTAAGTTTATAGGCTTAAATGGAGGGGCATATGGGTCATTCCCCAGTCATTTAATGACATGGCACTATAAAAGAAAGTGGGCTGTCATTTTAAGAGGCAACCCACGACACTTAAGAGAAAAGAAGGAAAGAAAGAATAAGAGAAAAAGAAAGAAGAGAGAAGGGAGAGCAAGCTTTCGAATGAGTGAAGGAGAAAGAAAAGAAAGAGAGCTAGGGCTCGATTTTCTACCAACGAAGAGATTTTAATGTCATTCCAAGAGAGAAAAGGTGGAGAATGAAGAGAGCTTCATATTGAACCAAGAAAATTCGAAAATGGAGGAGAAATGAGGTAAGAGCAATTTTTAAGATTTGAGTTTCTCTTGAAGTTTTGGTTTAGAATCATGGAAAATGGAATGGGTTTGTGAAGCATGAAGTTAATTTTGTTGATTGCTAAGTATTATGGGGTTTAATTTTGGATGGAAATTAATTAGGGTTTATGCCTAAATTTGGAATTTGGGAATTTTGAAAATTTATGATTTAGAAAACTTGAATATTTGAGGGATTAGTGTTTCTAAGTTCAATTTGAGGATTAAGTTAATTATGATATTGAATTTGGGTAGAATTGCTTTAGGTAAAGTTAAATTGGAAGAAAGAAGGAATCAATGGACAAATTGGAGCGAGGAATAAGTTTCTAGCATCGATTCGAGGTGGGTAATGTGTTTATAATTTGAACTTATAAGCCACTACTGCTTTCTTTAAATAAAGAGATTTTCTGATTTCAATTGCATCATAAACATCATTGTGTGAATGATTTGAAAAATTATTTTTGATTCAATACATGAACTTTGGATGAATTGTAAAATACATTGTTTTATGCCTCGAAAGATTACATGGCATTCTGTATATTCGAAAAACATCATGCTATAAATGATTTTGAGCATGATATGTGCTTTTGTGTGGGCGAGAGAGGAACGTTGTGTTAGTCACGTGCACGTCGACGTCTAGCCTTATCCCGGCTGCTTGCTTGTGGGCATACAAGATTCGAAATCGGACTCGTTGTGTTTACGGTATAAACTTCGGTTTATCCGTCCTGTTTATGGAACTCTCGAGCCATTTGTGTGCATTGCATATGTGATATGACATTGCATCTATAAATTGTCAAGTTGATGCATTCATGTTTTGTAATCTATGGATTTATGGCTAAAGTCTAAGAATCATCGCTTTACAAGCCGCGAGTTTGACTCTGAAGAAAAGAACTTTTAAAACGTGCTTTACGGATTTCAAAGAAATGTTTTTCTAAGACCAGAGAAGGAAAAAGATTTCAAGGGTTTTGCTTATCTATTCTTTTTAAAAACATATTATCCACGAGCTTTGTGCTCACCCCCCTTTCATCCCCATCTCCAGGTATTTGAGCAGGAGATCGAATGAAAGACGGTTAAGATGTTAGGTCGACTTCTTGCATGTTTTCGTAATTTGTATAAGTTAGATTTTGAGTAATTTGGATTTTAGTGTTGATATGTATATGACTTTAGATAAATTTGGATAAATGTATTTGTGTATGAAATTGGGTATGGTGTGTGTGATTTTGGTAACGGTGTAATTCATGAATGATTGGATTGAGAATTATTAAAGTGTTTATGGTGTATGAATTTCGGATAGATAGATATGTGTATTAAGTGTCTATTGACAAAAGAAAGGATTAGTAAGATTTTGTGTAATTGACGGTCATGATTTAAATAGGATCAAATAGATTGAGATATTGGTTGAGGATGGATTTGTCTAAATGAGGAATTGAAGTGCTTTGTGTGGGAATGTTGAAAGGAATGAATAAGATAAGAAAGCAAGAAAGAAAGAAAAAAAAATTATGCGGGTTTTAAAAATTGTCTTAAGGTTTCCAACGCGATAAGTTTCCTATGCTTTGTGTTTTCAACGGATGTCGAAATTTATTTCAGTTCGATGGATTCGATCGTTTTTCTTTTTGTATTCGCTTCCGATTTATGATTCGATTCGCATCCGATTCAATTTTGCTTTATGTTTCGTTTCTTTGCTTTGATTCGATTCATATTGGTTCGTATTCGTAGTCGATTTCACTTTGCTTTCGCACTTCGTGTTTCGTATTCATTTCTGCTTTTTGATTGGGATCCAATTTCCGGATAGGGTCCCAACAATGGTGGGTTCGCCGTGGAGAACAAATGGGATTAAGCTAGATGATCCTTTAAGTGTCGTGGCGAAGTCTCCATTGACAGCCAAAGTCCCCTCAGGAAAAAAAATGCCGCAACGAATTCTTGGCTTCGTCGCGGTGAAGTTTACAAAAATCACACCGAAATACCTTCCATCTTTCTTAACCTTACTTTCACTCTAACTTGTCTCAAATTCACTTCCTCTGATGCAATATTATTTCATGACAATTCAACTATCAATATTATCTCATCAAACTCTCTAATCTCTTTTCATTTGATTCATTACTTCAACTAATTTTCATTCTTCACAATTTCCTATCATTCCTTTTTCCATAACACATCTCAAATGTATATATAATAACAATTCGTATTTAATAACCTTAAAAGGAAGGATTTTTTACAAATCTTTAATCACATGAAAACATTTCTTCATTTGCTTAATACAAAATACATATGGAAGCTCATGTTCGATATGTCGCTAAAGTTACTCAAAAATCAAGCTAACTTAGTACAAAGCTAATTATATTGTAGTTGCCAAATGCCTTTATGCTCTTGATTAGCCAATCTCTTGCTTATCACATGAAGATGGGGAGCAATGGGGGTGAGCTTAAAAGCTCGTGGGTAACAAGTTTATAATGGAGAAACAAGTAAAAACTGTTGAAATATTTATCTGTCATAGAACAATTCTTATTGAATCATAAAATGCATATTTCTCAAATTCTCAACTAATTGACAATAACACAAATCATGTATGCATCAACTTGTCGACATATCATAAGCATATAAGCACATCATAATGGTTTGGGTAGATCCATGAACATGACGAACTACACATTTCCATATAATGTTCTTGTGCAGTCTTAAAACTTGACGTACTATCGCAATCTCACATAGTGGTCTTACGTAGACGTAAACATGAGGGAGTTCATGAAGGAGCTCTGTACCACTAGCGGGTAGGCGGGAGAAGCCTTTTTTGGTTAACGTGCACGTGACATTCTTAAATGGACTACACCAAACCCACATAACATATAATTTATGAATCGAAAACAATTTGCCCAAATGGCACATTTTGGAAACTTGTATTTCTTGCACATGAGATATTTCGAAAACCACTTTCGAATACTTGATGTCATAAACTTGCATCTTTTCAAAAAGAATCATTTTCAAAATCTTTTCAAAAATCATCAACAAAATTCATGTAGCAAACATATAACAATTTCCCAATTCATTTAAGAAGCAATAGATGCAACACTTATGATGCAATTGAAATCATTAAACTTTTTTTATTCAAAGAAAACATTTTGTAGCTTATTTACTCTATTATAAACATATAACCCACCTTGAAATCCTTGCTTATAAACTAGCTTAGGATGTCTTTCCTCTTACTCCTCTAGCCTCTCTTGCCTCACTCGATTTCCTTAAACAATAACCAAAATTCCATTCAATTTGGTTTAGAATTCGAAAAGTCATACCTCAACAATTTGGATTATTTCTTATGCTAAAACAAAAATTTTATGTTCAAATTCCATCCCAAAATTGAAATTCTTAGATACTGAATTTAGACTCAATTCCTTCATACAATTTGTATTCCTATGTCTCGAGTTTACACCAAATAAAAAATCAGTCCATTTGTACATCTACAAAAAAAGCTATGCCCAAAATACCAAATCATGTTTGTTTAGGAAAAATTGCATTTGCCCCAGCGAAACTCGGAAGTTTGCCGCGGTGAACTTGTCCAGAAACCTACTCCGAGAACAGGCTTTGCGACATTTTTCATCTTTTTATTACCCGCCTTTCAAATATAACCCATCTTAACCCTATACCATCTCTTTTACTTCATTTACAACTTCATGTCAACCCAATATCATTGACAAATACATTAAGATCTATCTTTGATCATTAACCCTAAAAGAAAACATTTGCCTTTATCATTCATTAACAAATTTCCACACATAATCAACTTCATTTGAGTTTCAAGCATAACTTACTTGTTGAAGCTTCAAAATCTTCAAACTCTTCAAGATCTTCACAAACCCTAGCTTTTCTCTTCATTCTCTCCTCTCTCTCTCTCTCTTTCTCCCTCCATTTTTCATGCTTCTCTCTTCTCAAGCCAAAAAAAAAATTTATTTCTTCTAACTTATACTCTTAATAATCATACAATGTCCCTTTTCCCCTCCAGTAAAAGCCTTATATCTTTTAACCTTAAGTGACTTGCTAATTCCTTGATACATTCTTATAACATTAATGCTTTAATTCCATCAATTCATGCAATAAATCCTACTAACATAGACATAATAATTGAAGTCCCAAAAATAAATCTATCAACACCCCATAATTCATTTAAATCATGCTTAACTAGAAAAAAAATTTGGGGGCCAACATGAGTTTTCCAACCCAAACAAAAATTGAGGTAGTTTCTCCTCCTGTCTCTCTTGAGCAGGTTCTTTGGAGGCGTGCACGTGCATCCTATACACATTCAACTCGAGACCCTCATTTAACTTCCCAATTCATCCCATTTAGCCTTCAGAAATTGTGTAGTATTTAGCTACACTTATCCCTGGTTACCTGAGAGATGAAATTTCTCCTTTCAATTGGTGAATTCTTAGTGCATTTTTAACTAAAAAATGTTCTTTCAAATCATCCCAGAGAATCCTCGGAATGGACGCATACGCTACACACTGTCGAATCTTCTCCTTTAGTGCATTCATATTAGAGCTAGTCATTTGGATAGTTGACCCTTACCACTTATAAACCCTTTAATATTTTCATGTTTAATCAACATGGCCTAATCTAACAATTATAGGATAAAAATAAAAAAATTTCTATTGGCATGTGACAAAATAGATTATTACAAAAATAAAATAGAGGGAAGTTTGTATACAAAAGGAAGAAGGAGACTTGGACGTAAAATCCATTAAGGTAATGAACAAATGCTCCTATGTAAATGCATCTAGAAATTTATACTTTTAAAATTAATTGTTAACTTGAGCATATACAAAATATGTAGTTGAAAACCAATGCATCATAAGACTCTTATTAACACATAATAACAATTTGTTTATCCAATTGGTAAGTTGAATTGTTCAACTTGTTTGATGGTTATTCACTAAGTAATAAGTTAAGCATTTCGGGTGAAAGAAGAGGGATACAACTTAAATGTAAGCCCTTCAAACACTTTCACCTTTTTAAAATAAACTTGTAAGAATCAAAATCAACTTGTGTTAGTCTAAGCCAATTTAATTTCAATGGACACTTGAGGACTTACTTGAGGTTTACAGCATAATAATTATGGTTAAGTTATTCAAAAGAAAAAAAGTAGTACTCTTATGATATCAAACCTCAATAACAACATCCAGTAAAAATCTTACTGACATGTGGGGTTTGGAGAGATTCATTAGTACACAACCTTACTCTTAACTAGTAGAGAGACTATTTCTAATCTTATGATATCAAACCTTAATAAATAAATATGGTTAAACCAATTATAAATAAGAAAGATATTGAAAATTGTATTTATTTGTATTATATTTTGATGTACATTTAGTTTGGCCTTATTTAGATATTTCATAGGATGAATACCTATAGATTAAGGTTTGTTAGTAGGTTATTTTGCTTTGTAATATATTCTGTCTCTTGTACACTTTCGGTGTGAGAATTAGAATTTTTTACAAAAATTATCTAGAGGTATTTTTTTTCATGGTATTAGAGAGGGACGACTAAAGTGCTTTCTTCTCTAAACATCTTGCCCCCATGTGATGTACAGTCACAATGGAGAGAGAGGAAGAAACTAAAAGGGGGAAGAGGATAACTGATTTTTCCTCTCCATTTTTCTAATTGCCATCAGACAGTCTCGGTATGATTTTAACACCCATTTTGTTAAACAATGATAACTTCAATCTATGGGAGAAGGCGTTCTTGATCGCCTCACAAGCCAAGAACAAGACAAGGTTTGTTAATGGATTGATAGAGGAACTGACGGCAGGAACGGTCGAATTGGTAAATTAGGAATATATGATTCCATATTATTATTTTGGATAATGAATTGTTAGAATATCCTATATTGACAAAACATGATAATGTTAAAGGGTTTATAAATGGGAAGGGACAACTAACTAAATGACTATTTCTAGTCATTTTGACAATAGTTAACCTAAACCCAAATCTTTTTAATGAGCTCTACACTTTACCCATGTTAAAAATTTTAATATAGTCTCAGAGCAGGTTTGGTCTGAATTATCAATTTCCTAGTTATCCATTTAGATGTCCAATCCTAACAACCCGATCCGGTTACCGCTATGTTTATTTCAAGTGAGAACTGGATATCTAGTCCTAGTTGCACTTGAGGGAGAGTGTTAGAATCCCATATTGATTAAACATGAAAATATTAAAGGGTTTATAAATGGAAAGGGCCAATTATCCAAATGACTAGTTCTAGTCATTTTGGCAATGGTTAACCCAAGCCCAATTCTTGTTAATGGGCTCTACACTCTACCCATATTAAAAATTCTAATAATAATTCCCAGTGACTAGTTCTAGTCATTTTGGCAATGGTTAACCCATGCTCACTTATTTTTAATGGGCTCTACACTCTACCCATATTAAAAATTTTAATAATAATTTTAACTATTGCTATCAGAATGATTATATAAGCACTCTACTAAATACAAAGATTGTAACATCCCATCACCGATGGGAAGGGTAAAATAGTAATTTGGGACAGGTTATGAGTATGTAAACTAGTCTCGGCATTTTCATGCATAATATGGCCTCCATATATGCATAAATTGTAATTTTTGTATATGCACATGATTGTACATGCATTCATGACATTTCCCGGCATATGTGTTTATTGTGAAAAAATATGAATTTGTGCTTGAACATTGAATTGGAGTGATTTTTGTGTGTTTTACATTTTTGGGGAATTGTAGAAATTTTTCTAGAATTTTTTGGGTAAATTTATCGAACCGAAAAAATTGTCAATTGGTGGACTAATTGAATTTTCGGTACCGAAAATGACTGTCCAATAGCACTGAAAAATTAGATACATGATGTTTGACTTTATTAATTGGAGCCATTGGATTTTGGGACAAATTTAGAGTAAAAATTGGAGACCAAATGGACTAATTACTAAGTGGACCAATTGGAAGCATAAGGAATTGACATGTGGCAAGTCACATGTGTCACTTGCCCCACCACTTATATAACCCACGAAAGTGTTAAATGAAAGACCATATTTTGGTCTTTCACTGAGCCATGTACGAGATTTTAGATGGAAAAGGGTTAAAGGTGATTTAAATGGTAAGTTCTTCTCTCACCCGTAGCTTCTTCCTTCCTCCTTCGTTGGTTCAAGCTTCACCTAGACAAGAAAGCTTTCCTTTGTTGCTTGCTTTTTCTTCCTTTGTTCACACATAAATCCTAACCTAAGCCTTGCCATAGCGATGATCGTATGGTGTTGGGAGGAAGGTAGAGACTTGGTAAAAAGTGAAGAAATGAAGAATTAAAGGCTTGTTAGGTGAGAATTAAGTTGTATGTTCTTTTATTGGTAGTTAGAAGCATTTATTGTGCTTTATGGTGCATTAATTTCATGAAGTTTATGTGTTGATTGTATGGGTCTAAGTATATGTTTGTGTAACGTTAAATGACATGGTAGGTGAAGCATGTGAAGTAAGAGTTTTGGCTTGGTTTTTATGATGTTAGTATGATGCTAGATGGGAGGTAATTAAGGTAAGGCAATTGTGTGTGTGTGTTGTCAATTTGTGACTACTTATTCAAGAGAATGGCTTGATGAACTTGTGGCTGATTTCTTGGCTAAATTGGATGTTTATTGATGTAGAAATGGTATTGGAATGATAGGAGTAGAGTTAGGTATAAAATCTGGAAAATTTTACTTTGTGTATGTTTCAGGTATTTGATCATAAATTTTGATATGATTATGCTATTGAGTTGAGGTTTAGTTTGAATTAAACTTGAGAATTTTGGCTAGATTTCCTATGAAGAAAGTTCTGTCCAATTGTGGCTTGAAGGGTTTTGAATTTTTCCTGGAAAGTGACACATATGTGTAGGGTGAATAGTGGTGAGGCTAACATTGATGATTTGTGACCAAAAATGTTGGGGAAATATTCTAGGATAAAGTAGACAAACTTTGGGAAATTATTCTTCATGAAAGTTGAATAATTTCTTGTTAGCTTTCTATCGCCACTAAGTATGACATTTTTCGATTTTTAGGTTGAAAGTTATGGCTTGTTAACTTTCAGATGGTTTTTCAAAGATTAATGTGTTTTGTGTGTAGATGTCTCTAAGTGTATAGGATTTGTGATTTCTGTGTTTTGACACCAATTTTGGACTATTATGGTTTAAAGTAGCTCAAGTGATCTTATGGAAAGTTGTAGATGAATGCCTTAGCTTTGTAATTAGGTATAATATGCGAATTTTGGATGTAGGGATACTAAGTTATGAATTTTTAAAGTTTGGATATGGTTTAGGTTCTATGCTGTCTTAACACTCTTTAACAGGAAAGCCACAATAACGGGAGAATTTGATCTAGTTAGAGATGGAATTTGATTCTAAGTCCTTATGAGAATTGTAGCATGTTTCCTGATCTTTTCATTGATATAGAGTATGTAATTTTTCGATAATGGGATAGGAAGTTATGCTTTTTGGAAGATTGTGTTACTGTTGAGAATGACTTATATAGGTAGAAACTTTGATTGAGAATGTGATTTGTTTAGAGGTTGAATTTGCTTCCAAGTTATGCATGAAAGTTGTGGAATATGTTTTGCTCTTTTGATTGATATAAAACTTGGAATTTTTGGCAAAGGGGATGGAAAGTTATGATTTTTAGAAAAATGTTGTACTGTTTTGTACTGTTGTGAATGTTAATGTGAAGGTAGTAGCTTTGGTTGAATTTTTGACACCCTTAGAGGTGACATTGGTTTTCAAGCCCTTCATGAAACTTGTATGATTTTCTGTGATCTTTCCAATGAAACCTCATTTGTGATTTTTCGACAATGGAGTAGAGAATTATGATGTTTAGAGTTTCTATCATTGTGTAGGATGATGTTTATCTGGCAGATACTTTGAGGTGGTTTTTGACTCCTTCAGAGGCAGATCTGGCTCTTCATCTCCGCATAGATTTTGTAGAGTTTTCTTTTAGTTTTCCATTGATACTAAGTTTGTTCAATTTGGAGTTCTGAGTAAGTGGTTATGAATTGGGGAAGTTGGGTTGTCGGAAAAAGAAAAGACCAGAGTTTTCCAGGTCAACCACTGTAGATGACTTAGTCGACTAGGAGGTCTTCGACTAGTCGATTGATGCATGTAATTTTTACATGCATTAGTAGTCATGTTTTCCTGACCCGACCTTTCTCTACTCTTTTGCTTATAACTTTTCCATTCGACCTCTGATTGATCTGATTTTTGAAACGTTGGATTCTTAAGACAATCCTCTACCTCTCCATGAAAATTTATAGATTTTGAGATTAAATTGAAAAATATTGATTAGATCAAAGTGAGAGGATTGGTTGAAAAAGTCTGAACATACTTCAGTATTTTGGTGATATCTGGATTTGTAGAGATCCAAATGAGGTGATTCTTGTTCCTAAATAAAATAAAGACATGGGGCTACAAGTTATCTGAAGGAATTAAATTTCTATTCAGTCCCTAAGAATTTCAATTTCTGGAGTGAAATTGGGTATAGTGTATAGTCTCGGTTTTAGCATAATTGGACCTATAGAGGTCCGAATTGAGTGATTTCGGTGTCAATGAGTTTCTAAAATTTAGAGGAAAATACTGTGACAGGAATTTTTGAATAGTGTCGGGAATGTCACGAACATGCATTGTACACATTTTAAATTGCTACATGTGCATTATTAAATGTTTCTGATTGGACAATGTGTAATTTATGTGTGTTTGACTTGTTATAGAGGCGCATTTGGAACGTCAGCCCACCGACGTTGCCGAGACTTCCAGGCATTAGCTCGGAAGCTATTGGTGAGTGACCTAGACGGTTCCTCAATTATTATTTGCTTATAATTCTGTGGTGAATAATGATGAGATTGTGTTATGATTATGGATTCCGGATAGAAGGTCCGATGTATTGGGAGAGTATGACATAGAAGTGTTATTTGTGTGATTTAATGTGATTGTGATTTTAATGTGATTAATTGTGAACTATTTATTCGAATGTGATAATTTGGAAATGATTGTGATGTGGATATTGCCTTATTGCGACATATGCATTCCATGCATGAATGCATGATCAGTTAATGACAGTTGTGACCGGAGCAACCAGTAAGAGCTAAAAGCTCAATGTATTTGGGCCTCGAGCCCACAGTGATTCAGAGCCTCAGGCTCAACGATTAATGCGCCCATATTGGGACAGTTTTAAGCGCTCGATCACAACACCGTAATAAATTGGAAAAGTGTCACATACTCATTTCATATGCATTTGATTTGATCTCCTTGATTGTGTGAAAGGCAAAATGCCTTATACTTATGTGATAACAATCATGTGGTACTTCTGAATGTGAAATTCTAAAATAACTGTGATATGCTTGAGTGTTGCATGAAACATAATAGCTATTGTGACCAGATTCGCCACCGATCAGAGCTTTAAGCTCAATGAGTGGAAATGAGCCTTGAGCTCATAAGTGATTCAGAGCCTCAGAGTCAACGTTTAATGAGCCCTGTATCCACCAATAAATAAGGGACAGTTATTAATGAGCCCTACAAGGGACAATTTAGGTACTCGGTCACAGTAAAATAATAAATAAAAAGTGAATCTCATATGCTTGTATCAAATATGAGCAATATGAAAGTGGAATTCTGTAGATGTGTGTGTGAATGTGCATTATGAAATAAAGATCGACGTATGCAAATTTTGTGATGTGACTGGGTGAACCATCGATGATGGTCACTCACTGAGTTCGCAAAACTCACCCAAAATTTGTAATTATTTTTCAGGATCCAGAAGAATACGCCGTTAGGCAATGGGCGTATAGCATCTGCTTGTGAGTGATTGAAGTGGTCGGGATCAGTTCGCGTCTGCATTAGTGTTTGATAGAATTGTATTTTTTCTGAATTTTTGTATTAATGATTAGATCAATTTTTAAGTCAACAAACTTAAATAAATTGTATTTATAAAAAGGGACCCCGTGGCCACTGTATTTACCGGTGATTATGTATGTTAATGATTTTCCACTAGGGTATGCTTATGTTTTCAAAAAAAAATTTACTGAGTTTTGACTGAGTGATATAGCATGCCACCCTCGCAAGGCACGAACTCGGATATCACCATCGATGTCTGGTTTTGGTCATACGAGAGTGGGGTGTTACATTTAGGTTGTATCAGAGCCCGAAAGCACGAACTTTTATGGACATTTTCTGAAACATGGGTCAAGTTACATGCATTAAAGTCATGTCACAGCAGACCGTGACAACTGATCCCTAGTCTGAGTCGCATGAGTATGAGTCATACGCATGAACATGTGTTAAGTGTTTAAGGTTTATGGGCAATTAGGAATGGGAAAAGAAAATTGGATAATGATATTCATATTATACTGTGGTTATAAACCCTCGAATGTGATATGAATGTGAATACATTGGCGTGGGTTGAATTAGGAAAGAAGTGATATCAAAATGAATATAAATCGAGTTGAAAGAAAACGAAAATTTCTATAGCCTGGAGAGGTCAAAGTTCATTATTGGTTAAAGTGATAACAGTATGATCTAGCAGAAGAATATGTCGATGTGAGATCAAAAAGTTCAGTATGACTGGGTACTTACTATTGTGATTTGTAGGTCCGATAAAGGGGGATGATTTGGAAATGAGAAAAAGTACATGGTTTGACAAGATAGATATAGCTGTTGGTGTTTATTATGATATATCGATATTGTACCGAAATGTTCTACCTTCGAATGAGATAGAGATATTGTTAGGAAGAAGTAGAAATGGTGAGATTAAAGTGTACAAGCCCGGTTAAAAGAAATAAGTGATGATACGTGATACATGATGTGTAGTAGGGAGGAAGTTAGAAATGCGCCTAGGTTTGGATTGTATGTATGCATGTGGTTATGGAAAGGATGATAAAATCAAAAGGGGAAAAGTGAAGACACTTAAAATGTTAATTCAATGATCATGATAGCATGTTGCATAGAAGAAGAGGTAAATACTAGAAAACTGGAGTAGAATCACTGTCAATATGTGTGTTAAGGTGAGGAAGAAACTGCAAGGCACGTTATTGGCCTACAAAAATAGGTTTCTGTTATGATTATATGATAAACCCCATTCATGGGCAGGAACAAGGATAGAAATGTTATCTAGATTCAATTGGAAAGTAAGTAGCATTAGCGAGTGTGAGTGTAACATCCCACCCCCTACTGGAAGGGTAAAATAGGAAATTTGTCATAGGAAGGAATTGAGAGGGATTAATTAGTACTGTTCATGCATAATAGGACTGATACACAGTCACAATTGTGCACATGAAATTACTGTACATGCATACATGATATTCCCGGTTTGCGTGCCTAAGACAATTTTCTTGGGATTAACGTGGTTAATGGGTTTGAAAAATTATTTGGAGTGCGCCATTGAGTGTTTTACATTTTTAGGGATTTATGGGCATTTTTTTGGAATTTTTCGGTATTTGTCGGACCGGAAAATTTCAGCAGACGGACGAAAGTGAATTTTCTGTACTAAAAGGGCTGCCTAATGGCATTAGATTAGTGGATAAATGATGTTAGGATAATATTTTAGAGCCATGATTAGAGATTAATTGGGATTAGTGCTTAATTAACTAGGATTACTTGAAAATTGAATTTGTCTCATTTAAAACCAAGTGTCCCTTTTACCTTTATTAATTTTGTCTTCTTTCATCATCACCTACGACACTTCATGTTTGAAGTCAACAAATTACCTTTAAAAGATCATTTATGTTTGAGTTCTCTTGTCATTTACAGCTCCTCCTTTAAACAAAACAAAAGTGATATTCTTCCTCTCATCCTCTCATCCAAAACTTGCCATTTCTTCTCCTTCGACTATTTCCTTTTTTCCCATATAAGTTCCACTTGTTATTTGTTTTCTTGCCTCCCTTTCTTCTCAACCAAGCCTTGAGTTGATGATGATCTTTGTTATGCTTATGGAAACCGTGGGTGAGGTATTAAGTTAGGGAGTTTTAGAGAGTTGTAAAGTGTTGGAGAATTGAAGAGTTTGCAACTTGATTGGTAAGTCTTGATGGTTGTTTTTATGCTTTTGGTAGTTATAGGCATTCATGGAGAGCAATTATACATGTAGTTGATTATCATAGTAGTAGGTTTGAATGGGTTTAATGCATGCTTGTGTGAAGGAATTGGTTATGGTAGTTAAAGAATGGGAAAGTGATGTTATTAATGATGTTTGTGGTGCTTAATGAATGGAAATACAAGATGGAAGTTGGTTATGTGGGTGCTGCCAACTTTTGAATAATTATATAAGTATATGTTGTGATGAATTTGGGGTTGAATTAGAGGTATAATTGGATGCTTAGGGATGTATTATTGATATTAGAAGTGATAGGAGTTAGGTTAATGTTGAAAGCTGGAAAATGAATCTTTGACCTATTGTAATGTTTTGATCATAACTAATTTTGAAGGTGAGCAAATGAGGTGAAGTTTGTGCCCAATGAAACTTTGGGATGTTGGCTACAACTTTGTGTGAAATAGGTGTTGTTAAATTGTAATGTTAGAAGGGCGAATTTTTGCATGGAAAGTTTCTGTTTTTAGGGTCTGTGAACAGTACCCGCATCAATAACCTGATTGTTTTGATGATTTTTCTAAATTAATTGAGAGGGAATTAGTGAAAATGGTATTCATGAGAGTTGAAGCCTATATTGTTAGCTTTTCATTGCCACTGATTTTGCAATTTTTCGATCTGTATATTGGGAGATATCCACTGCAGAATATTGACTGATTGTGAGCAATTGGTGAAACCTAACTAGCAGTGTAGGTATTGTGACCATTCTATTTAGAGGCAATTTTAGTAATTTCTGTGAATTGAATTGGCTTAAGTGATCTTCTGAAGCGTTGTAGAGGAGACAATTATCTTGAAAATGGTATATAGCATGCTATTTTTAGATACCAGAATTGGGACTTATACTTTTTCAAAGATTGGAGTGAAGTTAGGTCATGGGCTACTGATCAGGGCAGTAACTTGCAAGACCGTTTTAAATTGGTTAATGATGGAATTTGATTCTGAGCCCTTCATGAGAAGTGTAGTACTATGTTTTATCTTTTCATGGGTGTAAAGTATGCAATTTTTCGACATTTGGTGAATTGTTGGGTGATTTCAGAGGGTTGATGCTTTGGTGAATTGTTTGACTTAGTTAGCAAGCGAATTTGATTTTGGGTTGTTCATGAAAGTTGTAGATAACATTGTGAACTTACTGAGCATATTTATTCGTTATTTTGACTGAGGAAATGAGTAGTTACTGAATTTGCAAAGTATTGTCTTTGTTTGAGAGGTTTTGAGTTAGACAAGAGATTTGATGGCATATTTGACACCCTTAGGGGTGAAATTGATTTTATGGTCTTCATGAGAATGGTAGAGCTTTTCATTATCTTTCCAACAAGGTATGGTTTATAATTTTCTGAATTGTGTGCAAAGAGATATGGGTGTTGAAAATTTGGTTGAAAATCAGGAGAAAAAGGGAAGGAATTGGGGGTAGAACCTCGCCCGGTAGCGAGGGCGACGCCTCGCCCTCGCGACGAGGTGAGGTAAGTTGGCCTCGCGAGGGCGACACCTCGCCCTCGCGAGGAAGCGAGATGATCGCCTCATGAGGCGATGTCGCCCATGAGGTTGATTACTAATTATTTTGTTTTAATTTTTAATTGTTTATGTCGTGAATAACTTTTCCTTCCGACGTCCGATTGACCTGATTCTTGATACATCGGATTCATAGAATATTGAATTTCATTTTCTGAGAGATTCGATATTTTTAGACGGGAAATTGACGTGGGTCCGGGTAAAGATCTGTTTCATCACTGTTTTGTTTAATTGGGGACCTATAGAGGTCCGAATTGCGCACCGTCAGAGCCAATAGGTTTCTAATTTTTAAACGGATTTTTTTTTCTAATGGAAAAAAATAGGATTAGGGTCGGGAATATCATGAACATGCATTGTGCACCTGCAAATTGCTTCATATGCATTATTAAATAGTTCTGATTGGACAAGTGATAATGGTTATATTTTCTGATGATTATAGAGGCACATTTGGAGCGTCGATCTACCGACGTTACTGAGACTTCCAGATATTAGTTCGGATGTACAGGTGAGTGGCCTAGTTGGTTCCTCAATCTATATGTGATGAAAATTATGTGGTTATTCCATGTGAAGATAATGGAGGGATTATGTGTGTTTGCTTTTGATTGATTTCGGACCATAGGTGTCCGAAGTATTGGGAACTTATTATCGAAGTGCTTCTTGTGTGTAATTGTTTGTGAATGATTACGTTTGAGATCTCGGACCAAAGATTCGAGGGAATGGGAAATTGATATTGAAGTGTTACTTGTTTGTTCGATAAATTGGTTTTGACTTTCAATGTGATATGGTAGAATTGTAATAAATGAATTATGTACATGATTAATAACAGTTGTGACTGGAGCTTCCACCGAGAGCTATATGTTCAACATTTAATGAGCCCGAAAGGGACAGTTCAGAGCTTTATGCTCAATGCTTAATGAGCCCGAAGGGACGATTCGAGCCATAGGCTCACCGATTATCTTGCCGGATTGGGACGACAAAGTATTCGATCCAACACATAATCTAATTGGGAAGAAATAGAAAATGTTATGCATGTATTTGATTGTCTTGTGAATTGGGAAAAGCACCAATCACTTTGAAATAAAATGGAAAATGTCATGTATTTGAGTAAGTATGCAATAAATTGACTTTTGGATTAGGAAAGAGGCAATTTGCCTTGTATTTTGTGGATCCGCTTGAAATTCTTTACGATTATCTTTGTTGTGAAAATTTGTAAATTGCCATATGATATTACGATTGTACAATTGTGATAATTTGTACGCTATTCGCGTAATGCATGAATTGGGTGAACCATCGATGATGATTTTTCACTGAGTTCGCAAAACTCACCCAAAATTTGCATCTTTTTTTCAGGTCTTGAAGAATACCCCGTTTGACACGGGAGTACTGTAAGCAAGTAAAAGATAGAGGTCGGGATCAGTTTGCGTCTGCATTAGTGTATTTTTTGATTTTCTGATATTCTGTATTATTGAATAAGTCAGTTTGTAAGTCAACAAACTGGAAGTAATTGTGTTTATGAAAAGAGCCTCGAGGCCAGTGCATTGTTTTCTGTATATTGTTTTCCGCACAGTATGTGATGTGAATGTATATGCGTTAAAAAAATATTTACAATGAGTTGTTTTTTTTTGGACTGAGTGATATAGCACGTCACCCTCGCAGGGCACGGACTCGGATATCACCATCGATGTCAGGTTCGGGTCTTGAGGGAGTGAGGTGTTACATTTAGGTGGTATCAGAGCCCAGAAGTACGTAATGTATTTGGGCACAGTCTGAAACATTGGGTGCATGTATTTGAGTCGTGTTATTGCAGACCGTGGCAACTGATCCCTAGTTTGAGTCGCATGGGTAGAAATCCTACGTGTGTAGACGTGTCAAGTGAGTTAGTGAGAGAAAAGTGAGACTGTGTTAGAGGGTGAACCCCTGAAAGTGTATCAACAATTAGGAAAAAGGAAAAATGGATAAGGAGATTAATATTGTACTGTGGTTAGAATGACTGTGTTGGCCTAGACGGATTATGGAAAGAATTGATATGAATAAATTCCCGGATTAAAATGGAAATATTGTGGTCATAGGAAAATGAATATGTCTAGAACTGGGAGAGGTCCACTAGAGATATGGGAAGCATACTGGTTATAGTAGACCTAAATGAGATTAAAAGTCTGGGATGGTTAGGTAATTACACTCATTGTATATGTCATGAAATGGGAAATATTGGACGGAGTAAAGTGTAGATGGTCCGATCAGGCATATATTGATTCACTTTGCATTCGTGTTAGATATCGTAGATATTATAGGCAAATGATGATAGCGAGATTGTACTAAGAACAAGGTTATCAGAACGGTCTCATCGAGAACCGAGCGAACTTAAAAAGCAAGATGCCTAGTGCCTAGTAGAGTAAGAAAAAGTAGACATGGTGAGATAAAAGTGTACAGATAAACTAAAATGAATTGGGGAAACGGTTGTGATTGTGAGCGCCTAAGCGTGAGACTGAAATGGTTATGCGAATATTGTGCTAAGAGTTTGGAAATCAGTATGATAAAATCGCAAGGAAAAAAAATGAAACAATGATAATGATATAAGAAAAGAGTTGTCGCATTTAAGTCGATCTACTGTGGGGAGTACCTATTGGACAATAAAGTTGATCATGATTAATGAAATGTAAGTGAAAGATACATGGGAATCATGGAGGAGATGATCAGTGAATGATTAAATACGTGTTTCTATGAGTGGCTATAAGTGTAAAGTTTATATTGGGTTAAAGTAAGACATAGGAGGACTGAATGTACCTTTATGAGAGGAAATGAGAAATGATTATGGCATCAGTTATTTATTTGAGAATTAGCATAAACAGAAAGGAGTCTTATGGGAGTCTGAATTGTATAGGATACTAATTGATTTTCGGATAAAATGCTGAGGTATAGATTACTGAATAAGTGTGAAAGAAAGTGTTTATGGATATCACAAGGAACCTTAGTGTAAGGAATGTTCTGATCTTTTAAATTATGGTATAAAATTGTTCTGATTGAGATAGTACGTATAGTGAAGAATGATTGAAAAGCAATTAGGGATAATAATTGGGTGATGAGACTTTCGTAAACAGTATAAAGATGGTAACAAGACTAATGGTCAAACGGAAAGAAGTATGGACAAAATTAAAAGTGAAATTGAGTCATATCTCATACCTTGAAGTTATCGTATTGTGTGTACGGAAATGTAAAGTATCCAATAACATGAGTGAAATTTTAATTTGAGATGATCCTATTGCAATGTGAAGTGAAATACTCAAATGACGTGGAAATTGATGGAAGTCCAAGTACAGATGATATATATCAATGTGGATGACAGAAAATCAATTGGAAAGAGAAAATGAATAGAGATAAGAAGTCCTAAAAGAAAACTGACAATGACGTGATGTAGTGTTATCTTCATGAAGGGATTGTAAATTCATTAATTCTGGACTTAATAAGATGGTAGAATGTTGTTTAGTGATGTTTGGAAAAGTCATCAAGACCCTAATTGGGAAATATGCGAGGTAAGCAAATGATAGTGATTATGATGATAGACGGAATGTGTTTGAAAGTGTTGAACAGTGATAAATTAAATTGACTTTGATAAATGGTATTGGTGTTATCATCGAAATTGTTTAAAGCCTTGGAGACCTTGGATTCCTATAAGGTATACATCATGTAACTTGAGAAAAGTTTGGAGTTTGAACGGCATACACAACTAAATATTATACTGATAAAGGTCTACTGTAGTCTCAAATAGTGAACAGACAATTCTGAACTGAACAGAATAAATACAGATATTGGGGATTCCACTCAAGAAGGCAAAATGTCACGTAGAATATGGAGAAAAAAGGAAGTTTTACTAGACCATGGAAGTTTGTAGATGGTGGAGCTAGATAGAGTTAAGAAAGGCTAAAAGTTCAAGAGTTAAAATGATGATTTCCTTACTGCATCTGGACGTTCGAGTAAAATCGGAAGAATAGTATTGAGTGATTCAAGGAAGAAGTATATGTACCTGACAAAAGTGATTGAGCAAAGGAATTGGTGAGCAAAGAAATTGAATAATCGAAGCGAGACATTCTCGTAGTAATATGCGAAGAGTGAAATTGAGTTACTACAGGTATAGAATGAAGTGATTATTGATTTGTTTATAGGTGTGAATGTTCAACAGGAGAAATGCTTAAGTGGTTTGAGTTTCACAGGATTATAATCATGTTATAGCGTTCTGATTTACTATAGGGATACACTGCTACACTGCACAGTGCCTAACGGGAGGCAAAGACCAACATTGAGTCGAAATGCTTGTGATGAGTGAAATAAAGGAAAGTGACTCAGGAAAATTGCATGAGTTAGTTAAAGTGGATCAGGATCGGACAAATGAAACAGAGAGAAAAAAAAAGAAGCATATCCGAATAGAGGGCGTGAACACTATAAGAATAATGAATTGTCTAAGGAGAGTTGAATTTGAACTAAGAGTCAATGGGATATAAAACATGATTGCATTAGGTAAAGTATCACTGGTTATAGGGAAATGGAGCTAAATGCCATTGTATTGGTACCAAAGGAATGTGAATCGTCCCTGACGAGATAAAGGAGGTTAGGGTATGTATCACCTTGAAAGGATGTACTCAATGGAATACGAATTAGTCTGTATGTTACTGGAGAAAAAGGTATTGGATGGTAGTGAGAATAAGGTAATATTAGTAACCTAGACTGGATGGATAACACGTGATAACTGAACAGGTTCGAAAATAATGAACTGAGTCATAGCATTGGAACTAAAGGTAATGACTACTCTGAAAATGCCAAGTGAGATAGCTAAAAAATGAGATCGCCAACTGATAACCTTGTTGAGTCAAGTCTTCATCGATCTTGAGTGATAATGAGTTAGCCAAATTAGTAATGAACAACCGATGAAAATAGTTCTTGTGACCTTCGGAAAATGAATTATTGAGTGGAAAAGTGTATGGGACGTATAGGAAAGTATGATTACGGTCATACTGAACTGTTGATTGAGAATTTCGAGGACGAAATTTTTATAAGGAGGAAGGAATTGTAACATCCCACCCCCTACTGGAAGGGTAAAATAGGAAATTTGTCATAGGAAGGAATTGAGAGGATTAATTAGTCTTGTTCATGCATAATAGGGTGATACACGATCCACAATTGTGCACATGAAATTACTGTACATACATACATGATATTCCCGGTTTGCGTGCCTAAGACAATTTTCTTGGGATTAATGTGGTTAATGGGTTTGAAAAATTATTTGGAGTGCGCCATTGAGTGTTTTACATTTTTAGGGATTTATGGGCATTTTTCTGAAATTTTTCGGGGTATTTGCCCGGACCGAAAAATTTCCAACGGATGGACCGAGTGAATTTTTCTGTACTAAAAAGGGCTGCCTAATGGCATTAGATTAGTGGATAAATGATGTTAGGATAATATTTTAGAGCCATGATTAGAGATTAATTGGGATTAGTGCTTAATTAACTAGGATTACTTGAAAATTGAATTTGTCTCATTTAAAGCCAAGTGTCCCTTTTACCTTTATTAATTTTGTCTTCTTTCATCATCACCTACGACACTTCATGTTTGAAGTCAACAAATTACCTTTAAAAGATCATTTATGCTTGAGTTCTCTTGTCATTTACGGCTCCTCCTTTAAACAAAACAAAAGTGATATTCTTCCTCTCATCCTCTCATCCAAAACTTGCCATTTCTTCTCCTTCGACTATTTCCTTTTTTCCCATATAATTTCCACTTGTTATTTGCTTGCTTGCCTCCCTTTCTTCTCAAGCAAGCCTTGAGTTGATGATGATCTTTGTTATGCTTATGGAAATCGTGGGTGAGGTATTAAGTTAGGGAGTTTTGGAGAGTTGTAAAGTGTTGGAGAATTGAAGAGTTTGCAACTTGATTGGTAAGTCTTGATGGTTGTTTTTATGCTTTTGGTAGTTAGAGGCATTCATGGAGAGCAATTATACATGTAGTTGATTATCATAGTAGTAGGTTTAAATGGGTTTAATGCATGCTTGTGTGAAGGAATTGGTTATGGTAGTTAAAGAATGGGAAAGTGATGTTATTAATGATGTTTGTGGTGCTTAATGAATGGAAATACAAGATGGAAGTTGGTTATGTGGGTACTGCCAACTTTTGAATAATTATATAATTATATGTTGTGATGAATTTGGGGTTGAATTAGAGGTATAATTGGATGCTTAGGGATGTATTATTGATATTAGAAGTGATAGGAGTTAGGTTAATGTTGAAAGCTGGAAAATGAATCTTTGACCTATTGTAATGTTTTGATCATAACTAATTGTGTAGGTGAGAAAATGAGGTGAAATTTGTGCCCAATGAAACTTTGGGATGTTGGCTACAACTTTGGGTGAAATAGGTGTTGTTAAATTGTAATGTTAGAAGGGCGAATTTTTGCATGGAAAGTTTCTGTTTTTAGGGTCTGTGAACAGTACCCGCATAAATAACCTGATTGTTTTGATGATTTTTCTAAATTAATTGAGAGGGAATTAGTAAAAATGGTATTCATGAGAGTTGAAGCCTATATTGTTAGCTTTCCATTTCCACTGATTTTGCAATTTTTCGATCTGTATATTGGGAGATATTAGGAGAAAAAGGGAAGGAATTGGGGGCAGAACCTCGCCCGGTCGCGAGGGCGACGCCTCGCCCTCGCGACGAGGTGAGGTAAGTCGGCCTCGCGAGGGCGACGCCTCGCCCTCGCGAGGAAGCGAGGATGGTCTGCCTCGCGAGGGCGATGTGTTGCCCCCGCGAGGCAGCTGATTACTTTAATTATTCTGTTTTAATTTTTAATTGTTTCTGTCGTGAATAACTTTTCCGTTCGACGTCCGATTGACCTGATTCTTGAGGCATCGGATTCATAGAATATTGAATTTTATTTTCTGATAGATTTGGGATTTTTAGACAGGAAATTGACGTGAGTCCGAGTAAAGATCTGTTTAATCACTGTTTTGTTTAATTGGGGATCTATAGAGGTTCGAATTGCGCACCGTCAGCGCCAATAGGTTTCTAATTTTTAGACGGATTTTTTTTCTAATGGAAAAAATGGGATTAGGGTCGGGAATATCATGAACATGCATTGTGCACCTGCAAATTGCTTCATATGCATTATTAAATAGTTCTGATTGGACAAGTGATAATGGTTATATTTTCTGATGATTATAGAGGCACATTTGGAGCGTCGATCTACCGGCGTTCTCGAGATTTCAGATATTAGTTCGAAATGCGGTGAGTAACCTAGTTGGTTCTTCAATCTATATGTGATGAAAATTATGTGGTTATGCCATGTGGAGATAATGGAGGGATTATGTGTGTTTGCTTTTGATTGATTTCGGACCATAGGTGTCCGAAGTATTGGGAACTTGTTATCGAAGTGCTACTTGTGTGTAATTGTTTATGAATGATTACGTTTGAGATCTTGGACCAAAGATCCGAGGGAATGGGAAATTGATATTGAAGTGTTACTTGTTTGTTCGATAAATTGGTTTTGACTTTCAATGTGATATGGTATAATTGTAATAAATGAATTATGTACATGATTAATAACAGTTGTGACTGGAGCTGCCACTGAGAGCTATATGCTCAACATTTATTGAGCCCGAAAGGGACAGTTCAGAGCTTTATGCTCAATGCTTAATAAGCCCGAAAGGGACAGTTCAGAGCCATAGGCTCACTGATTAATGCACCCGGATTGGGACAGTACAGGCGCTCAGTCACAACACATAATCTAATTGGGAAGAAATAGAAAAATGTTATGCATGTATTTGATTGTACTATGAATTGGGAAAAGCACCGAATCACTGAAATAAAATGGAAAATGTCATGTATTTGAGTAAGTATGCAATAAATTGACTTTTGGATTGGGAAAGAGGCAATATGCCTTGTATTTTTGTGATACTGCTTGAAATTCTTTCTGATTATGCTGTTGTGAAAATTTGTAAATTGCCATATGATATTCTGATTGTACAATTGTGATAATTTGTACGCTATTCGCGTAATGCATGAATTGGGTGAACCATCGATGATGGTTTCTCACTGAGTTCGCAAAACTCACCTAAAATTTGCATCTTTTTTTCAGATCTTGAAGAATACCCCGTTTGACACGGGAGTACTGTAAGCAAGTAAAAGATAGAGGTTAGGATCAGTTTGCGTCTGCATTAGTGTATTTTTTTATTTTCTGATATTCTGTATTATTGAATAAGTCAGTTTGTAAGTCAACAGACTGGAAGTAATTGTTTTTATGAAAAGAGCCTCGAGGCTAGTGCATTGTTTTCTGTATATTATTTTCCGCACAGTATGTGATGTGAATGTATATGCGTTAAAAAAATATTTACAATGAGTTGTTTTTTTTAGACTGAGTGATGTAGCACGCCACCCTCGCGGGGCACGGACTCGGATATCACCATTGATGTCGGGTTCGGGTCTTGAGGGAGTGGGGTGTTACAGTGAGTAAATGAAGACATGACATAAATACATTTTTAAATAAGATGTAAGGATTTTGGATGGTATCTGCAGGGGTGTAGAGTAAAAGAAATTGCTTAATGTCTCATTGAGCCTTAGTATCGAGGATGCATTGACCATAGAACTTATTAATATAGATGTTGGAATTGATTTTTCCTGAGGTATTAAGAATGACCACTAGGTACTCATGGACAATAGGTGAGTGACAATATCGAGGTTTGTTAAGTTAGTTTATGATCAATGAAGGCAGGCTTTCCATTACCAGTAGCTGAGATCATAAGTTCTTCTCTCGATTCAACAATGGAATCTAGTACTTCTTCCATTGTCCAGAGGTCAAAAGCCCCTCGTTTGATTCAAGTGGGTTTGCATCAGAAAGGAATCGACTGACGCAACGGAGGGAATTTTGAAATAAGATGACAGGTCTCCAAGAAAAGTTGTGATGTGTTGTCTTCTTTAGTGAAAAAAAAATATGATAAATAAATAGTGAGGCAAAAGTGAATATTGGAGTTACATCCATAGCAAAGACTCAAGTATAAGAGTTAGAAAAGGGTATTGAGAGTTTTTTTTTTGATGTAAAGTATCCAACTATATAAGAGGATTTCACCAATTCGAAGAGACATTCTTGTTAATGTGAGGTAAAATTTGGTCCTCATCATAGTCTATGTAAATATGTTGGGAACCACCAATTATACCTGATGAAGGGGTTTCTAGTAAAGGAAGTTGTATTTGTAGTTAAATTGAAATGTGTGGAGTAGCAGGTATGAAGGAACAGACATTAGAATAAGTCAATGTGGAATCATCGGGAAATTGAAAGAACTGCTAAAATTCGTCGAGAAAAAGGAGGTACTAAAATAAAATAAAATAAAATAGAGGATAGCAAGTGATAATACTACTGCACTTAGGAATTAGTTACTCAAGGAATTAAAAGAACTAAATATAAGCACAATGATTTTGAGGTTATATCTATTAGCGTTAACAAGCAACATGATATCAAAGGGTGTCTATGATCATATTGAAAAAGTAAGATTGAAATTTTGAATGTTTGTGGAAGATATATGTAAGCTGCATAAATGATGTAGGTAAAAAAAAATTGGAGGATTATACCGCTTCGATTTGGCGATTTTGTTGTATCTTACAAAGTTTCAAATGTTTGAGATTAACATCCAATCTATTGCAATAGTAAAGTACTGTTGTGTCCCGAAGGACAATTGTAGTCTCATGAGCTGAATTTGATTGATGACTTAAAAATTGTGTGCAATAGTACTTGGTTTGAGAGCTTAGAAACATGATGTGGTAAGAAACATTTTGGACGGACGTATATATAAATAGACAGATTAGTAGAGCTTAAGGTAAGAATCGAATTGGGAAGGATTGTGCAGATGAGCATGTCCTACTAAAGCTAGTGTTACAATCAACTGTATCGAATAGAACATTTCATAGCAGAGTACCACATATGTGGATATTCAGGTTACTCAATCTAGTGAAATAAAGAGTGTATAGTGACGAGTTAAAATGGAGCAAAAAGGAAATCTTATTAGTTATGGAAAAGTAACATCAGTTTTGCAAATAGGGATTAGGAAAGCCCAAATTGAGGAATTTTGATGGAATAAAGTATTTGTACTACCTATTAAAGAGATGTCCTAGTAAGTGTACCTCGAAAGAGCAATTGGTGGCTAAGAATATCGAACTGAGTGATTATATGTTTGATTTTCTTGTAGTCTTGACTATTGGAGACAGGTATAAAGCTTATATGTCAGGAATGCTTCAGCATATAAGATTAATCTGTAGTGCAAATTGACTACAGGAAAAATCATCATTATCCTGGTGATACCATTAGAGGCGTCAAATGACAAAAAGAGTCGTTCACCCTGAGTAAAAGCCAGAACAAATTTGGGATACTATTAGTGAGTGAAATGAATTGAAAATCAAAATAAAGTAGTTTTGATAGACGAATGGATTTTGGTAGATTACATCGAAGTTGTGACTATATGGAGAAAAATTTTGAGTGAATCACCTATGCCGAGATGTAGTTAGATGAGATACAAAGGTAATAAGGGAAGATAAGGGTGACATAAAGTAGTCTATATAAAATGAAGGCAAAAATGGGACTAAGACATGATGAGTGATTTTATGGTTAGTATTGTTATAATCCGATATATGTGGCATTGAAACTGGAAGTAAAGAGTTGACTATTTTGAAACTCATCAAGGACATAATTGTGGAAGTATGATATCTAAACAGAGAATTGATAGGAAACGAAGGAGTGTATAAGATAACAATACACCTACCTTCTTCAGTATCAAAAATGAATTTCGAGGACGGAATTTTTATTAGGAGGGGAGACTTGTAACATCCCATCACCGATGGGAAGGATAAAATAGTAATTTGGGATGGGTTATGAGTTTGTAAACTAGTCTCGGCATGTTCATGCATAATATGGCTTCCATATATGCATAAATTGTAATTTTTGTATATGCACATGATTGTACATGCATTCATGACATTTCCGGGCATATGTGTTTATTGTGAAAAAAATATGAATTTGTGCTTGAACATTGAATTGGAGTTATTTTTGCATGTTTTACATTTTTGGGGGAATTTTAGAATTTTTTTTGGAATTTTTTGGGTAAAATTGCCGAACCGAAAAAATTGTCAAATGGTGGACTGATTGAATTTTCGGTACCGAAAATGACTGTCCAATAGCACTAAAAATTAGATACATGATGTTTGGATTTATTAATTGGAGCCATTAGATTTTGGGACAAATTTAGAGTAGAAATTGGAGACCAAATAAACTAGTTACTAAGTGCACCAATTGGAAGCATAAGGAATTGACATGTATGTCACTTGCCCCACCACATATATAACCCACGAAAGTTTTAAATGAAAGACCATATTTTTGTCTTTCATTGAGCCATGTACGAGACTTCAGATGGAAAAGGGTTAAAGGTGATTTAAATGGTAAGTTCTTCTCTCACCCGTAGCTTCTTCCTTCCTTCCTCCTTTGTTGGAAATGACTTTCCAATGGCACTGAAAAATTAGATACATGCTTTTAGGAATTATTACTTTAAGCCATTAGAATTTGGAGAGAAATTGGAGTAGAAATTGATTTGTATTTGGAAAAAAGACCTGAAGAGTGCTTAAAATCAGGACAAGTGGCAAGTGACACAAGTCGCCTGCCTACTTAGTCTTTTTATTAAAGGTTATATAATTAACCTAAGCTTGGAGAGTCTTCCACGACACTCTCCTTAAAAGAGTTAAAAGAATCACTTTTAATGCCAAATTCTTCCTCTCATCCGTAGCCCTCTCCTCCTCCTTCTTCGATGGCCTCTTCTTCTTCTTTTTCTTCTTCTTCTTCTTGTTAATCTCCTCCCACACCAAAGCTCTTATATTTCTCTTCATGTGTCCATGCTTAAGTTTTCTACCTCCCTTGATATGATGATTGTCGTGTGAGAGAAGGGAAGGAGGGGATTTGGTGAGTTAGTGGAAGAAGTAAAGAATTTGAAGCTTGTTTAGGTAAGAATTAAGTTTTATGTTCTTTAATTTGTAGTTAGAAGCATGTATTGTGCCTTATGGTGCTTTAATTTCTTGAAGTTTGTGGCAGGATTGTATGGGCATAAGTCATGTTTATGTGAGGATGAATGATGTTGGATATGTGTAGTGTGTGCATTAAATGTTTTGGATTGGTTTTGATGTTAGTATGAGGTTAGATGAGTGGTAAATTAAAGAAAGAAAAAGTATGTGCGTATGTTGCCAAATTGTAACATCCCATCACCGATGGGAAGGGTAAAATAGTACTTTAGGATGGGTTATGAGTGTGTAAACTAGCCTCGGTATGTTCATGCATAATATGGCCTCCATATATGCATACATTGTAATTTTTGTAAATGCACATGATTGTATATGCATTCCTGACATTTCTTGGCATATGTGTTTATTGTGGAAAAATATGAATTGGTGTTTGAACATGGAATTGAATTGGATGTTTGTGTGTTTTACATTTTTGTAGAAATTTAGGAATTTTTCTGGAAATTTTTCTGGAAATTTTTCGGGATAATTTTTCGGACTGAAAAAATTTTCAAGTGACAGATTGATTGCCTTTCCGGTACTGGAAATGACATTCCAATGGCACTAAAAAATTAGATACATGATTTTAGGATTTATTACTTTGAGCCATTGGAATTTGGAGAAGAATTGGACTAGAAATTGATTTACTATAGGTAAAGAAATGAATAAGTGCTTAAAACAAAGACAAGTGGCAAGTGACGCTTGTCACTTGCCTACTTATGTCTTAAACTTAATGTTTTTTTTATTATTAACCTACCCCTTTATGAACCATTCTCGATGCTTCCTTTTGGAGGAGTTAAATTCACTTGAACATTTAAAGTTTCCTTCTCTTCTCATCCGAAAGTCTTCTTCCTTCCTCCTCCTTTGTAGGTTATTTCTCTTCTTATAAATTTGCTCCTCTTCTCCACCTTTTCTAAATCTCTTTTATCTTAAGTTCTTCCTCTCCATGTGTCCAAGCTTAAGCCTTGTGATGATGATTGTTGTGTATGATAGTGATGTTCGTATGGTGTTGGGAGGAGGGTGAAGAATTGGTGAAAAGTGGAAGAAATGAAAAATTAAAGGCTTATTAGGTGAGGGTTATGTTTTGTGCTCTTAATTTGGTTGTTAGAAGCATTTATTGTGATGTCTTGTACTTTAATTTCATGGTACTTGGGATTTGATTATATGGGTCTAACTTCATATTTGTGTAAGGATGAATGAAATAACATGTAAAGTATAGTTAAATTGTGTGTTTTGGATGGATTTTTTGTGATGTAGGATGATTATTTCTTAAAAGAAAATGATTGAGTATTTGTGCTGGAATTTTGTGGGGTTATGTTCAAGTGAATGTCTTGATGATTTTGTGGCTGAATTAGAGACTAAATTGGAGGCTTATTGATGTAGGAATGGGGTTAGAATGAAAGGAGTTGTGTTAGGATTAAAATCTGGAAATTTTCTTTTGTGTAGGTTTCAGGTTTTTGGTCATAACTTTTGTTATGGTTGTGCTATTGAGTTGAGGTTTAACTTGAATTAAACTTAAGAAGTATGGCTAGAACTCATATGAAGGAAGTGATACTAAATTGTGCCTTGAAAGAACTTGAATTTGGCCTTGAAAATGAGTTGTAGGTGCTGTATGAATAGTAATCTGAACCTTGTGACCTGAAACTTTGATGATTTTTTTTAGGCTGATTTGGATTGAATTTGCTAATTTAGTTTTCATGAAAGTTGAAGATTTTTGTGTTAGCTTTCTAACGCCACTAAGTATGAATTTTTTTTATGTGTAGATTGAAAGTTATGGTCTGTAAAAGTTCAGGTGGTAATTCAGCCCAAAATGTGTTTTGTGTGCAAATGCTCTAAGTGTATAGGTTTTGTGCTTTTTGTGTTCTGATATTAATTTTGGACTGTTAAGGGTGAAATTGGCTCAAGTAACCTTCTGGAACGTTGTAGAGGATTGTTGTAGCTTTCTAATGAGGTATTATATGCGAATTTTGGATGTAAGGATTGTAAGATATAAATTTTTAAAGTTTGGACATGGTTTAGGTGAAATGGTTGTTTAACAAGCTTTAACAGGAAAGTCACATTAATGGGAGGATTTGACCTAGTTAGAGATGGAATTTGGTTCTAAGTCCTTCTTGAGAATTGTAGTATATTGTCTGAGCTTTTTATTGCTAAACGGTATGGATTTTTCGCCAAGGGGATGTGGAGTTATTCATGTTGGAAGATTGGGTTATTATTGAGAATAATTTGGGTAGGCAGAAGCTTTGCTTGAGAATTTGATTTGGTTAGAGCTGGAATTAGCTTCCAAGTTGTTCATTAATGATGTAGCATTTGTATTGATCTTTTTATTGATATAAAATTTGAAATTTTTGGCAAAGGGGATGAAAAGTTATGATTTTTGCAAAAGTACTGCATTGTTGTAGTAAATGTGTGACTAGGCAGTATCTTTGAGTGCATTTTTGACCCCTTTATAGGTCAATCTGATCTTTGAGTCCTTCATCAAAATGGTAGAGCTATCTTTTATCTTTCCAACGGTACCAAGTTTGTCAAATTTTGTGTTCGGTGTCAAAGGTTATGAAGGTTAGAAGTTAGGAGGTCAGGATCACGTGGTCGATCGCTCGGGCGAGCGCACGAGCTATCGCCCCCACGCGTGCCTACTCGAGCGATCGCCCGAGCTAGCACTCATGAGTGTCCACTCGCGCCCGCTCAGGAGAGTGCAGTGCTTGGCCGCTCGCCCAATCGGGCGAGCAGGCGCCCGCGGGGTCTATGTTCGATCGACCGACCTCTATTCTTTCTTTTGGCCATAACTTTTTCATCCGACCTCCGATCGACCTGATTTTTAAACCGTTGGATTCCTAAGACATTTATCTATCTTTCCATACCAAATTTATGATTTTTGAGATCAAACTGAGAAAGGTGGATCGGATTAAAGTGAGCAGAGCGGTTGGAAAAGTCTAAACACGCTTCAGTAATTTGGAGATATCTTGAGCTATAGAGCTCCAATCGATCTGATTCTTTTTTCTAATTAAACTAGAGACATATACCTAAAAATGTTATGAAGAGGTCACACTTCAATTTATCCCCTAATATGTTCAATTTCTAGAGTGAAATTACATGTAGTGTGTTGGTCTGAACGTGTTTTGGGAATATCTTTTCCGTCCGATATCCAATTGACCTGATTCTCGAGGCATCGGATTCGTGAAATATTTAATTTCATTTATTTTTTAAATTGGAAATTTTTAGAGCTTAAATTTTCGGAGATTGATTAGGGCGAAGTGAGGGGACCGAGTAATGATTTTTCTGATCTGTCTTTTATTAATAATTGGACCTATAGAAGTCCGAATTGATTGGTTTTAGTGTTTATGGCTTTCTAAATTTTAGAGGAAATTTTTGTAATGGGAAATTGTGAAATAGTTCCGGGAATGTCACGAACATGCATTGTACACATCTAAATTGCTACATTTACAATATTTAATATTTCTGATTGTGCATTTGGTAATGTGTGAATATTTTGAATGTTATAGAGGCACAGTTAGAACGTCATCCCACGGACGTTGCCTAGATTTCTTGACCTTAGCTCGGAAGCTATTTGGTGAGTGACCTAGATGGTTTCTCAATTATTATGTGTTTATTATTTTGCGCTTATAATTCTGTGGAGAAGAATGGTGGGATTGTGCGTTGTTTATGACTGGATTCCGGACCGAAGGTATCCGATGTATTGGGAGATTATGACAAAGAAATGTTATTTGTCTGAAAATTTGGAGACCTTCGTGTTTCCAATGTGATAAATTGTGATTGTGATTTTCATGTAAATAATTGTGAAATAATTGTTTGAATGTGATAATTTGGGTTTGATTGAGATGCGATATTGGTCAATTGCGACATATGCATTCCATGCATGAATGCATGATCAGTTAATGATGGTTGTGATCGGAGTAGCCACCGAAAGCTTAAAGCTCAACGTATTTGGGCATCGAGCCCACAGTGATTCAGAGCCTATAGCTCAACGATTAATGTGCCCTTATTGGGACAGTTTCAGAGCCTCTGGCTCAACGATTAATGTGCCCTTATTGGGACATTTTCAGAGCCTCTGGCTCAATAATTAATGTGCCCTTATTAGGACAGTTCAGGCGCTCGGTCACAACACCGAAATAAATTGAAAAAAAAGTGTCATATGCGCATGTCATATGCATCTGATTTTTAATCTCTTTGATTGAGTGAAAGGCTAACTGCCTTATGTTTCTGTGGTACCAATCATTTCGAATGTGAATTATGAAACAATTGGTTTATGCTTGAGTGTTTATGAATTCAATTGGTTATGGATGTCAAATAGAATGAAATGTATCAAATTGTCTATGTTCACGTGAAATTGTGCAATGTGATTAAATATGCAACAATGTGAATATATGTTATGTGAAACGATGTGTTGCATGAATTGAGTGAACAATCGATGATGGTTCCTCACTGAGTTTGCAAAACTCACCCAAAATTTGCAACTATTTTTCAGGACCCAGAAGAATACCCCGTTAGGCAGCGAGCGTATAGCAACCGCATGCGAGTGAGAGAAGAGGTCGGGATTAGTTCGCGTCTGCATTAGTGTCTAAGAAAAATTGCACTTTCTGAATTTTTTTGTACAAATGATTAGGTCAAGTTATAAAGTAAACAGACTGAATTACTTTGTATTTATAAAAAGGACCCCTATGGTCATCGAACTCACCGATGATTATTTATGTAAATTGTTTTCCGCATAATATATAAAGTATTTCTATGTTTCAAAAAAAATACTGAGTTTTGATTGAGTGATGTAGCACGCCACCCTTATAGTGCACGAACTCGGATATCACCGTCGATGTCGGGTTCGGGTCATGCAGGAGTGGGGCGTTACATTTAGGTGGTATCAGATCCCAGAAGTACGAACTTCTATGGGCATTTACTGAAACATGGGTAAAGTCACCTACATTAAAGTCATGTCATAGCAGACGGTAGCAACTGATCCCTAGTCTGAGTCGTATGGGTATGGGTCATATGCACGAACATGTGTTAAGTGATTAAGTGTGAGAAAAATGATGATATGTCAGAATATGAGCCAATGAAAGTGTATGGGTAATTAGGAATGGGAAAGGAAATTCATATTGTACTGTGGTTATAAACCCTCGAATGTGATATGAATGTGAATACATTGGTATGGGCTGATTTAGGAAAGAAGTGATATCAAAATGAATGATGAGACTTAAAGTGTATAAATCAATTTGAAAGAAAACGAAAATTGCTATAGCCTGGAGAGGTCAAATTTAGACATGAGAAGAATATCGGTTAAAGTGATAAGAGCATGATTTAGTATTAAAATATGCCTATGTGAGATTCAAAGTTCAGGATGACTAGGTATTTATGATTCTGGCTTGTATGTTCGATAAAATGGGGATAATTGAAAATGAGCAAAAGTATACGGTTCGATAAGGCAGATATAGATTCACTACATTTGTATTGGTGTGTAGTATGGAAGATGACATCGATATTGTGATGAGATCGATAGTGTACCGTACTGATTTACCTTCGAATGACATAGAGAAGTGACTATATTGTCAGGAAAAATTAGAAACAATAAGATTAAAGTGTACAAGTCCGGTTCAAAGAAAGAACTAGAATAGATTTGGGATCTGAAATGTGAAAGTTGTGATTTAGTGTGAGCATACAGTTAGGATCCTGTGATTACAATTCTTGATTCTGTGTCTATAATTCGAATGTATTGAGCATATAAAAAGGAACATGACGTTACAAGTGATGATACGTGATACATAAAGTGTAATATGGAGCAGTTAGAAATGCGCCTAGGGTTGGATTGTATGTATGCATGCGATTATGAAAAAGATGATAACTCAAAGGAGAAGAGTGCACTTAAAATGCTAATTCAATGATCATGATCGAATGATGCATTAGAAGAAGAGGTAAATACCGACCAACTGGAGTAGAATCACTATTAATATGTGTGTTCAGGTGAGGAAGGAAGTGCAAGGCACGTTATTGGCCTACAAAAATCGGTTTCTGTCATGATCATAAGGTGAACCCCAATCATAGGCTGGAACAAGAATAAATTGAAATGTCAGTATTATTAGCGACTGTAAATGATTGAAGACTTGATATAAATACATCTCTAGGTAAGACATAAGGATTTTGGATGGTATATACCAGGGTGTTTGCGTAAATGAAATTGTTTAATGCCTCATTGAGCCTTATAATCGAGGATACATTGACCATAGAATTCATGAGACAAATTGATCTTTTAAAGATCTTGTGAAATGTTGTAATTGATTTTTCTTGAACTATTAGGAATGACATGGATAATAGGTGAGTGCCAATATCGAGGTTTGTACCAAGAATCACTGATATAGGGTCAGAAAGTCGAGTAATTTAATTTATGACCAATGAAGACAGACTTTCCATGACCAGTAGCTGGGATCATAAGCTCTTCTCTCGATTCAACAATGAATCGAGTAATTCTTCCATAGTGGGCCAAGGCCCCTCGCTTGAGTCAATCGGGTTTGCTTCAGATGACAGGTCTCCCGGAAAAGAGATGATGTACTGTCTCCTTTAAAAAAATGAATGAAAATGAAAATGAGAATATTGGAGTTATTTCCATAGCAACGATTCAAGCATAAGGGTTAGAAAAGGCTATCGGGAGTATATATATTTTTGTTGATGTAAAATATCCAACAATTCGAGGAGACATTCTTGTTTATGTGAGGTGAAATTTGATCCACATCATAGGCTGTGTTTTTTAAATCTATTTGGGAACCATAAATTACCTCTGATGAAGGGGTTTTCAACACAGGAAATTATGGTTGTAGATAGATTGAAATGTGTGGAGCAATAGGTATAAATGAACAGACATTAGCATAAGTCAATGTATAATCATTGGGAAAGTGATAGAACTGCTAAAATCCGTCGAGAAAAAGGAAGTTCAATGAAAAATTGAGGATAACATGTAATCATACTACTGCATTGAGGAATTAGTTACTCAAGTCATTACAAGAACTAACTATAAGCACAATGAGTTTGAGGTTATGTCTATTGGAGTTAACCATACCCCGATAGGATTATAATATTAAAGGTTAATATGAGCCAAGCAATATGATAACATTGAGCGACTATGATCATATTGACAAATGAAGATGAAAGTTTAATGTTTTGAGGGAAAAAGATGTAAGCCACGTCAGTGATAAATGAAGACAAAATAATTATGGTGTTAAGTATGCCATTCGAATTTGGAGCTTTTGTCGTATCTACAATAGAGGTTTCCAATCAAGATCAAGAGGGCATTGGCTGTAATGTATAAGGTGATTTTTTATACCTAGAGATGAATATAGCTGCATGAGCTAAATTCAGATACATGACTTGAAGATTTCTACAATAGTAATTGGTTTGGAAGCATAGAATCATGATGTGGACAGAAACATATGAGATATACATATGATTAGACAGATTAGTAGAGATTAAGATAAGACTGCAATTGGACAAAATTGAAAGGATTGTGCAGAGGGACTTGTCAGTACCACATATGTGGATATTAGGTTACTTAATCTAGTGCAATAATGAGTGTGTGAACGAGTTAAAATGGAGTAAAAAGGGAAATCTTATTAGTTATGGGGAAAGAAACATCAGTTTTGCAAACAGGAATTAGGAAAGCCCAAATTGAGGATTTGAGGAATAAAGTATGTGTCCAAGTAATGTGTACCTCAAAAGAGCACTTGTCAGCTAAGAATATCGAACTGAGTGAATATATGTGTGATTTCCTTGCAGTCTTGACTATTAGAGACAGATATAAAGCTTATATGTCTGGAATGTTTCATCATATAAGATGAATGTATAGTGCAAAGTGACTACAAGTAAAAATCATCATTTTCCTGGTGAGATGACAAAAAGAGTCGATCACCCTGGGTAAAAGTCAAAACAAGTTGGAATACTGCTAGCGAGTGAAATGAATTTTAAAATCTAAATAAAGTGGTTTTGATAAATGAATGGATTTTGGTGGATTACATCGAAGTTGTGACTATATGCAGAAAGATGTGAAGGTTTAGTTTACTATAAAAAGAGAGAGAGAGAGAGAGAGATGTCTTGTCGTTGAGTGTATCACCTATGTCAAAGTGTAGTTAGATGAGGTACAAAGGAAATAGGGGAAGCTAAGTGGGACATCAAGTGGTCCTTATATAATAAGGGCAAAAATGAGACTAAGGCATTATGAGTGATTTTATGATTAGTATTGTTATCATCCGAAATATGTGGTTTTGGAACTGAAAGGAAAGAATGGAGTACTTTGAAACTCATCAAGGGTATAATTGAGGAAGAATGATAGTTAAATAAAGAATTGATAGGAAACGATTGAGTGTAGGAGGTAACAGTACCCCTACCTTATTCAGTATATAAAATAAATTTCGAGGACTAAATTTTTATTAGGAGAGGAGAATTGTAACATCTCATCACCGATGGGAAGGGTAAAATAGTAATTTGAGACGAGTTATGAGTGTGTAAACTAGTCTCGGTATGTTCATACATAATATGGCCTCCATATATGCATACATTGTAATTTTTGTAAATGCACATGATTGTACATGCATTCCTGACATTTCCCAGCATATGTGTTTATTGTGGAAAAATATGAATTGGTGTTTGAACACAGAATTGAAGTGGATTTTTTTATGTTTTACATTTTTTTGGAAATTTAGGAATTTTTCTGGAAATTTTTCGGGATATTTTTTCGGACCGAAAAAATTGCCAAGTGACGAATTGATTGGCTTTCTGGTACTAGAAATGATTGTCCAATGGCACTGAAAAATTAGATACATGATTTTAGGATTTATTACTTTGAGCCATTGGAATTTGGAGAGGAATTGGACTAGAAATTGATTTGCTATGGGTAAAGAAATGAATAAGTGCTTAAAACAAAGACAAATGGCAAGTGACACTTGTCACTTGCCTACTTATGTCTTAAACTTAATGTTTTTTTTAATTATTAACCTACCCCTTTATGAACCATTCTCGATGCTTCCTTTTGGAGGAGTTAAAATCACTTGAACATTTAAAGTTTCCTTCTCTTCTCATCCGAAAGTCTTCTTACTTCCTCCTCCTTCGTAGGTTATTTCTCTTCTTATAAATTTGCTACTCTTCTCCACCTTTTCTAAAGCTCTTTTATCTTAAGTTCTTCCTCTCCATGTGTCCAAGCTTAAGCCTTGTGATGATGATTGTTGTGTATGATAGTGATGTTCATATGGTGTTGGGAGGAGGGTGGAGAATTGGTGAAAAATGGAAGAAATGAAGAATTAAAGGCTTGTTAGATGAGGGTTATGTTTTGTGCTCTTAATTTGGTTGTTAGAAGCATTTATTGTGATGTCTTGCACTTTAATTTCATGGTACTTGGGATTTGATTATATGGGTCTAACTTCATATTTGTGTAAGGATGAATGAAATAACATGTAAAGTATAGTTAAATTGTGTGTTTTGGATGGATTTTTGTGATGTAGGATGATTATTTCTTAAAAGAAAATGATTGAGTATTTGTGCTGGAATTTTGTCGGGTTATGTTCAAGTGAATGTCTTGATGATTTTGTGGCTGAATTAGAGACTAAATTGGAGGCTTATTGATGTAGCAATAGGGTTAGAATGAAAGGAGCTGTGTTAGGATTAAAATCTGGAAATTTTCTTTTGTGTAGGTTTCAGGTTTTTGGTCATAACTTTTGTTATGGTTGTGCTATTGAGTTGAGATTTAGCTTGAATTAAACTTAAGAAGTATGTCTAGAATTCATATTAAGGAAGTGATACTAAATTGTGCCTTGAAGGAACTTGAATTTGGCCTTGAAAATGAGTTGTGGGTGTTGTATGAACAGTAATTCGAACCTTGTGACCTGAAACTTTGATGATTTTTTTTAGGTTGATTTGGATTGAATTTGCTAATTTGGTTTTCATGAAAGTTGAAGATTTTTGTGTTAGCTTTCTAACGCCACTAAGTATGAATTTTTTTTATGTGTATATTGAAAGTTATGGTCTGTAAAAGTTCAAATTCAGCCCAAAATGTGTTTTGTGTGCAAATGCTCTAAGTGCATAGGTTTTGTGCTTTTTGTGTTCTGATATTAATTTTGGATTGTTAAGGGTGAAATTGTGTTGGATCCCGTTCCCGGAACCCAACCTCGAAACAGAACCATCATACTTACCTGTAATCCGATGGAGTTGCCTTAACCTTCATCGATTCATCTTCTTGCACTGATACCACAAATGTTGGATCCCGTACTCGGAATCCGTTCGTTGAACCAGAACATTGGTGAACATCACAGAAATCGTGAAGCTTACAATCTCGTGCCATTCCTACATTCCTTTTTCCATAACACATCTCGTTGCGGTATATAAATACATATGCATAACCAAAATTTACAATCCAAAAATCATATCATAATCATAGCTCCCTCGAGTAAACTAAATTCTTACTCAATCCGGTCCGTACACACAATTGCGAACTTCCACTAGTTATCAACCATACAATATCCACTTTCATCAAAGAATAAAGTTACAAGTTCTCATGGCATACCAAGCCACAATATATCGATTCTAAAATTTCCAATACCAGTGCAATTGAGAACAATACAATAAACACACGTAGAAATCGAAACCTTCACTTCCCTTCACCTGATCTTCTTCTCATCACCTGTGGATGAGAATGAAGGGGGTGAGCTTATAGCTCGTGAGGTAACAGGTTTATAACGAAGAACAAGCAAAACCGTTGAAAAGTTCATTTGTTGTACAAAAATCATAATAAGTTCATAAAACGCTTTACTCCCAAATTCTCGGTCAAACCAAGTTACGAGTTCAAACCCATAGTTGAAAAGTGTCATTGCATAGTGAAAAATATTATCACATCAACACAATATGTTCAATCAATCATCAATATCAAATGCTCAAGTTATGCACATACTTGACAATTCATATATGCAATGCACAAACAAATGGCTCGAGAGTTCCGTAAACGATCCGGATAAACCGAAGTTAAATCCGTAAACAAAACGAGTCCGATTTCTCAAGGATCTCGCGGCCTCAAGAGGGCATCCGGGAGAAGGCTATATGTCGACGTACACATGACTCCATCTGTAACTCTCTTACCCAAACAAAGCACATAATCCATTCGTTTCATGCTCAAAGCATGTTATCAAAGCTTTCATACTTTTCATGCTCTATTCTTTCTTTTCCGAATATACAAAATGCCATGAAGTTTTCCAAGGCATGACATAAAATGTTCAATGCATTTTCATTTCTATTTTGAAATTCATCAGAAAAATTCATAGGCTGAAACATGTAGAAATTTTGTAAATCATTCAATAGAAACAAAACGATATTTATGAAGTAATTGAAATCATTCTTGATTTGGGAGAAAACTTTAGTGGCTCATTACTAAATCATAAACATGAAACCCACCTGAAATCCTTGCTCGAATACATGCTTAAAAGATACCTCTCATCTTGATCCTCTTGCCTTCCTTGATTTCCTTAATCAAATGCAAAATTCCTATTCAAATAGGAATACAAATTAGGAACCCAAAAATCACACATTCACTAAGATAAATTCTAACTAAACCCAAACTCTGCCAAAATCCAAATATTCGGGTCACTTTTTCCATAAAAGTCCTCATTGTCTTACATTTCTATTGACTCCAAAAGTATTCAATTTGGTTCAAAAACTCGAAAGTTATACCCCAAACAAAACAAGAATCTATACCCAACTTCTGACCAAACTTTAAGATTCTTATAATCTTACTTTCAATTTCAGTGCTTTATAAAACTTGTAGAACTTTGACTCTATTTTCCAACGAATCAAAAATCACCTCATTTGGATATCTACACCACAAGATATACCCAAAAACATATCAAAAATCATTTTTCGAAAGGATGGGGGCTCGCCATGGTAGGGACTGCTGCCATGGCGAAAGCATTAATAAAAGCGTCATGACGTTTCGCCACATCACGACGTCGCGACGCACCCCGTGCACGCTGTGGCGTCACCATTTTCTCCATGACGCCAGAGCGTGCTCTAGCAAGACGTCATGACGTGCGGGTCGGAGTGCGACTCAACCCCATTTCTGCATTTTCGACTTTAATCTTTACCCAAACTCAGATGCAACACATCTAAACCTTAGATCATGTCTTATAGTACATTTCTAACCCATTAACACTTCAAAAACAACCACAAAATCATAAACCCAAAGAAACCTATCCATTTTTCGTCGAAAACCCTAAAACCACCGATTCTCACCCATTCCACATCCTTTAAGTTTAATCTAACCATAACAAGAGTAAACGAAGCAAAACTTACCCGGAAGCACTTTGAATCTGTCGGAAATCGCTTAGGCTAGCAAACCCTCTTTCTCTTCTTTTCTCCAAGCTTACGACACTCTCTCCTCTCTTTTCTCCTTCTTTTCTTTTCTTTCTTCTATTTTCTTCCTTTTCTAACTCTTTCTTCTTCTTCTCTTAATTTCTACTTACTTATCAAATGTCCATCTTGCCCCTTTCACTTAAACCTTAGACCTTTTATCCTTAAGTGCCATGACCAAAATACCCATGTTCTTACCATTTTTAATACAACCAAACCATAAAATAAATTTGATCAACATTTACATAGCAAATAGGTCTAAAATTTTATCCATCAACCCTCATAAATATTTAAATCATGCTTAATGCAATACAAAAAAAATTTAGGGGCCAACAATTCTCCCCCTCTTAAAAAGAATTTCGTCCTCGAAATTCTTATCTGATCGATAAGGAGTGCAGGATGTTCCCGCAATGCCCGTTTAACGTCGTCACTCGAATACTTTCTTTCAATTGACTGCGATCAATAGACTCGCTTGGTCCTTCAATCCCTTATTTGGCCATTCACTTTCTTAACTAGTTCCTCATCATTCTTCAGAGTACTTACAATTTTCTCACTTTCTGTGTCGATAACACCAATACCATATCATATCAGTATTTTCTTAACATACTCACGTACATCACATTTAGAATCCAAAACATCTTTAGCAGTAGCACTAACTATTTCATCGCGGGCTTAGTCAATTCTTTGTCTTAACTTGAGCACACTTTGCCGTCATGTAAACACACACCCTTTAAGACGATCTTCTCAAAGACAAATCATCTTTAACTAGACAATTCACATCACCTTAATATCAGTACATTTGCCTCTTATGTCTATCTCACTATATTCCATGTCCTTGGTAATTCATCCATCTTTCTTGAATTACTAAATCTCGTCTGTCCATAACGTCTCAAATTTTAGCCTCCAATGACCAGTAGACCTCACTCATCATAATACAATGCGATAGCTCTTTCTCTCATCAAACTCCTCATACAGTATTCTATTGAAATCACGATAACAACGATCGTGATGCTTAACGTCAATTCGAACCGTACATTGGTCTCATATTCCCATGAACTCCACACTATAGACTTCAAACATATTTTTGACAGTTAAGACCGTCGACAATTTAAACTCTCCGTCACTTGACATATTTCTTCTAGGACGTAAAGGTTAAATCAACACTTGCCCTTTTTTGGCAGTCTCTTTGCTCAATCATCTTTACTGGTACGCATACTTTTTTTCTCAATCACCCAGTATCCTTTTTCCTACTCGAGCTCAAAATGCACATTCATTTTTGCTTTCTTGGAAGGATTCACAATTTCTGAATCCTTAATTTGAGCTTTGTTCATGCGAAACCGATCTTCCACTTCGGTGACTAAGGGTACTTCATTTTGCCCGAATTCAACTCCGCTCAACACTCTTTATCGCAATAGATCCGATAACCTCTAAAACGAATTCATCTTGCATCGCTATTGAATTCTCTATTCAACGCGTCTGATTACAACACTAGCTTTACCATTATTGAATACTCATTTGTACAACATAAACTTCCTGTAACTCTATCCATTGTCTCCATCTCGCATTCAATTTCTTCAACTCAATATTACTTTAATTGTATGATCTATACATCTTACACACAGTCAAAATCTTCTTTGTACATATAATGTCTCCAACTTTTGGCAATCACGCGTATTGCAAATCATGCGAACTTAATATACAAATTCCTAATTTATTCCTAACGTACCCCAATCCAATTCATATACAATCACAATTCATAAACCATAATCATACGCAAAATTTATAACTTAATTCCTTATTCAATACATATCTATAACAAAACTTATATGCCTTTTTTCCAAAGAATCTCACACATGACTTATACAAAATCTTATCATTACTCTCTTTTACCAACTGACATTTACCACACAAATCCATAGACTATCATACAGCATCACGGCTGTATTTCAAACCCAAAACCTGCAAATAACTTTAAATACTTCTGTACGCCAACTCAAACAAATCACAAAATTCCTCGGACTTCCCGCCCGACAATCTAAACTCAATCCTAATCACATTCTCCAAATCCAATTCGCATTTATTTTACTTCGTGGATCTTATCCTGATCTCTCATGCAACACCATTGTATACTACTAAATTCCCAATTCCAAATGATATATTTAATATTCTCAAAATTTTCCTTATCTTCGTCTCTCATATACTTTTCTCATTTTCCTCAAGTAGTCAAACTATTTTTTCCCACTCTTTGAATACACTTAACATATCATCAAACCTCACTTGGATCACTTTACTCTTCATTCCTATAGCATTGTCAGGGAATTCGCTAACTTGACCAAACATCGTCAAAACTCCATATGTCCACCATTGGTTCTAGTCATTCCGCAAATAACTGATTCCTCAATGAGGAAATCTTACCTCTTGTTATTTTCCAATTCCCAATTGTCTTACCTCTCTTGACTGATTTTCTCTATTCTTTAGATTTCCTCATATTTCGCATCGACGTATTCTGATGTCTGCTTTCCTCCACACACTTTAGTTTATTTGAAATCTTAGCTTCATGTGCTTGTCACACCTTCATCGGATAAACTTGTATTTCCCAAACATACGTATCCAAAACATAACGTGAACCGATATGATATACTCCTCATATTGGCAATTAGTGCTTCCTCAATGTAGGAATCCACCCTCATGGTTGGATCCTTGACATCAAACAAAAATACACACAGTCTCAGTAGTATCTTCTACCTTCTTTACGTGTGTCTCCGCTAGGAATAGGACTCTAATACTCGCTTCCAAATCCTTACATGTTCCTTTTTGGTCTGCTCTTTCTTTGATCATCCTTCATATAAACTATCTGATCTGCTGAATCTAACTTAATGAAGTTCTTCTACAAAAGAGATACCATTCATACAAATCTTTATCACTCACGTGCTATCATCATCACATCATCAGTTACCTTTAATCCCTCGAGAAGACCATTTTCTCTCATCCTCATACGGTGCTACTGTTCAAGTCACTCAAAACTCAAGGAGTAATAAACATTCTTGCTATCGCAAATGCTTGGCTGAGCATTGTCAAAGTCATGCCATTCTATCCACAGATTTCTTTCTTAAAATTACCAATTCATATCTTACATAAGTGATACCTTGATTGCCATTGATCTTGATGACAGTTCGCCCTTATCGAACATACTAACACAAATTTTATGCTTGTTTTTTCAGAAGTCACTGTTCTCACGCTATATCATTTCATCATGGTTCCATTACCATATTGATTGCGTAGGGCTCACTTCCTTGCCTTATAGAAGCTTCATCATTTTCTGGGGCTACTGATTCATCAGTACTCTCCTCTCTTGTCGGAGAGTTGGGGGCAACTGATCTTTTTAGAACTCCTTATGTCCTTTTACGAGGTGAAGTCCCCATACTATATATCATTTCATTCGTCTCATACAAGGTCACAACTTCCTCACTTCTATCTCATTTTCCATTCAGCCTTTATTTCATCTTCCACATGTATATCCTCAATCAATTTCAAAATTATCGATGCATAATCACAATAACATTCTGACCTCAAATCCACTAATTTATTCTTACTACGGATCATCACTTTTGTCGTCGAGAACAACCACTTCGTCGTAAGATTATAGCAACGTTATGTTTCCATTGCAATCTACTTGTACACTCTACTCTCATCATGTATATATACAATCCATGGTAATACATTCGTATCTATATCACTTTCGAATAGTACAATATTGCCGTCATGTTTAATCCTCCAATATAATTGCCTTGAGTCATTATCTGTTCTGCTTACCTATACTCTATTTCTCCTTTCTCATTATCCACAACCTTCCTTTTTCTTAGATCGTGACAGATGGACCAATCATCATTTCACATTCAACCTATCGATCTTCCATACATATATTTCTATTCGTTATCTCATCCTTCAAACTTTACTTTATCAAAATTCATCACGATATTCACAACTCAATTTCCTGAACACATCACTAAAATCAATCAAAATTCTTATCAATCCAAGTCAAACAATCACCGTGGCTCCTCAAATTCTAACACCTCAAACTTCTAACAGTCACTTATGCGTGTAACCCATACACATGCGCCCATGCAAGATCATAATGCTGGGCTCTGATACCACAAATGTTGGATCCCGTTCCCGGAACCCAACCTCGAAACAGAACCATCATACTTACCTGTAATCCGATGGAGTTGCCTTAACCTTCATCGATTCATCTTCTTGCACTGATACCACAAATGTTGGATCCCGTACTCGGAATCCGTCCGTTGAACCAGAACATTGGTGAACATCACAGAAATCATGAAGCTTACAATCTCGTGCCATTCCTACATTCCTTTTTCCATAACACATCTCCTTGCGGTATATAAATACATATGCATAACCAAAATTTACAATCCAAAAATCATATCATAATCATAGCTCCCTCGAGTAAACTAAATTCTTACTCAATCCGGTCCGTACACACAATTGCGAACTTCCACTAGTTATCAACCATACAATATCCACTTTCATCAAAGAATAAATTTACAAGTTCTCATGGCATACCAAGCCACAATATATCGATTCTAAAATTTCCAATACCAATGCAATTGAGAACAATACAATAAACACACGTAGAAATCGAAACCTTCACTTCCCTTCACCCGATCTTTTTCTCATCACCTGTGGATGAGAATGAAGGGGGGTGAGCTTATAGCTCGTAGGTAACAGGTTTATAATGAAGAACAAGCAAAACCGTTGAAAAAGCTCATTTGTTGTACAAAAATCATAATAAGTTCATAAAACGCTTTACTCCCAAATTCTCAGTCAAATCTGAAGTTCTGAGTTCAAACCCATAGTTGAAAAGTGTCATTGCATAGTGAAAAATATTATCACATCAACACAATATGTTCAATCAATCATCAATATCAAATGCTCAAGTTATGCACATACTTGACAATTCATATATGCAATGCACAAACAAATGGCTCGAAAGTTCCGTAAACGATCCGGATAAACCAAAGTTAAATCCGTAAACAAAATGAGTCCGATTTCTCAATGATCTCGTGGCCTCAAGCGGGCAGCTGGGAGAAGGCTATATGTCGACGTGCACATGACTCCATCCGTAACTCTCTTACCCAAACAAAGCACATAATTCATTCGTTTCATGCTCAAAGCATGTTATCAAAGCTTTCATACTTTTCATGCTCTATTCTTTCTTTTCCGAATATAAAAAATGCCATGAAGTTTTCCAAGGCATGACATAAAATGTTCAATGCATTTTCATTTCTATTTTGAAATTCATCAGAAAAGTTCATAGGCTGAAACATGTAGAAATTTTGCAAATCATTCAATAGAAACAAAACGATATTTATGAAGTAATTGAAATCATTCTTAATTTGGGAGAAAACTTTAGTGGCTCATTACTAAATCATAAACATGAAACCGACCTGAAATCCTTGCTCGAATACATGCTTAAAAGATACCTCTCATCTTGATCCTCTTGCTTTCCTTGATTTCCTTAATCAAATGCAAAATTCTTATTCAAATAGGAATACAAATTAGGAACCCAAAAATCACACATTCACTAAGATAAATTCTAACTAAACCCAAAATCTGCCAAAATCCAAATATTCGGGTCACTTTTTCCATAAAAGTCCTCATTGTCTTACATTTCTATTGACTCCAAAAGTATTCAATTTGGTTCAAAAACCCGAAAGTTATACCCCAAATAAAACAAGAATCTATACCCAACTTCCGACCAAACTTTAAGATTCTTATAATCGACTTTCAATTTCAAAGGCTTTATAAAACTTGTAGAACTTTGACTCTATTTTCCAACGAATCAAAATCACCTCATTTGGATATCTACACTAAAAGATATACCCAAAATATATCAAAATAATTTTTGGAAGGATCGGGGCTCGCCATGGCGAAGGGACGCCGTCATCATGGAAAGCACAAATGTAAAGGTCGCGATGTGCTCGCGCCACACGCGACGTCGCGACGTGCACATTTAGATGCCATGGCGCACATCATATTGTGCACGCCATGACGACGCACCCGTGCACGCTGGCGTCACCATTTTCTCCTTGACGCAGCGCGTTTCTAGCGCATGTCGCGACGTGCGGGTCGGAGTTGTAACTCCGAACCCCATTTTTCTGCATTTTTTGACTTTAATCTTTACCCAAACTCAGATGCAACACATCTAAACCTTAGATCATGTCTTATAGTACATTTCTAACCCATTAACACTTCAAAAACAACCACAAAATCATAAACCCAAAGAAACCTATCCATTTTTCGTCGAAAACCCTAAAACCACCGATTCTCACCCATTCCACATCCTTTAAGTTTAATCTAACCATAACAAGAGTAAACGAAGCAAAACTTACCCGGAAGCACTTTGAATCTGTCAAAAATCGCTTAGGCTAGCAAACCCTCTTTCTCTTCTTTTCTCCAAGCTTACGACACTCTCTCCTCTCTTTTCTCCTTCTTTTCTTTTCTTTCTTCTATTTTCTTCCTTTTCTAACTCTTTCTTCTTCTTCTCTTAATTTCTACTTACTTATCAAATGTCCATCTTGCCCCTTTCACTTAAACCTTAGACCTTCTATCCTTAAGTGCCATGACCAAAATACCCTTATACATTCTTACCATTTTTAATACAACCAAACCATAAAATAAATTTGACCAACATTTACATAGCAAATAGGTCTAAAATTTTATCCATCAACCCTCATAATTATTTAAATCATGCTTAATGCAATACAAAAAAAATTCAGGGGCCAACAAATTGGCTCAAGTGACCTTCTGAAAAGTTGTAGAAGATTGTTTTAGCTTTCTAATGAGGTATTATATGCGAATTTTGGATGTAAGGATTGTAAGATATAAATTTTTAAAGTTTAGATATGGTTTAGGTGAAATGGTTGTTTAACAAGCTTTAACAGGACACCCCCGTTAATGGGAGGATTTGACCTAGTTAGAGATGGAATTTGATTCTAAGTCCTTCTTGAGAATTGTAGTATATTGTCTGAGCTTTCTATTGCTAAATGGTATGGAATTTTTTGCCAAGGGGATGTGGAGTTATTCATGTTGGAAGATTGGGTTATTTTTTAGAATAATTTCGTAGGCAGAAGCTTTGCTTGAGAATTTGATTTGGTTAGAGCTGTAATTGGCTTCCAAGTTGTTCATTAATGATGTAGCATTTGTATTGCTCTTTTTATTGATATAAAATTTGGAATTTTTGGCAAAGGGGATGAAAAGTTATGATTTTTGCAAAAGTACTGCATTGTTGTAGTAAATGTGTGACTAGGCAGTATTTTTGAGTGAATTTTTGAACCCTTAATAGGTCTATTTGCTCTTTGAATCCTCATGAAAATGGTAGAGCTGTCTTTTATCTTTCTAACGGTACCAAGTTTGTCAAATTTGGAGTTCAGAGTCAAAAGTTATGAAAGTTAGAAGTTAGGAGGTTAGGATCGCGTGGCCGATCACTCGGCCGCTCGCCCGAATGAGCGAGTAGGAACCCGCGCGCTTGTCGATCGACTGCGGGGTCAATTTTCGGCCGACCGACCTCTCTTCTTTCTTTTAGCCATAACTTTTTCATCCGACCTCCGATCGACCTGATTTTTAAACCGTTGGATTCCTAAGACATTTCTCTATCTTTCCATACCAAAATTATGATTTTTTAGGTCAAACTGAGAAAGGTCGATCGGATTAAAGTGAGCAGACCGGTTGGAAAAGTCTGAATATGCTTAAGTAATTTTGAGATATCTTGAGCTATAGAGCTTCAATCGATCTAATTCTTTTTTCTAATTAAACTAGAGACATAGATCTACAAATGTTATGAAGAGGTCAGACTTCATTTTGGCCCCTAAAATGTTAAATTTCTAGAGTGAATTACATGTAGCGTGTTGGTCTGAACGTGTTTTGGGAATATCTTTTCCTCCCGACATCCGATTGACCTGATTCTCGAGGCATCGGATTCGTGAAATATTTAATTTCATTTATTTATAAAATTGGGAATTTTTAGAGCTGAAATTGTCGGAGATTGATTAGGGAGAAGTGAGGGGACGGGGTAATGATTTTTTTAATCCGTCTTTTATTAATAATTGGACCTATAGAGGTCCGAATTGAGTGGTTTTAGTGTCTATGGCTTTCTAAATTTTAGAGGAAATTTTTGTCACGGGAAATTGTAAAATAGTGCTGAGAATGTCACGAACATGCATTGTACACATCTAAATTGCTACATGTGAATTATTTAATATTTCTGATTGTGCATTTGGTAATGTGTGAATATTTTGAATGTTATAGAGGCACAGTTGGAACGTCATCCCACGGACGTTGCCGAGATTTCTCGACATTAGCTCAGAAGCTATTTGGTGAGTGACCTAGATGGTTTCTCAATTATTATGTGTTTATTATTTTGTGCTTATAATTCTGTGGAGAAGAATGGTGGGATTGTGCGTTATTTAAGACTGGATTCCGGACCGAAGGTGTCTGATGTGTTGGGAGATTATGACATAGAAGTGTTATTTGTCTGACAATTTAGAGACCTTCTTGTTTCCAATGTGATAAATTGTGATTGTGATTTTCATGTAAATAATTGTAAAATAATTGTTTGAATGTGATAATTTGGGTTTGATTGAGATGCAATATTGTTCAATTGCGACATATGCATTCCATGCATGAATGCATGATCAGTTAATGATGGTTGTGACCGGAGCAACTACCGAGAGCTTAAAGCTCAACGTATTTGGGCCTCGAGCCCACTATGATTCAGAGCCTATGGTTCCACGATTAATGTGCCCTTATTGGGACAGTTTCAGAGCCTCTGGCTCAATGATTAATGTTCCCTTATTGGGACAGTTTCAGAGCCTCTAGCTCAACGATTAATGTGCCCTTATTGGGACAGTTTCAAAGCCTCTAGCTCAACGATTAATGTGCCCTTATTGGGACAGTTCAGGCGCTCGGTCACAACACCGAAATAAATTGAAAGAAAAAGTGTCATATGCGCATGTCATATGCATCTGATTTTTAATCTCTTTGATTGAGTGAAAGGCTAACTGCCTTATATTTCTGTGGTACCAATCATTCCGAATGTGAATTATGAAACAATTGGTTTATGCTTGAGTGTTTATGAATTCAATTGGTTATGGATGTCAAATAGAATGAAATGTATCAAATTGTCTATGTTCACGTGAAATTGTGCAATGTGATTAAATATGCAATAATGTGAATATATGTTATGTGAAATGATGTGTTGCATGAATTGAGTGAACCATCGATGATGGTTCCTCACTGAGTTCGCAAAACTCACCCAAAATTTACAACTATTTTTCAGGACCCAGAAAAATACCCCATTAGGCAACGGGTGTATAGCAACCGCATGCGAGTGAGAAAAGAGGTCGGGATCAGTTCGCGTCTGCATTAATGTCTAAGAAAAATTGTACTTTCTGAATTTTTTTGTACAAATGATTAGGTCATGTTGTAAAGTCAACAGACTGAATTACTTTGTATTTATAAAAATGACCCCCGTGGTCATTGAACTCACCGATGATTATTTATGTAAATTGTTTTCCGCATAATATATAAAGTATTTTTATGTTTCAAAAAAAAATTATACTGAGTTTTGACTGAGTGATGTAGCACACCACCCTCACAGGGCACGGACTCGAATATCACCGTCGATGTCGGGTTCGGGTCATGCGGGAGTGGGGCGTTATACAAATTGTGACTAATTATTCAAGTCAATAGCTTGATGAATTTGTGTCAGATTTCTTGGCTAAATGGGATGTTTATTGATGTAGTAATGATGTTGGAATGAAAGGAGTTATGTTAGGTAGAAAATCTGTAAAATTCACCTTGTGTATATTTCAGGTTTTTGGTCAAAACTTTTGATATGGTCATGCTATTGAGTTGAGGTTTGTCTTGAATTAAACTTGAGAAGTTTTGCTAGAATTCATATGAAGGAAGTTCTGTCCAATTGCAGCTTGAAGGGCTTTGAATTTTGCTTGGAAGTTGAGATATGTGTGCTGGCTGAATAGTTGTGATTTTAGCCTTGAATGAATTATTACTCGAAATTTTGGAGAATTTTCTGGGCTAAAGTAGACAGATTTTGTGAAATTGGTCTTCATGAAAGTTGAAGATTTTCTTGTTAGCTTTTTATCGCCACTAAGTACAACATTTTTTGATTTGTAGGTTGAAAGTTATGGCTTGATTAATTTCATATGGTGATTGATGCATTAATGTGTTTGGTGTGTGTAATGCCTCTAAGTATAGATTTTGGTGATTTCTGTGTTCTGACACCAATTTTGGACTGTTAGACTTAAAACTAGCTCAAGTGATCTTATGGAAAATTATAGAGGTTTGTCTTAGCTTTATAATAAGGTATAATATGCGAATTTTGGATGTAAAGATTGTAAGTTGTGAATTTATAAAGTTTGGATATGGGTTAGGTTTTATGCTGTTTTAACAAGCTTAACAGGGCAGCCACATTAATGAGTAAATTTGAACTGGTTAGTGATGGAATTTGTTTCTGAGTCCTTCATGAGAAGTGTAGCTTGTTTTCTTATATTTTCATTGATATAGAGCATGTAATTTTTTGACAATGGGTTAGAAAGTTATTAATTTTGTAAGAGTGTGTTACTGTTGAGGATGACTTATATAGGCAGAAACTTGGATTGCGAAATTGATTTGGTTAGGGACTGAATTGGCTTCCAAGTTGTTCATGAATGTTGTATAATTTGTTTTTCTCTTTTGATTGATATAAAACTTGAAATTTTTGGCAAAGGGGATGGAAAGATATGATTTTTGGAAAAATGATGTACCGTTTTGAATGGTAATGTGAGGGCAGCAGCTTTAATTGCATTTTTGACACCCTTAGGGGTGAAATTGGTTTGTGAACCCTTCATGAAACTTGTAGTATTTTCTGTACTCTTTCCAATGAGTCCTTATTTTTAATTTTTGAACAGTTGTGTGAAGAGATGTGTAGTGTGGAAGAAGGGAAGGTTTAATAAGAGGTTTTAAAAATTATGGAAAATTGATTTGAAAAAAAAAAGAAGAAAATGCGGAACCTCGCGAGATCGAGGGCGAGCCGTTGGTCTCGCCCTCGTGATTTCGCGAGGGCAAGCAGCCCTCGTACTCAGCTTTTTTAATTTTTTTTGTAATTATTATTACTTTCTTCATTTGTTATTAATTTGGCCCAATGTCGTTCTTTTGTCAATAACTTTTTCATCCGACATCTGATTGACCTGATTCTTGAGGTATCAGATTCTTGGATTATTTAATTTCATTTATATGTAAAATTGGAAATGTTTAGAGATGAAATTGATGGGGATTGACTAGGTCGAAATGAGAGGACTGGATAATTATTTTTCTGGTCCATATTTTATTAATAATTGGACCTATAGAGGTCCGAATTAAATGATTTTGGTGTCTATGGTTTTCTAATTTGTTTAGAGGAAATTTTTGTGACGGAAATTGTGAAATAGTGCCAGGAATGTCACGAACATACATTGTACACATTTTAAATTGCTACATGTGCATTATTAAATGTTTCTGATTGGACAATGTGTAATTTATGTGTGTTTGACTTGTTATAGAGGCGCATTTGGAACGTCAGCCCACCGACGCTGCCGAGACTTCCAGACATTAGCTCGGAAGCTATTGGTGAGTGACCTAGATAGTTCCTCAATTATTATTTGCTTATAATTCTGTGGTGAATAATGGTGGGGTTGTGTTATGATTATGGATTCCAGACAGAAGGTCCAATGTATTGGGAGAGTATGACATAGAAGTGTTATTTGTGTGATTTAATTGATTGTGATTTTAATGTGATTAATTGTGAACTATTTTTTCGAATGTGATAATTTGGAAATGATTGTGATGTGAATATTGCCTTATTGCGACATATGCATTCCATGCATGAATGCATGATCAGTTAATGATAGTTGTGACCAGAGCAACCACCAAGAGCTAAAAGTTCAATGTATTTAGGCCTCGAGCCGACAGTGATTTAGAGCCTCAGGCTCAACGATTAATGCGCTCATATTGGGACAGTTTTAGGCACTCGGTCACAACACCGTAATAAATTCGAAAAGTGTCACATACGTATTTCATATACATTTGATTTGATCTCCTTGATTGAGTGAAAGGAAAAATGCCTTATACTTAAGTGATAACAATCATGTGGTACTTCTGAATGTGAAATTTTGAAATAACTGTGATATGCTTGAGTGTTGCATGAAACATAATGGCTTTTGTGACCAGAGTCGCCACCGATCAGAGCTTTAAGCTCAACGAGTGGAAATGACCCTTGAGCTCATAAGTGATTCAGAGCATTAAGCTCAATGTTTAATGAGCCCTGTATCCACCAACGGATAAGGGACAGTTATTAATGAGCCCTATAAGGGACAGTCTCGGTCACAGTAAAATAATAAATGGAAAGTGAATCTCATATGCTTGTGTCAAATATGAACAATATGAATGTGGAATTCTGTAGATGTGTGTGTGAATGTGCATTATGAAATAAAGTTCGACGTATGCAAATTGTGTGATGTGACTGGGTGAACCATCGATGATGGTCACTCACTGAGTTCGCAAAACTCACCCAAAATTTGCAATTATTTTTAAGGACCCAGAAGTATACCTCATTAGGCAACGGGCGTATAGCATTTGCTTGTGAGTGAGAGAAGTGGTCGGGATCAGTTCGCGTCTGCATTAGTGTCTCATAGAATTGTATTTTTTTGAATTTTTGTATTAATGATTAGATCAATTTGTAAGTCAACGGACTGAAATAAATTATATTTGTAAAAAGGGCCCCCATGGCCACTATATTTACCGGTGATTATGTATGTTAATGATTTTCCTCTAGGGTATGCTTATGTTTTCAAAAAAAAATTATACTGAGTTTTGACTTAGTGATGTAGCACGCCACCCTCACAGGACACGGACTCGGATATCACCATCGATGTCAGGTTCGGGTCATACGGGAGTGGGGTGTTACAAAGATCGTTAACTACTTATAAGATAAGGTAATAAGATTGATACAAGGTTCTTTTAGAACATATTAGGAAGTGACATGTGTATATGAAGACTATAAGATGTTATCTAGGAAATGATATTATTATATCAGCGATGACATTTCTCTTCAGGTGATAAACAAATAATTATCCAAATTAAGATCTCTGCAAAGGATATTATCCTTTTTATACAAAATTTGTATACCGAGATGTAATTCAAAAACTTGTTATACAAGATATTATGATTAATTCTAATTTATTATATTGTTTAAAGGATTATTATAATAATGAAAAATTGTTATTGAATGTATTTTAGATGCCAATATAAACACAAGTTTAAACTAATAAAATGGGTATAGAAATAGTAAAACTTGTATGATTAAAATGATATGGAAGGTTTTAAATTTTTAGTTTAATATTGGCTTATAGTTTAGAAAATTTTCTTGATAACTTACCCATATAAGTCAACAAACAATATAAGATCGACTTAAGTATTTACCATATTTTAAATATATATCTTTAAACAAAACAATAAATTGTATTATCTCTTTTGTCATTGGCTTTTTCATCTTTCGTTTTATTAATGAGAGATTATGAGAAGAAAAATTAGGCCTTTAGTTTTCTAAAATTTTTAAATGACCCCATTTGATAGAAAACTGAATTATTAAGAGTAAAATTCTTATTCAACTTAGCACCATAAGAGTTACTTATATAAAAGGTCTGGTAACTAACGTTGTCAAACGAACTTAACTGTCAACGTAAAATATAATTCTAACACTCCCCCCTCAAACTGGTGAGTAAAGATTATGTACTCCTAGTTTACAAAAAGAATCTCGAAAAACGTTCGAAGAAAGCCCTTTGGTAAAACAATCAACTAACTGATTCTTGGAAGAAATAGGATGTAACACAATAAGACCAAGTTGTAACTTTTCCCAAACCACATGACAATCAATGTCAATGTGCTTTGTACATTCGTGAAAGACTAGATTCTAAGCTAAATATACTGCAGCTTGATTGTCATAAAATAATGGTGTCAGAATAGTAAGAGGAAACTATAGCTCCTTGAGTAGATAATGAATCCATTGTACCTCACATGTAGTAGTTGCTAAGGCACGATATTTAGCTTCGAAAGAGTTGCGATTGATCGTGGTTTGTTTCTTGGTCTTCCAAAAGATTAAAGAAGAACCAAGGAACACACAATAACCATTGACAGACTTTCTGGTATCCTGACAAGTACCCCAATCCAAATTGGAATAAGCTGTAAGCTTAGTATCACTGTTGGAAGAGAAGAAAAGCCCTTGTCTTATAGTTCCTTTTAAATATCGTAAGACTCTATGAGCAGCAGCCAAGTGAACCAAGATAGGAGAAGCAAGAAATTGTGCCAACTGTTGAACAACAAACATGATGTTGGGTCTAGTGGTAGATAGGTATTGAATTTTGCCAACGAGCTTTTGGTATTGAGTAACATCCTCCAATATGTCCCCCATACCCTTTAAGAGCTTTGTTTATGATAAAATAGGAGTGGACACCGATTTGGACTTCAAAAACTGAGCATCAGTAAGTAAGTCGAGTGTGTACTTCTTTTGGTAAATGTTGATACCTTGTTGTGATCTAGCGACTTCAAGACTAAGGAAAAACTTAAGCTCTCCAATATCTTTGATTGTAAAGGCATCATAGAGGTGTTGTCTGATATGGTGAATAGTTTCCAAGTTGTTGTTGGACACTATAACATCATCCACATAAACTAAAAGTTCCATGAAACCTATATCACTAGTTTTAAGAAACAAAGATTAATCTAACATAGCTTGTCTGAAACCATATTGAAGTAATGAGGAAGTAAGTTTGGTATTCCATTGATGACTAGCCTATTTGAGGCCATACAAAGATTTAAGTAATCGACAGACATTGTTGTGATGTCCTTCAAAATCTTTAGGAAGCAGCATATACACCTCTTCATCATGGTCCCTATGAAGAAACACATTGTTGATATCAAGTTGATGTAAGTGCCACCCTTCAATTGCTACTAAGGCAAAAAGAAGACGAACTATTGTAATCTTGGCCACTGGACTGAAAGTATCCAAAAAATCTAATCCCTCTTATTGTGTGTAATCTTTAAGTTAAGCATGATTTGAAATAGTTTTGAGGTTTAGATAGATTAAATTTTTGGAGTTATAATTATGTCAAGATTAGTAGGATTTATTGAATGGGTAAGTGGAATTAAAGTGTTAATGTAATAAGGATGTTCAAGGGCATTTTTGGGAGATCATTTAAGCATAAAAGAACATAAGCTTATAAGGAAGGGTAAGATGGACTTTTTGGGCTCATTAAAGGTACAAATGGAAAAAGAATACGATGCCTTGCTTATAAGAGGAGAAAAATGTGAATTGAAGAGGGAGGAGAGTGAAAAATTAAAATAGGAGAGAAGAAGAGAGGTTTCAGCAAAAAAGAAAAAAGAGAAATCAAGTTTGTTAAGGTAGGTTAACCATCTTTTCTTCTTGTTTTATTAAAGGAATGGGTTGTGTTGAGGATGAAGGAGTTAGAGAGAAAAGAGGTTTGTGTGGGAAGAAGATGGATTAGGAGAACTCAATTTATTTTAGAGATTCTAAACTAGATCTTAGGTTTTCTAACCTAGATAAACTATGGGTAGGTTAGATTTAAGTTTAATTTATGTTTGTTAAAATTTTGTAATTTTTTAAGTTTATGAATTTTTATTGGAATGTTGTTTTGAATGAAACCTTGGTTGTTTTAGGAAACCAAGGGAATCCTACCTAAGAGCAAGAGGAAAGGCAAGTTTGACTTGAATTTTCGCAAGCTAATTAGGTAGGTAATATATTTATGGTTATAGTGTAATTGGGCAAATTCTTGCCTATGTGTGTATGTTAAAATTAATCTGTTTGAAATTAACTTGTTTGTAAATGTTGAAAATGCATGATGAAATATGACTATGCTATACCTCAAAAGAGGTCATGGCATTTTGTATTAAATGAAAAGAAGTCAAAGCATAAAAGTATGAGTATATGAGAAAATGATTATGTGTTTTTGTTTGGGCGAGAGTAGAACCATTCTGTTCATCACGTTCACATTGACAAAAGTCTTCTCTCGACTGCCCGCTTGTGGCATATGAGCTCCAAAATTGGACTCATTTTGTTCATAGGGTAAACTTCAGTTTCTCCATTCATTTTCCATGGATCCCTCGAACAATTTGTTGTGTACTACATCTTTAATTTGTCATGTATGATGCATTTGAGTGTTATGTGCTATAGATGTTAAACTAAATTGAAGAATGCTTGAATTACTGAATATACTCATATATATATATATATGTATGTATATATATATATATATATATATATATATATATATATATATATATATATATATATATATATATATATATATATATATATATATATATATATCTATATATATTTATATATGTATATATACATATGCTTGAATTTATGGTCAATTACCTATGGCTATAACTATGGTAGTCACTGAACCGTGTAGCTCACCCCAATATTCCCTCCTGAGGTGCAGAATGAGAAGGTTAACAATCCTTGCAAGGCATCAGAAACTCCAAGATATTAGAAACTTTTGTAACTAAGTTAGTTCGATCACTTTTGGATAGCTTCATAAGCTTGTTAAACATTGAGCATCCTATATATATTTTATTTTGTGTTAAGCCCTTGTTTATAATGTTATTATGTAATTAAAGTAATGTATGAGCTTCTGTTGATTTGGTAAATGAGTTTAGAACTGAAAAGTTCCCAAGGTGTATGTGCATTTTTCTTTTGTAGTTGTACATTTGATAATCTAAGTCTTTCATCGATGTATAAATTGTGTACTAATTTCAAGGAAAAAAACTGGTCTAATTTTGGATAAATTAGTTAAAGTTGTCCTGGAAAGTTATGGCTTATCTTTCTAGCTTTCCAATGGTATAAAGTATGAAATTTTTAGATATCATAGCCAAAATTTATGGTCCTTGTAAGTGGCGATGCTCAGGAGTATAGGACATATCGTCTGGTGATGATGTATCATCTGGTGATGACGTGTCATCTGGTAAAGGAGCATCGTCTGGGAAAGACGTATCTTTTGGTGATGACGCATCGTCTGATAATCACATGTTGTCTAGTGAGGACCCATCGTCTAGTAAGAACGCTTCATCTGGAGAGGACGCTTCGTCTAATGAAGACGTATTGTCTGGTGAGGACGTATTGTCTGATGACGTCATATCGTCTGGTGATGATGTCATATCGTCTGATGCATTGATTATATAATCCTATCGTCTAGTCCCATTTTTGACCCTTTAGATGATAGAATTTGCCTTTAAGGTCTCATGAAACTTGTAGATCTAGAAGCCATCTTCAAAACCATTCAAAGAAAACCTTAATCCGAAGTCTCTAGTGAAAGTTATCTTAATTGTTCCGAGATAGTTACAACATGATTGAGGAAATAAACATGGTTGATTCTTTTGACCATAACTTCATAACCCAATCTCCGAATTAAGTTATTTTTGAAGCAATAGATTCCTGACACATTTTCCTATCTCTCAATAAATTTTGTAGCTTTTGGGGTTGATTTGAAAGAGATTGATGGAAGGAAAAATTAGGGATCGATCGGAGGGGCATAACTAGGTTATGAACACACTTTGGATTTTTAAGCATATCTTGAGCTATAGAGCTCCGAATGAGAAGCTTTTTGTTTCAAAGTAAACTAGAGGCAGAGAGTTATAATTGGCTTAAAGAAGTCAAATTGTGATGTTGGTGATGGGCTGTTGTGGGCAAGCCAGCCTTATGAGATGACGGCAAAGTAAGGGTTCATTGGAATAACCCTACAAGGAAATCTGCTTACATTTTTTGATTCTAGAACGATTGTTGGGCTTCGAAAATGGGGTCCAACACTAATCAAGCTTTTTCGCAAAGAGGAAGCTAAAGCTGCTCTATTTAGCTTAAATCCTATAAAAGACTTCAGGACTCGATGGGCTAAATGCTCTATCTTTTTCATAAAACCTAGCATATATTAGGAGATCATATGTCAAAAGCCATACTAGAACTTTTGTCCAAAATAAAAATGCTTAAAAAGTAAGTAGAGCTTATATTTGCCTCATATTAAAGAATATTAGTCTTCTTAGATTGCAAAATTACAAGCCTATATCATGTTATAATTCTACAAAATACTTTCTAAGATGACTACTAGATAGAAAATCATTTTAAAATTGATTATTGATCCAAGTTAAAAAGAAACTTTTATTTATAGGAGAAACATAAGAGATAACATACTATTTATGCATAATTGATAAAGGATTATTACAAAGGCAAAGGTATAAGTAGTTATATAATGAAAATGAACAATCTAAAGTATTTAAATCAATTAGTTAGAGTTTTATATTAAAAGTAATGGAGGATATTAATTACAGTTATGATTTTATTAAGTGGATTGAGATTTTTATATCAAGCACTTCTTTTACCATTTTCTTTAATGGAGAAACTACATAGAAATTTTGTGTACTTTTTGGTCTTGAAATTAATAAAATTAAAGGAAGCATCTATGTCTCAAGAGGTAACTTCAATCAACCTGAACAATTAGCTTATACAATATGGTTGAAACTTGAAAGTTGTCCTCTTAGATGTCTTAGAGTTCCAATTATAATAACAAGGCTAACTTATACAAAGTTCCAACCACGTTTTGACATAATTCAAAGAAGGGTAGGAAAATGGAATAATAGGAATCCCTCATTACTAGTAGATTATAGCTCCTTTTCTTTATACTAAGTAATCTTTATATGCATTAGAGCTCGCACATATGCCTCCTTACTAATATATTCAAAGCAATTGAGAAATCTCTTAAAATTTTCCTTTAGATTAGCAACCCTAGCAAGCTACATAGGTCAAAGTTACATAGACATAGATAATTTCTAGAAATAAAATTTACTTAACTTTTGGAAATAGAAACTAAAGACAAGAATTTCTTAAACTCTACTCCAAATGATGAAGTTGAGGAAAAATGTGAATATATAGGCAATGGTAATGCAACTTCATTTTGGTTTAACAACTAACATAGCCAAGGTATTTCCTAGCTTTAATACTCTTAGATGTATACTACCTATTGATGCCAAAGGAAGAGTGGTGGTATAGGGAAGAACTTGATGATTTCAACTTAGAGTCTCAATTCCATACTAACTAGTCTATCTAGCTACAACCTTAACCCCTCAAAAAAATACTAAATCACTTAGGAAATACATAACCCTATTCAATTTGCTAACAAAATTTGTTTGAGTTTATTTAGACTATCCCTTTCAAAAGTATCTTATAAAATATGTAAGGAATCATAATTACATTCCAAAAGCTTCGTTTATTCTTTAATTAGCATTGAAATAGAGATCAATGGCTTTAGATAGAGTAAGAGGAGTTGCAAGCTTAAACAAATGCTTTGTAAGAGGAGTTATGAGCTTAAATAGATTCCCCCTTTATCATTAGGAATCCAAGATTGTGAAACATTTATACTTCAAATGTGATTGTACAATATAGATATGGAAACATGTTCAATAATAGTATGATAATCATTGCAGAAAATTTGAGTTAAAAAATGTCATAAAATAGGCTAACACAGGTTAGATATCATTCCAAATACAATTTGAAACTTTTTAAGATCATATTTACTTATTGCATCTATACAATTTAGAGGGTAAGGAACTTAAGAATCTTCTAACAAGCAAATCAGGATCTTAATAGCCTGAAAGCCAATACATGGACCTAAATAAGAGAAGTTATATTGGCAAAAGGCATTAATGAGAAATTTAGCGTACAAATGGCAACTAAATGAATTATAAGCTGAAGTAAAAAAAGCTAAGAACATAATTTCATCCACCTTTGCATCTTGTGAGGGCGTAATCTCCTTATTTGAGTATTAAATTTTTTGAAGACTTTTATGATTTTTTTATTCTAAAATACAATTTGCTTAGAAGTATTTTAGCCAACAATTCTTCTACTATTGCATTTGTATTCCCTTTGAGAATTTAGCAATGAGAAACTGTTGGTATGGGTCCCTTTTGCACTTGCTACTAAACCATATAAGGCTTTGTATTTTTAGTTGTTTATGTTATACATGACTTAATCTCTATTGTAGTCATAAACTTGACTCTTAATCCCTCCTTTTTTGTTTATTATGTACTTATTAACCTAAAGTATATATCTATTTTTAAACCTTCTACTTCTAAAATTTATCTAGTTATGTAAATTTTGTAAAATCTGGTAATAAATGGACATAGATAGCTAAAACGATGAGAGGTTCTATGAAGTTCCTATTTAATATACCTACTTACTTAACTAATTAATTAAATAAGTTACTTACTGAACTAATACATTTGGGATGTTGTAGTGTGCCTACCTGTTCTATACTACTTTAGATGGCCACCATAGGCAAACTAAACATAAAAGGTTTTGTAAAGTTCTGTATAAAGGACTTTTTTTTTTTTTGCTCATATCCTCATGAAGATCTTAACCATCTTTTATCTAAATGCAACTTTACAAAGAAAACATGGGAACTAATTTTGGTTTCACTTGGTATTCAGTGCAACAACAATTCTTAGGACAATATTATTGCTTGGGATTACAAGTTGCAGAAAAAATCTTAGGGGAAATTGTAAGCTCTTTAAATATGCCACAGCTACTCTAGTTCATGATATATGGTGTGAAAGAATTTTTGAAGCTTTTAATAACATGTTTACCAATGACATGAAGTTAAAAAACAAAGTTCTCCTTAAGATAAAAAAATACAATAAGAGCAAAGGTTCTCATCACTAGTTTATATAGACAAGTAAAGAAAAAATTTGGGTCTACAAAATGTGCCATTTTATGTTGAGCTTTGAGTCTATTTATCTAGATTAGCCAAGCTAGTATTCTCCTAGTAAAGTGGATTGAATTGGGTAAAGTTGATTGTTAAATTGTTCTTCATTTTGTATGATTAATAAAAGTGTTAGGGCCTTAATCAATCAATTCAGTTACTTTTATTAAAAAAAATCTTTGTAGAATCTACCTTTCCATTCAAGTCAATTTAAACTCATAATCCAAAAATACTCTCCAGCCGCTTTCTATCTATGTCATTCGTACCCATTACGATCGCACTATTTGATATGTTTTCAATAACCTCACTTTTGAGCTCAAATCCATCTACCTACCAATCTTTGGTTAACTATTCCATATCCTAGATTGAATGTACACCATCCGAAACTCTATATCATATTATTGAAACCTCATCATCTACATAACCCAAATAGTCCAATGACACCACTACTAGACTAGACAACCCATCATCATATTTCTTACTACTCTCTCTAGATCCCTTTCCTCTAAACCTACCCACTAATACCCACACTATGACCAATCATGCTAAAAAACAATATCCATAAACCCATCCAAAAACTTATGTTATCACTTCGATTAACTTAGAAAATTAACCTAAGTAACATACAATGGCCCAATTCGTCAAAGATCTAAAATAATGTCAAGCCATATTTGGGAAGTATAATGTTTTTATATAGTACAAAATATGGTATATGCTTTTACAAATCAATTTTTATATTTAAACTTTACCTTATAAGTTTATCGATAGATATAAAGTACAACTAGTTGCTAAAAGATTTCATCAGCATACTAATGTTAATTATTGTGATAAATTCAGTTTGGTTATCAAACCTACCACTATTTGTAGGAGGTCTCTTTGTTAACTTGATGTCAATAATATCTTTCTACAAGGTCATATTTATGAAGATGTTTACTTGGTATAACCATCGGGTTTTATCGATCATCAGAACCTTACACATCTGGTTCAACATAAATAAAGTCTATAATATTTCTTGTCAATGTGCAAATAAGGAGTAAATGAAGATAGGAACCAAATAAAGAATGAAAATTTTATATAGTTTTAATCAAAAATAAGAAGCAAATACCTTACGGAATAATATCAAAAGTTTAATTAGAAATATATAATTTCCTACTAGCTAAATAATTAGATGTAATAATTATCCAAAATAATTTCAAATTTCAAAGAAAATAATATTTTATTTAATATTTTAATATTTTAATTTAAATAAAATAAGAATCTTTTAATATCATTTAACTCAGTCCAATATAAAATTACAAAAATTATTAAAGTTATTTTAATAATAAATACAAAGAATTACATCTCGCTTATTTTATTTAGTATGAAACATATTTATGAAATTTTTATAGTATTGTTTTCATTAATGGGATGAACATATTAAAGTGTATTTTGTCTAATAAATCTTGAAAAGTGAGCTAATTAAAGCACTCATTTATGGAAGATTGAAATTTGGTAGAAACATGAAAAATGAGCAAAAAGAAAAGGTTAAATGGTATTTAATTAAAATTAATAATAATATTAATATGTTAAATTAAACTAGTATCATTCATATATATTCCTACGACCTTCTTTTCTATACAAAGGAAAATCATGTTGGACAATGATTCCATGCTTTGATGGTACCTTATCCCAATCTAAAAATGTCATGTTAATCTTATGCTTAGGATGATTTCATCTCCTAAATATTAGTCATTTATTAGCCAAATTTTAAGTATTATGTTCGGACTTAATACCATATTAGTATAATTCTTTCTTGTTTGTAATTGCATAACCATAGTTATTATGTTGAAATTTTATTCGTACTAGTATACTTATTTCTTGCTTATGAATAGCTTAATTATAATTCCTATAATATAAACCTAAAGAAAGTCGCCTAATTTCTATTGAGATTGTGCAATTGACTTAGACTAACATAAATGAAGTGGATTTTAATTCTCACAAATTCACTTAAATATGGTGAAATAGTTTAATAAACTTACATTTGGGTTGTCTCTCCTCTTCTTGCAACCAAAACACTCGACTAGGTACTTAGTGAATAACCACTTAAATAAGTTGAACATTTCACCTTACCAACTAAATAAGCAGATTTTATTATATGTTAGGAAAAGTCTTATGATACATTAGTTTTCAAGTGTATAGTTTATATATGCTTAGTTAATAGTTAATTTTATAACTTAAAATGTTAAAACACGAATTGTCTTATAAAAGATAGATGATGATTAAAGACTATTTACTTTTAAAAAGATCTTATTTAGTAGGAATGTTAGAAATAAGAATAAAAGTAGACAACATGAAACAAATGCACATAGTTTTTTGTTAAAATCTTGGAAGTCATTTCAATTCATCATGCTCATTATAATGGGAGGATTGTTATAACATATAACTTAGGTATGATCAAGGTTCATCAAACCACCATCACAGATCAATTCATTCACCTAATGGTTAACGTTGAACCAGATTCTTGCTATATTAGAATTACTTTATCTGTGGGGCTAATCATAAGTTTTTAAGGAGTTCCTTTTAAACTAATCTACAATCTTTGAGCTTCTCAATAAAATCCCCTTGGATTTCACCAAGTAACTTTAATCATATCATAATGGCTCAAGAGATAGAACTAATAAATTAAGGAATGGAAAGATGTTGGATTGCCTTAATATTGCTTGCTTTAGTTGGAGCAACAAGTAAGAGGATAAGGATTTATATTGGACACTTTGCAAGCTTTTAGATTCCCTAGCATATTTATATCCCAGATAGAGTAATGCATTTCAAAAACCTTTTATGCAATACTTATTAATAGAGAACCTACTACTTATTTCTAATAAGCCATAGGTTTGAGACAAGGAGATCCTTTCACCCTATATGTATTTATATTGTATATTGAGGTTTAAACTATAATGTTGGCTCAAATATTTGGCAGATGCAAAGACTTAAAATTTTACCATAATTGTAAGAAGTTGTAATTATTTTAGATCTTTCATATATGACCTTTTGATGCTGTGTAAATCTAATGTAACCTCAAAGCAAATGATCATAAATTCCTACATTACTATGGAATTATGTCAGGTCCCTATATAATCAAAAAACAAGAGTCACATATATGTCTCCACTATTCCTAGGGCATAGTTGACATCCTTATAAGTATTTATGATCTTGGTATCCAAGATTTTCCTTCTAAATATCTAAGAATCCTTATTATTGAATATCACTTTTATCACCTTTATACAAACTTTATTTTGATTAATAAAGTGAAAGGCACTTTTCATTAGTTTGATATTCATATTTATGAATTGATGTCGATCTTAAATCAAGTTAATGAAGTCCACGATACAAAATATAGCATGAAGGAAATCATGATGAAATAATGAAAATAAGATTCCTATCATTTGCATTTATGTTAATATCTAAATTATTCCTAGTTATATGATTAATGAGACAAGACATTGTTAATCTGGACAGACTAGCAAATGTTATATTCCTTGATTTGATTAAGCAGTGGATCTCATAAACTGTAAGCATGAGATGTTTAAAGTTAATATGTGGATGCTTACTAAGAGTAGTAAGTACATCGGATGATCCGCTATGAGATTATCATCTGAATGATCTATCAAATGTCAGTGATTAGTCTCATCATAGCAATATTGCAAGTATCCTTAGGCTTGAGGTACTTAAGGATATCTTGGATACTAATTCTGTGTTTTAACACCATTCTTTGTTACCACAAGATAAAGTTGCTTATAAGGTGGTAATTGGGTACAACTATTGGTATTTGAAGGTAATTAGGTAGCCAATAAAGGATTCACCACTCCTGATAGAAGGAAATGATACCTACGACCTTTTGTTGTGGTCATCACTCAAGAATCTCTAGTCAGAATAGATGTGTCATGAAGAGAGTCTTCAATGATATAAAGAATAATGATGAGATCCTCAAGACGAGAACTAATATCACTTGGACTAGATATGGCATCGTCAGTCTAGTGGGAGTTGATGTGTGATCCATACGCTAAACCAAGTGGGGTATATAATGGTGAAAGGATGAATTGTACGATAATTGCCTATGGAAAGGTTCATAAGTCAGATAATTGACTATTAAAGAGTTCATATATCAATCCACTTACTTCCTAGCAAATTGGCATCATGAAACCATTCATGAATTGCTCGGATTAAAAGATAATTCAAGTCGCCAAACATCTGAAACCTAAAGGGTCACATGCTTAGGAGATTGAGGGAATATTTTGGGATAATATCATGATATAATCATGGTAAGAAATGCTTAAAAGGAATGGTCGAAGAAAATGTTGTATGGATGTCCAAGGTGGAGTCTCGATCGTGACCAGCTAAGTTATGATCATGACCCACTAATTCCAACAACATATATAAGTGATTTCTCATCACTTAAACATAAACATCATAGCTAAGGAGTCCAGAAACATTCTAGACATTTAGAGGGAGTTAGAAGGAGAATTTCTTTACATGTCAAGCAAAGGTTACTTGATGTTTATTACATGTGATACAATTATATTATATCCTTCCTATTGAGCATCCTACTTGTGTTTCCATCTTGTTTGCTACTCAAATCTTCCCTACACATTATATTGTTTCATCTTTGCGTGTTCTTCACTAGTTGTTGAAGGTGTTTGGTGTTTGCTACAACCTAAACAAAGAGAAGATTTATAAAAAAAAGAGGATCATTTCAAGGTACATATGCTGTAATTTTATGTTCTTACATTATGTTTATATATGCACATAGATTCTGGGTTCATAGGGATATTGTGGGAGCTAGAATTTTGATTTCGACACTTTTACTAACTTGCCATGTATGTGATGCATTATCTCGGACCTCTCCAACACCTATTTCATATGGAAGAATCTCTTGTAAAGAGTGTGGACCTTTATTTCATTGAAGTTAGAAAACGAATGACCATTGGAATAATAAATTCCCCTCTACGTAGTCAGACTTCAACTTATTTTGGCAATTCTAGATAACCTTCACATCCTTTAGGGCTTCCACTTATAGTTACCTCAAAGCATGGTCAAAGAAGTGGAGAGGATCCTAAAGAGTTTCTTATGGTCAGGTTAAGCAAAAAATGTCTTAAGTGTTAAAGTAAAGTGGGTGGAAATTTGCTCATCTAAGTATAAGGTTGTTTAGGTATAAAATTGATCAAACTTACTGACAAAAATGTTCATGTCTAAAGGAATATGGAAGCTCTTTATTGATATTAAATCAATACGGGATGGACGTTCCTATACAATACTGGATCAAAGTTTCTAGTTTATTAAAGTAAAGCCAACCAACTCTTAAAGTCTCAATTAAATGTTGAAATTAAGAGATACTATGGCTTAAGAAATGAAATTCAAAATTGGAAATTATAAGAGATCTTAGTTTTGATTCAAAAATTGGAATGATTTAGGTCCCCTTTTCATAATACAGAGACTTGATAACCTAAAATGATTAATTGATCTATCAGCTAAGGTAGAAGAAATTATTTCAGATAGGGAATGACGTTGCATATATAGCGGATTTAGTGTTATTATAAGATCTGTCCCTAAATATAGACTAAGAGTGGAGAAAGAAGATAGGATAAAGTGGATCAAGCATAGCTCAAAATGCTTCACTTGGTATGGTAATAGGGTTGGCCTAGCTCAACTTGGCCCCCAAGGGCACTGCATGCACCCAACTTAAAGTTCAATTGAGCTTAGCTTATGTTGCCTAACTTAAGCCCGATCAAATTTTGGGTGGGTTGAAGCTTACTCAAAATCAACCTATGCCTATATCTCAACCCATAAAGTAGCTAGAAGAAGCATTAATTGGAGATAAAGAGTTTGTCCACCTCCAACAACTAGAAACTTTCTAAGAAAAGAACATTATTTTGAGTATATCTTTATTTCCAATTTAAAAGACTTGTTTCTACTATTATTTCTAAGAAACCAAAAGGAACCCAAAATGTAAACTCTCCATACTATTATGGATTCAATAGATCCACTGCCTATCATGTAGAAACAACACAAAAAAGTAAAAGATTAAAGAAATTGAAGAACTAGGATTAGTCCCAAAAAATCCCTATATGCTCTCTTATCGAGTAAAAGAACAAGAGAAAGGGAAAAGACGGTTGTGGAAGGGAAGATCAAATTAGTAATAGATCTTCCAAATTCAAATAAAAGAAAGGGAAGAAACAACAAGAAGGACGAATTGTGTATTAAGGTCAAAAAATGAAAATAAAAATAAATCCTTCAAAAGAAGAAGAACTTAGATATGAAATAAATAATAAGGTGTCAACAAGAGAGAATAGACGAAGGGAAGCAATAAAGTGAGTAGTAGAGCTCTAGGATTAAGCAAAATTTAATGTATGTGTTACGCTTCGAGCCATGCCAAGCTTTAAAATTCAACTATTGAATTTTATTTGTTTCACTCTCACCCCAACTCTTTCTCTACTTTCCTTCCTATTTTTTTTTTCATTTGTTCACCATGAGTCAATTTTGGGGACAAGGTGGTCATAAATCTATGTTATGCTCCTTGGGATTGATTATATTAAAAATGATTATGAAGTTGTAAGAATGTTTTGTATAAGAGTAGCCACCCTGCAATTCCTCTAAATGTGAAAGTTTAATCCTTAAAATAAGAAGTTACAGAGGGAAATTAGTATTGATTGGTTGAAGATGTCCTTATTGGTATGATTTATCTTAGTGTTTTCTAAAAGGAGCAGTCTACTTGGTAGCCCCACTGGTAGCCTTCAAAGGATATGAGCTTTGCAATGTCCTTTGATATGTACTATGAAAAATTCTACATTATGGAGGCTTCCAAGTGATTTCATTAAAGAATGTCTGAGAGTACGGAAAGTGTTCATTTAATTTACTACAAATTGATGACAATAGAGAAAAAAAGGTTATCAGGTGATGAAGGAATGTGATGCATATCATTCATGGATTAAGATATATAATTTTGATGGCAAGGTGAATAATTAGTAAAGATGGTAATATTAATAAGGGCTCTATTGTCCACTTATGTCAAAATTCAACACGACTATAATCCAGAATGACACAACTTGATAGGTGAACAATATTAACAACTTTTTATAACAGCATTAAGAATGGAATAGACAATCATAGTGTATAAGCAATGGTATGTAAAGTGAAGAATATTTAATGAAATATTTTAAAATAAAGGTATTGAAAAAATTACAATAGGTCCTTTTGACTTCATCATTTAAATTAAGTTATATTATAAAACATAAGGATTAATAAGAATAAAGAAATATAAGAATAGATATGGTAGAATTAATAATTAAAAATTGAATTGATTTGGTTGATTAAGTTATAAAACTTGAACTAACCAATTTTTAGTTTAAATTTTCAACATTTCGATTCTTTAATAGTTTATTAATTAATCATTGATTTTTAAATTAATCAATTTTATAAACTAAAATAAATTAATTAATTTTTATTTAATAAAAAATTTAATGAAACCACAAAATTTTCAAATGATAAAGTCAGATTCCTTCAATTTTATTTTATTTTAACTGATTTTATGACAGTCTAATACCGATTTAATCTTTTAAATTATAAACTTCTTATCTTGTCATTTAACTTTTGATATAATTTTTAAAACAGTCGGTAGAATTGTAAAATAGACTTTAAAATCAAACTGTCATGTAGTTATTGTATATTCAGAGATCTTCCATTCAATACAGCTAGTTCCCTACGAGTTACAGGTTTATTGGTAAAAGTTCTCTTTTAACCAACAATTTGCAACTTATACTTGATAGCCTCATACATTCTTAGTTCCCACTGCTACAAACTACTGCGCAGGTTAATACATATAGTAAAATACGCATTTTCTCCCAAAAAGTGAAAAGGAAGAGAAATTACCATGATAAGATCACTGATGAGGTGTCAAATATGGCTCTATAAATAAATCCCCCTATTAAATAAAACAAGGTTGTATACGTGTATCAGTACGTGCAGGTGTACAAATAAAAAATGGACAGGCAGGGTTCATGGAAGCGTTTACCTGAAAAGGTGAAGGGCCATGGCTCCTAGAAGAGATCTCAGACATTAGACTTCTGTCGCAATGGATTAGGATGTCGAATTCCACGCAAAAGTCTTGTTAGACTTCTATCACAATGGATTAGGGTGTCGAATTCCATGCAAAAGTCTTGTCAAACGAGAAGTCTCTTTTTCAGTGACACCTAAATGTCATTGCCTCTTCGACCCTGAACTTTTGTATTAATCCTCGCCTCTTTGGTTGTCTTAGATAGTATCACAATTTTACAATCTTTATGGAATCATTTTACAAGTTGCACAACCTCTTTAGCTTAACCATCTGTCACTATTAGGCTATTTATTTGATATCTAATTCATATAAGAACACGTGTGTGTGTACAGGCTTTCTATTTGATATCTAATTCAGATAAGAACACGTGTGTATATATTTCACAATCTATATGGAATCATTTTACAAGTTGCACGACCTCTTTAGCTTAACTATCTTTCACTATTAGGCTTTCTATTTGATATCTGATTCAGGTGAGAACAAAATCAGATATCAAATAGAAAGCCTAATAGCGAAAGATATGTGTGTATGTGTATATATATATGAAATGTTTAGCGACAGCCCGCCTTAAGTGGAGGGACAGTATTAAAAGTCAATTTGAGCTTGATCTGAGGAGACATATAAAGAGACTTGCGCTCTCTCTGAGTAGGTGTGTATATGACATCAAAAGAATCAGTAGATGTTAGTCTTTTTTGTTTCTATTTCTATTGCTATTTATACTTTTAGTGTTTGCTTTTATTTTAAATTCAATAAAATTTATTTTTGTTTGAGTTTTAATTTTAATTTCTAATTTTCATAATTTATGAAAATTATAAAATTGATTTTGTCTTTTGCTTTTATTTTTATAATCTGATTTATTTTGAAACTCAATATATATTATTTAGTTATTTAATATTAATTATTAATATGAATTATAAATAATTAAATTTATTTTATTTATAATTAATTTGAATATTAATTTTAAAACAAATTTTAATTTAATAAATATAATTTATTTTTCAAAATAAATAATTTTAAATAAAATTTTAATAATTAATTTTATTTATTTATTTATTTATTTTAATAGAATAAAATAATTTTCGTTGATAATTTTTAATAAATATTATAAATTTTATTTAGTTTATTATTATAAAATAATTATTATCTAATCTGAAATTATTAGACATTAACAACTAAACAGAACATAAAAATAGAAAATAGAAAGCAATTAAAACAATAATAAAATAAAATGAAACCAAATAATTAAGGAGACTTTTTTTTCATATTATCAGTTATTTATGTCAAAATGTCAATTTATTTCGCCCTTAAATGAAATCTTAGTTTTAGAGGGCTTAAACATGCAATCAAATACCGATACCTGTTGGCTGTCGATGCTTAATAATGCAAGTCGGTCAATAAAGATGGCATTGACAAGAAACGTAACATCAACCCATACCCAATGTATCCCCCTCTTTTGAAAGTTTTACATCAAATTGTGACTGACCCCACAACCTCTTTTGTACTAAACAAAAGTTTTAGCGCCACGATCATAAACTTCTTCTGTCTAACTAAGCATAGGAAAGTTTTTTTTGCTAGGCTGAGACAAGAAGGTCAAAACAGTATAACACAACTGCTTTCTAGAGGATAAATAATTCCTATTCATAGAGAAAGATTATGTTACATTGAACCATGGAAAGAAAGTTGGTCTATAATTAAACAGAATATTGCTCTCAGACGATGACCACATGCCATATGGACATGATAAGAAACTTTATCACCTAGTAAACAGTGCATTTAGGATTTACTATGGTAATTTACCGCCTATATCGAAATTCTTCTATTGTGACCACTTTTAATTTCTTGGGTCAGGCTTGACAAGCATCAAAGGGTAAAACTGAAAAGAAAAAAAAAAACAATGGTATCATATGAAGCTTAGATTGCAATATGCAATTGTGACTGTGATGTTGTAATTTTTTTAAAATTATTATAACTAGTCTTCAAATTTATTATAGTATGTTAAGAAGTTCAAACCTGGTTAACTGAAAATACAGTATTATCTCACAGCCAGAATATCAGTCTTAATTTGATTGAGGTATATTAGATCATCCTCCCGGCAATTGGAAACTACTAAGACTAACTTTTGAGGCTGGACAAAGTACTATACCTAAATCTCATAATTCTTAGAATTTCTATTTTAAATATGAATTATAAGGACAAGCTGGAAAGGGAAAAGCAAATGGGACCTGCAACAATATAGCCTTATGAGTGACATCGATCTTAGTACTTCAGACATGGGAAGATAATTCTGAGGGCCTAGTGTTGCTCCGGCTATGTCGTATATATATGATTGTAACGGGTTCTCGCTCGCATGATGCGTATAAAGATGCATGTAGCCCTTGACCCGCCTCTCTAATGAAATCAAAGTTACGATAAGAATGCTTTTGGGCTGTGATGTTCGATTTTCTGAAGGATTCCTACTGTTTCCAAGATAAAAGAATTAGTAACAGTACTACTACTACACATATATACAAACTCTTTCTTCTTAAAACTAATACTTTACTAGCACTATCCTACTTCCTGTATAGTTATGAAATGAATAAACGAAGACAAGAATTTTATTAGACCAACACAGATGCAAACTAAAAATTAATTCCTAACAGTTTTATTTTCTTTTCATTTAAACCGAGTCTTCCACATTAGTCCTGATTTTATATTATCTATCTTCATTTTATCGACGTAGCTATGCAGTTGAAGAACATGAAAAAATTAAACTTGATCCAAAAGAGCAGGAAGTACTTACTAGCATGTTACCCTACTACTTCCCTTGGTTTGGTAGTCCTTTTATTCTCCATAGCTATCACTGTTGCGTGAGTACATACACACACATCTCTCTCTTCCTCCACATATATCCATGCATGTATGACACATGCATAATCACATGGTAAACAACAGCTTAAGATAGTAGACATATATATCAACGTTAATGAATGTATGAAATATCAGAAGAGTAAGATAAACTAACTAGTCGCTAGTGTATAAAACACCCTCAAGACTTTAATTCCATGAATCGTACTAATTGAAGCTTTATATACACCATATGAACCTAACCCACCACACATAACTGGAGACACATCTGGTGAGGGTAAATCCTGCTCGAGAAAGTAAAATTTTGTGATATAAACTTCCTCCTAGGGTAGCTAGATAAAGTTCTACGCTTTTAGGAGGGTAATATTGAAACTAAATCCTAGTGAAACTGGTATAATGTTAAGGTCATGAGATCACAGAACTAATGTAGCTGATCACTTGGTTTAAATCATAAATAAAAAGGGAACTAGTTCTATCGTAAGGATATTTGTATTTATTAGACGTAGGTGCACAGCTTCGTTTCATGTAGAAGTTGCCATTGAACGTCAAGCAGATATGAGATCAGGGAAAGCCAGAGAGCAAATTGTTTTTTCTAAAGCTTGATAGCCAGGTTTACAAGAGGTACCCATATATATTAATTAGAATACTATGATTGGACTCCTTTATCTTTTTTAAGCAAAGAAATTTTGCTCAGAGAAACAAGTTAATCATTATCACTATATTGAATAGATCGATCATATGGTGACTTACTAGGGTTTATCCTGCGGGTTAACTAAGCTTTCAAGGTCGAACAGACAATGAAACAAAGGTTGTACTGCAAGAGACTGCTCCCATGACAAGAATAGCATGGAATTCACTCACCCGCCGATTATAAACATAAGGATCCTTCAGTTTCCCCTATCCTTTCTTTGATGTATTGGAGGCACGAGTGGACTTGCATAGTTGGCTATACATATGTGCATGTGTATATATCTGGTGTCTTCCACCTGAAAACAATTTAATAAAAGGGTAATGAAAACCAATTACAATCTTCTCGGATATTCAGAACCAGTTGTCGATAAGAAGTTAGAGAGATAATAGGCTAAAGAGCAAGAGGTAGATAAGGCATACCCGGCCAGAGAGTCTTCTGAGATTAGAAAGGACTTACCTGTTAAAAACCCACATGTCTGTATGCGTCCTTTCTTGTAAGGTTCAACCTAATCTTTATAAGGGATGTCTATCCTCTCTCCTCTTATTAAATAAGTGAAAAGGATTAGTCAGGGGAGAAAAACACACTGTTGGTCCTTTTTACAATTATAGATATGATTGAGGTGTGTAATGTAAATCAAACCAATAATTATTCTGTAATCGTTTTTTGATATTGTTCAAGTTAACAAGTATATGGGAACTTTGACTCGCAGGTGTACATGCATGGCGTGGGTTGCACATTAACAACCAACTTGTTTTGTCGCGCGTGAGTGTCTGTAAAATGTGTTGGTGGGATTGAGGAAGAGCTGAGCGCGAGTTTCAGACCGAAGTAGATGGTTTCCTCGTGAGCTTCGACCATACTCAACTCTAATTTGTTTACTCCTCTTTTTACTTCTAGTTACTGATCTCTAGAACTACGAATTGCTAATTAGAGATCCATCGCAATTTTTGTCAAACCGAAAATGACTTCTTTATAGAATAACATTGCTTGCTTAGTGCTTCCAACATTTCTCAATAATATGTTTTCTTCAATTAATTATTAAAATATAGAGGAGTGCTACAAGTACGTATCTTTTTATTAATACGTGATGTTGATCAATAGTTTTTTTTTCTTTTATGAGCGGACTATGCTCTCCTTAATTCACGAGCATAGTTAATAAGTGGTTTTGAGTGAGACATCTGCTGTAAACAAAAAGAAAATAAAATATATTTGTATCTCTTACATTAATCTGAAATATAAGCATATGTACGCTACAAATTACTTGCATATGAATTTAATTCTACTACTACAAATACTAGCTCCTTTTGCTAATATTTTTGTTTCTTAATATATGCTCGTTTAACTTCATTTGTTCGGATTAATTGTAATGAACAGTAGGACTTCAACCACAACTGAACTCTTAAACGGCTACTAAAGTCATTGATCTTTTTTCTTTTTTTGGAAATCCGTAGGTAGGCCAAGCGGACATATCTCATCATTGAAGGTCCAACTAGTTCTCCATCTACAAATAAAATTTCGGCTGCCCCAGGCTCTTACAAAAGAGACTAGCATGGAATCGACCTTTAGGACCTAACCAAAGTCAAGCCTCGCTCTCAACCATCGAGCTACATCTCTTGAGGGCGTCATTGATCATATACTAATAACATATTCTCAAACACAAAAATCTCTAACGTCGATTAAAATAAATAGAGAAGTGAATAAGTATCATGACCATCTATGCCCGACCCCTTCCTGCACTTTGGTTACTTAAAATCTCCCTCTATACCTATTCGTTTGGAAGTACGTAAGACCGTTAGTTTTACAGTCTTTAACTGTGAGTTTTTTCATACAGAAACACCTCACTGTCAATCATATTCATATAGAATGAGTAATGAGTGTCCATAGCACTGAAGAGTAAGGAGTGGTATCATGCCAAATTGCTAACAATATAAAATAGGTAAGCAACGTCTAACTTACTTGATAGACTGGGCTGGAATTTAAGAAAATGTTTTTATATCCTTTAAAATAATTAACAGTCTATTAAAATACACAGCTATATATACCACACGATATAATCGATTCAGAAATCTTGACAGGTGAGGTTTGATTATAGCTAAGATTATCTCAGAAAGTTGCCATACATTTTATGATTTTAACTAAGAAAGGAGATCATTAACTAGAGGCCGTTGCCCTTCGGCCTTTGTTGAGAATACACTATGCCCATATTAGCCCGTAGTTAATAATTTGAAGAAGTAAAAAGAAAAGGAAATATGTAAATGTTTTCTAGAACCACAACATATGTACTGTCATACTAATTCATTGTTTTACCTTGAACTTTTACTTGGCAAACCAATCAAAAAGGTCAAAATGTATTGAGATCTCTTAATACTACTACTCTTCAGCAAATTTGTCATTTCCGAGTTGAACAGAAGGGTTATGATGATTATTAAGCTCTTCTATATGCAAATCCACGAAATTAGCCATTCCCTCAATTCTAATGAGAATAATTAATTATTGGCTATTAAAAATTTATTGCACAAATATTGATGCAAAGAATTATTTTGCTATTACTAAATTTTGGAATTTTCTGAAGTTAAATTTGTGTCATATGGCTAGCTCATTTTAAAAGCATTAATAACCAAAGAACTTTCTGTCTTGCTTCCCCTAAAAGAATAGGTAAAGTTGAGGAGATTAGTTGATCTCAAATATATGTATTTTGTATGATGACATTTAATTATTTGGATGTTAAGTATTATAAAATTAGCATCCCAGTTTGGGTTGAAAACATTAGAAAAGCATTAACAAGATAAAAGATAGTAAAATTTTAAAAATACGATATAATTTTTAAAAGTAAAATTTAAAGAATGATAAAATTTTGTTTTATTAAATTATTCCCTCAAAACATTTTCATATTTTTATGAAAATTGTTGAATGTCAAAATTTTACTCCACTAAAACCCGTATTGTTAACTCAATTTCTTTTAGAATATAAAGTAAAATTGACATATATACCTCCTCAAATTTCCTAAATTTTCTTCTCTTAAACCCTTTATGCCATTTTCTAAACTTTTATCTTAATTTTAAGATTTTATATTATGGAAGTTTCATGTGAGATTCTTGCTTTTAAATATTTTCGTTACACTTTGATATTTATCAAATAAAATATTAATTAATAATTTGTAAATTTATCTTAATACAAGTCTTTTCCCTTGAAAGCCGATGACATTTTTTGTAGCAGTTCAAAGTATTGATTTATTTTTGGACGTGTTTCGTTTGCTATGTTTTAGGAACAAATTCACAGCTGTATGGTTGATTAGTGATTACTAACAATTGTGGGGACTTTGATAGGACCAGGTGTTTTGCAACAAAAAGTCGTAATGAGTTGAGGATGAGAATACATATCGATTCTCATATCAGATAATGTCTTTCAATTAATGATTAAAAATTAAATTATTAGTTCGATCGTTTTAATCATAAAAATTTTAAACTGACTAATATTATAATTGATTTTTAATATTATGATTCAAATTTTTAATTTTATTTAATTTTAACATATTTTATAATAGTCTAGTATTGATTGAACTTTTAAACTTTAATTTTTTAACTGATTTAATTTTTAGTCTAATTTTCAAAACATTACTTTTAATAATCAAAACTATGATATTGTATTTTAAATGAATTATGCTTATATTTAATCTTGAGTTATTTATTATAAATTTTATCCGATATGTGATATCCTATAAACTTCGCTGTAGTTACCTCCACCTGAATCTGTGTGTTGCTAATGAGCTGCGAGAAACTTCGTTAAATTCAGCACCTTCTATAATTTACATTAAAATTTTATGTATAAAACATATGATTGATCTCCATATGTGATGGGATAGGAGCTAGCCTTTGGTATAAAATTTTCTCAATATCACAAACAAAAGAGAACAACAAATTACATAATATGGATGGGATTATAAGCTAACGAAACTATCAATTTGATTGGAATTAAAGTTAAAATATATTAGATATTCGACTTCAAGGAAAATAATATTAATAATGACAAAAAGACCATGTTGATATTAATCCTAGATCATACTAATTTGAAATGGCATGCGTTGGTGAAAATATTTAGGATCTTTTCACTAAACATCGTAGCAACCCAAAAGTGATATAAAAAAACTAGCATACTGTATCGAATCGAGATACTAGATCGCACCTTTTTGTTTTTTTTACCGGTATTAATTGGTACATTAAATATAGGTGAATTTAGGGGGCCAAATCATAAAATAAATAAAATTGAAACCCCCCACCCATGGAAAGCGGCACGAAGGTCGGGGACAAGGACAAGGGTAGAGAAACATATAAAGACGTACAAAATCTACATTTTCAAATTTGAAGGTGATTGAACGGGCGTATCCTGACGTCAGAATTTCGAGCCAGGTCATAAAAATCATGAAATCCTTTGTCAATGATAACTTCCCGAAGCTAGCGTAGGAATCTTAACTAGCAAAGTAAAACAAGAAGGCGGATATATTAGTTGAGTGGTTATTATCATAATGAAATCTATTTCTTCGATTAAGAGAAGATTTTATGATACAATTAAAATATTTTACATTATATTTTATTTCATTTTAAATAGTAAAAATTTATTTTAATTTAAAATTTTAGAATAAAATATAAAATGATAAACAATATTTCATTATATTATATTATGAGTCATATTGAACTTGATATCGAATTGAATTTTAGAATAATACTATAACAATACTAGTTAATACTGAAAGACTGTTTTGAGCAAAATTTTAAATTTATAAAATAATTCTTAAATTTTGTAAAATTTGCAAATAATTTCAATATTGTACTGTATAATTTAAACTAATCTTATCTCAAAAATCATAATAAATAGAAATTTAAAATAACAACAATTTATTTATTTTCTTAATATTACTTTCAGATATTCTATATATAAATAATAACTAAAATTAATATGAAAAATATTATTTTATCATCATAGAAATATAAAATTAAGAACAATATAAAGTATTTAAAATATTACAGTTTTATCATATAATAAATAATAATTACATCAAAATATCAAATAAAAGAATAATTGTTAACAATAATAAAATATAATTTCTATCTTAAGATTTAATTTTGAATAATAAAAAATATATTTTATCTTAATATGTAGTTGTTATTAATAATAAAATATTGTTATATTTATATTAACAATTTAAAATACAAAATTCAAGACTTTTTAATTTTCTTGTTATCATATTTTAATTATTCTTTGTAAAACAAATTGTGAATTTAAATATTATATTATTAATAATAGAAAGAGATGATGAAGGCAAAGAAGAGAGAGGGAAAAGAGGAAGAAGAAGGTAGAACACTCAGGTTAGGAGGTAAGTTTAAAAAAAATTTCATTTTTTTGCAAAAATGTACCTAGTTTTTCAAATTTTTGGTACCAGGTGATATATACCGATTAGTACAAGATAAAACAAACCAATATTTTTAGACTTGGTATTGAAATGTTCAATTTTGTACTATTTTTTGGCCAATATGGTATGAGATTTATTACAATGTTATGAACAGTTCTTTTAAATAATATTTCATTAAATTATATTATGAATCATTTTATCCTTTTTAAATAATACTTTTTTATATTATATTATAAATTATTATTATTTATTTAAAATCTTACGTCTAAATAAACATAGCGTTTCGAATAATGTGAGATTGGTGTTATTTGGGGAGCTTGCCAAGGAGGGATGAAAGCAACCGTTAAATTTACTAGTTCTTGCATTCTTAAGTTTGAGGTTACGGGTTAAGATTTTTTTGTGCGTATGTAATTAGCCTTGTGGTTTATTTGGTAATTGATGATCATGTTTCTTTTATTTGATTGTTTTGTGAGTGAAAAAAATAGATTTACTCAATCTAGACTAATGTTCGTATTGACAAATTTAAATATGAAATTTTAATTTATTTAAAATTTATAGAACTGATGAATTGTTTTGGTGTAAGATACAATAATTAGTCATGAATGATTTTAAGTAATTGAAATAAAGAGAGAATTTTATGTTACTATACTAATTCAAGTTGTTTATGATAAAATCCTAAAAGAATTTTATAAGTAATTATACTTTGCAAAAGGAAAATTTAATAATATAAAATTAAATTTTAATAATATAAACATAAATTTTTATAAATACGACAATAATAATACAAAAGTACGCAATTTAATTTTTTATAAATATTAACTAATATTAGCACTATACTGTATGATAATTTAACTATGCGATGATATTCGCAACTTTGGCGAGTGATACTAAAATTTGTCCGGACTTCTACAGGATATGGAGATTTTTAATTGTGTACTGTGTATTAACACTATTCATGATTTTTAAAGATGATTTACGGACGCAGAAAGTAGGCAAGTGGGGTAGCGACATTTTGACTTTTACATAGACAGCGCTCCCCACAAGTGCTCAAGTCAAAACTTGAGCAACCCTAAACACCACGACAAAAGTCAAGCCTACTAGCTAGCTTTCATAAATTTCATGTGACCATTGTACTAGACTTCCCAAATTACAAGAAATCTAACTCCGAGTCGGATGCGTCTCCTAATTTCTATTTTGAAATTTTTTTTTTACACATTCCATTCTAATGCAATATTAATTTAGCCTTCATTATGTGGCTAAAGATATTGAGGTTATGTTGAATATAATCCTAATACGAAATTAAAGAAAAGTTGTTTTAGGGCAAAATTCTCGTGGCTCGATGCTGGATAAAACAGTCTTTCTCGAATCATCATTTAAAAGTTTTATTTTATCATCTTTTAAATAAGTTATTATTTTATATATAATTATTATTAATAATTTAGATATTATCAACATTGAGAATCTCACAAAATTATTTTCATAAGATTGATAACATTGTTAATTCAAATTTATCTGACACAAAATTAATGGATTAAGATTAAATTAAATTAAATTTAGAAAACTACAAAAGAAAAACTTAATCTCAACCTGAATAACTTGAATCTTACATTTAAAATAATGTTATTTTAGAGGCAACTCAAATAAAGTAATTTTTGGATTTATAATTAACATAATTATTAATTCTTTCCATTTATTATTTTGAGTTGCTTTTCGTACTATTAATATCAATTAGAGTAACTTATGCAAATAGTAATCAATTAATTTTATTTTAAAAACTTTTTTATGCATATAAGTATCACAAACCATATATGTGACTAACATTTATTTAGGAACAGTTTAAACATCGTTGTTTTCTCTCGATCAGATTAACCTCACCTCCACCAAAGACTTACTTGGCGTCGGAGGGGCAATCGGGATTTCACCCCGACGTGCCTTCCCTTTGTTTTGCAGGAGACTTTTTCACCAAGATCGCTTCAATGTACATCGAGACATGGATCGAATGGCAATAACAGTTCCCTCCTCCGTGCAAAGAATACGTCCTGGAAGAGGAAAGAAGGTCTTGTTGACTCGGTTGACCATGTAGAGGGGGAGAGAGAGACGAGAAGAAAGGGAGGAGGTGGAGAGGATGGAGAGGGAGGTAGAGGTCGAAGGGTGGAGGAGGACAAGTGAGAGTGGAGCGGAGCTTAATAGGCGCCCACCTGGATTGCTGCTCATGCATGGCCAGTAGGGACAAAGCCGAGAAAACCTTGGAGGAGGCGCGGCGATGCAATGGGAGCAACGGGTCAAGCTTATCAGCGGTGGAAAAGGAGGTTCTTGACGAGGAGAGTTTGGAGCTCGCTGCGATATAGCCTCGCGGTCTTTGAAGAAGGTCACGAGCTCTATGCTCTGAGGGTCGATGTGCCCTCGCTCGAAGATTATGCCGAGCCCTTATTCCCGCGGCTCTCGGACTCTCTTTGGAGGAGATGGAGAAAGAGTCGAGGGGAGCCGAGAGACGTTCCGGACGAGCAACTAGATCTCGGCTCTGAGGGGAGGAGGTCCCTATGAAGATGTTCCTTGATTGCTCCTTGGTTCTGCCTCCTATTGATTTGCTCTCAAGATCTTTCTAATGAAGATACTCATTGATTGCTCCCACGGTCCCGCCTCCGTTCGGCTTCTCCTCCGTTCTCAAGGTTCCCGGTATTCTCCCCACAATTGTAAAGCTCACCTGGTCGGGCTTGTGACTGTACGATTTTCTTCAATGTGATCTTTGCTTCTTTTAACTTGTCTTTTTAGTATTCTCGCTTTTATACTGGAGAATTTCGATGAAGTTACTCGTATTTAACGGCCGAGCAAGTTAGGGTCATGTCAACCGATCGACCGCAATGATCGTCGTCTCAGAGTTGTCTTGGCGATCTAGCCGGCGATAAGTGAGGGCGATTGATGGTTCCAGAAGTCTCGTTTTGGGCGACCCGACCGACAGTAGTCGGTCTATGGAGACTGCCGAGCGAGGTCCCAGGGATCTTGTCCTGGCGACCTGTCGAATGAGGTCGATCTATGGATATACCGAGCCAAAGTGATGGCGCCCGTGGATCGTCTGGCGACCGGTCGATCGAGGTCGACTATGGAGTTACCGAGCCATAGTGATGGCGCCCTGTGATCTCGTCTCGGCGACCGATCGATCGAGGTCGATCTAAGGAGATACCGAGCCATAGTGATGGCGTCCCAGGGATCTCGTCCTGGCGACCGATCGACTGAGGTCGATCTAAGGAGATACCGAGCCATAGTGATGGCGTCCCAGGGATCTCGTCCTGGCGACCGATCGACTGAGGTCGATCTAAGGAGATACCGAGCCATAGTGATGGCGCCCTGTGGATCTCATCTGGCGACCGATCGACCGAGGTCGATCTAAGGAGATACCGAGCCATAGTGATGGCGCCCCGTGGATCTCGTCTCGGCGACCGATCGATCGAGGTCGATCTAAGGAGATACCGAGCCATAGTGATGGCGTCCTGGGATCTCGTCTGGCGACCGATCGACAAATGATCGATCTATGGAGATTTGCCGGCGGTGGTTAATTGATTTTCTACTTTGCCAAATGTAATGTAACTTTGTTATTGCCAAGAAATCAAAACCCTTTATTGATGATAACGAGGTGTGGGCCGTTAAAAACCCGCCTGCAAGGACGGAAAAAGGTACCCACATGTATACAAAAATGATAACAAAGAAAGATTAACTAGCATGAATACTTATCTATTGGTAGAAAGCTTTCAAGTTCTCGGAATTCCACGGCTTGGTAGAATTTTCCTTTCTCATCGCTAAGGATGTAAGAACCATGCCCGGCTTGCTTAATCACTGACAGGTCTTTCCCACGCCCGTCCGAAGCTTTCCAGATGCTTTCCACCGGCTTTTAGGGACGATCCTCCGACCTTTACACCGCTTCGGCCGACCTTCATTGTAGAACTTAGTCGCCTTTTGCCGATGGCTTCCGAGCGGCGGGCGCCTTTCTCTGTCTCGCTAAGGAGAACGAAGCTCGCTCTGGGCCTCGCATTTTGCTCTTCCTCGTAACCCGACACCTCTCGATTAGCAATGTCGCTCAACCGACCAAAGCTTCGCTCAAGGTCATCCGAAATGGCGTTTACCTGTGGGTCCGTTTCGCGTGGTTCTATACGCCCACAATACTTCATCTACTCTCTACCCAAGTCTTTCTCCGTCAGCGCTTCGAGGCGTTCATTATCTTTTGTTGGTGTTTTCATGAGACCGTTACTTTGGGATGGGCGACCGGTTAACCGTAGCTCGATCTTTAATGATTGCGAAATCTCTAAATTTGTCATTGTCGAACTGCCGGCCATTATCTGTGATCAACACCATAGGCATTCCAAAACGGCACAGTATGTTCTTCTTTATGAAGCTTTCCATTTTTCCCTCGGTTATTGTAGCGACAGATTCCGCTTCTACCCACTTGGTGAAATATTCCATTGCCACTATCAAGAATTTCTTTTGTCCGGACCGGGGAAAGGCCCCAGTATATCCATTCCCCACTGAGCGAAAGGGATAGGATGACTTACGATCTTCATTCGTTCGGCAGGTTGGTGAGACAGGCTGCTGTTTCTCTGGCAGGCTTCGCACCGGTCGACCTTTTTCTGACAATCTCTTCTCATCGTTGGCGGAGTACCTCGTCGATCAACCGTGAGCTAACCTCCGCCCCTATGTGATTTCCGCGACATCCTTCATGGATTTCGCCATTGTCGCTTCGGCTTCTTCCTCATTCAGCATCAAGTAGCGGCCGGTCGTAGGACCGCTTATATGAGAACATCATTGACGACCGTATATTCGCCGCCTTCCTCCTTAACTTCCCGGACTCGATGGGTCTTGGTTGCTTTCCTTCTAAAAGGTATTGCATGATCGCTTCTTCAAATTCGGCCGATCAAGATTTATGTTAAGAACTTCATCGACTTTACGGATGCTAGGGACGGTCTAGTCGTCGACCGAATATTATTTACTGACATCACGATCGAAGCTATTTTGGAGAGTCGTCCGCCTAGCATTCGAGCTCGCTCTACTCTGCTGATCGAATATTGTCCGAAGTTGCTCAATTCTTGCTTTACCACTCGAGATACTTGATCATGTTATTTCCTGGCCTCATACTCCCGGTGACTTGGCCGACCACCACTGCTATCACTATATATCTTCAAATGCCGTACTTCCATCTCCCCGGCTAGTTGAGGCCGGCTATCAAAGCCTCGATCGCTTCATTATTGAGGCCTTGAATTCCACCAAGGGCGACTCCACTTTCTCATCCGTGATGCGGGCTAATTAGCACTACTCCTGCTCCGCATCCCTCGGCATTGGATGACCCGTCGACGAACAAATTTCGGGGAACTCGCTCGTCTTCGAGCTCGGTTGGCTCATCTCGCAATGAAATCGCCAACACTTGTGCTTTGATGGTCGTAAGGGCTTGTATTGAATATCGAACTCTCCTAGTTCTACCGCCCACTTTATCACCGACCCGAGGTTTCGGCTTTGGAGCAATCGCCGAGGGTTGATCGGTCCATACCTCAACGGTATGACTTTGGAAGTAAGGTCTCGACTTTACAGGCGCCATTATCAAAGAGAGTGTTAGCTTCTCTACGGGCGCCAGATCGTTTTCGGCCGGTCAACACTTTCTTTGACGTAGTAGAGCGGGGTGTTGCTCGCCTCCTTCGGATCGAATAATATGCACGATCGACCCTTCCGTGACGGCCAAATATAGAATCGTGGTTTCCTCGGTAAGCTTTGAAAAGCAGGCGGTCTAGACAAATATTGTTTCAAGTGTTGGAAAGCTTTTTCACACTCATCCGGCCATTGGAACTGGGTTACATTTGCTTTCCTCAGGACCTTGAAAAATGGGAGGCACTTGTCTCCCAATCTAGAAATAAATCTGCTCAACGAAACTACCCGACCGGTCAGAATTTGCACGTCTTTCAAGCATTGTGGCGAGGACATCTGTATGATGGCTTCAATCTTCTCGGGATTGGCTTCGATCCCCCGCTGAGTGATCATAAACCCCAGGAATTTTCCGGATGCTACCCAAGACGATTTTCCGGATTTAGCTTCATCTGAACTTATTTAAAGTCCGAAGACTTCTTCGAGATCTCGCACATGCCCGCATGCCGCCTTACTCTTTACCACCATATCATCCATAAGCTTCCACCGTCCGCCTATCATTGTTTAAAGACTTACGTGACGAGCCGTTGATAGGTCGCCCGGCGTTTTCAGACCGAAAGGCATTACTTGGTAGCAAAAGTGCCTGGTCGGTTATGAAGGCGGTCTTTTCTTCGCCTTCCAGCTCATTTGGATCGATGATACCAGAAGGCGCCCAGAAGTCGCCGAAGTACTCGTGTCCTGAAGTGGAGTCCACCAACCGATCGATCTTAGGTAGCGGAAGTCATCCTTTGGACACGCTTTGTTCGGTCGGTGAAGTCTATACACATTCTCCATTTCCGTTCTTCTTTTTTACCAACACCACGTTGGCGAGCCACTCCGGTATTTGACTTCTGATGAATCCATTTCAGCAGCTTCGCTACTTCCTTCTTGATCACCCCGTCGTTTTTTGCGTGGCATCGCTTTTGTCCGACGGCTTATAGTCATGCCGAATGCCGAGGGAGTGAGATGTGACCGATCGAGAGATTCCGCATGTCGCTGGTACCCAGCGAAGACCGATTTATTCTCCGCCAGACATTCAGTGATTTCTTTAACTGAGTCTCCCCGCAATTTTGAGCCTAGGTTTGTAAATTTAGAGAGGTCGGCTTCATCCAAGACGACTTTTCATGCGTTTCTTCCACCGGATTTATCCTTTCCACCTTTTCGTCGGCTCTCACATCAAGAGAGCTCGTAAGTACTACCGCACCATCTAATGTCTTCGCTCGCTAAATAGCATTCTCTAGCAATTTTCGTTGGCCCTCGACAACTCCTCAATTCGTGAGGTGTCGGAAATTTCATGACCGGTAGTAAGTGGAGACGACCGATCTAAGGGCATTTTTGTAGCCCGGCCGATTATCGCGTTACGCCCATGGAATTTAACGACTAAGAACTCAACGTTCCTTTCTACTTGACATGGCTTCGCCGAACTTCACTTTCAAATTTACCCGAGCGAACGGTAAGTCGACGCCCGGCCACCCTTGATGGGGCCGTCTGTAGTAGTAGTAAGCGCTATTCGGCACCTTCATCTCGCTTGAAAGCCTCGTAATATAGCAGGTCCACCGAGCCGCCCGTGTCTATCATCACCCGCTTCACCTCGTAATCGTCCATATTAAGGTTTACGACGAGGCGCCATCATGCGGGCAATTTACTCCATTTAGGTCGACTCGTCGAAAGAAATCATTCCGCCGTTCTCTTTCGGCTTCTTGATGGGCACGTCTTCGCCGATTTGTTTGGCGATCTTTTCTCGCCTTTAGTGGTGGATCCCCGCCGCATTTCCACCGAATATTGTGTTTATGACCCCAAATGGTCGGTCATCCGTTGTTTGGCATTTCCGCGTTTCTTTTCCTTGACCGCCCTCTTCCTTCTTGTTGGTTATCGGCATTAGTGTTCGCCTCCCCGTCATTCCCTGCTATTTCGCCTGTGGTGGTCGCCATTGTTTGCCGACTCGTTTACTACCGATTGTCCTCGTCGGCATTTTGCCCTTGTTTCACAAATCGCCTAATCTTCCCTTCAGATGAGCAATTCAATCTCTTTCTTCAATTGCCGCAATCTTCCGTGTCATATCCGACTTTGTGGAAACGGCAATACACACTAGTGTTTCGTCCCCGTAGGGGTTTTCATTTTTCAGCCTTGATAGTTTCCTCCATTATCATAGCCGCCAAGACTTCCGTGTCGTTTGTTAAGCGGGGTAAAGTCTTGTTGATTCCAATGCTCGCCGCTTCGGCTTTCCAGTCGATCGGTCTCTCTGCTTTTGTGAGGCTCATCCGACCTACCACTCGACCATGATCGTCTCGCTTCGGCGCTTTGTGTTTTTAACACCTCCTCGAAATGAATGTACTTATCGCTTCAGACATCGATCTCCTGAATAGATCGGGCTGATCGAGGGCTAGCGACTTTTGAACTCCTCGCTCTCATATTGCTCATGAGGGCGGCCAAGATAGACGAAAGGTGAGGTCGGTACTCGACCGCTTCATTATTAAACCGAGTGATGAACTCCCGCGAAACTCTCATTCCTTCTCGGGTGAGTTGCATCACCTCCAAAGCCGTCTTCTTCGGTCGCCATCGGTGGCGAATTGGTTCAGAAGAGCGATCCGAAATCTTGAAGCATGTTATACGACTGGGGTAAGCCGTTGAACCATCGCCGAGCTCCTCTCGAAAGTCAGACATGAAAGCTCAGATTGGATAAATGCCCGTAACGCAATGTAGCTCATCATGGACCGGAAGTGCCGCATGTAGTCCGTGGGGGTGGTCTTCCCATTATACTTCTGGTGTTGGTATTTTGTGCGGGCGCCGGAGACTATCCAAGATCTCCGGTAAAGGGAGAGTCAGATGCGCCGACGGGCGGTCTGTTCGGTAACTCATACCGCGTGAGACCGATCATCCGCGGTTTTTCTAGGGCTTCAAATAAGCGGCGATCGCTTATCACGCTTAGTTTGTCGGGCGGTTGGCCGACGTGGCGGTCTCGGGTGGTTCTTGTGCCGAGATCGCAAGATTTGTTCGGATCAACAACCGCTGCCTCCTCATCTCGCTTCGAGTCAAAGTGGTGCACACGGAGGAGGGTCTCGCTTCGATCGGTCTTTGAGGATTTGTATGTGTCGAACGCGACATTATCCTCCGCAGCCTCTCTTCCTCTTGCTCAAAAGTCTCGAGGTCGCCGATCATTCGGATGTGAGGATTCCGGCGTGAGACATGCGGCAAAGTGCAGATAATGGTAGCATTTGCAAACCTAAGCCAGATCGCCAGAGCCGCGATAATGGCTACGTCAGATTCGTTGCCGCCGCATGGCTGATTTGAGTGGTTACGGGCGTGGTTCCGGACGTCGGCCCCGGTGGGCGCCAAATGGTTCTCACGGATTTCGCCGAATCGGTTATCGCCATTCGATCCATGTCTCGATGTCATTGAAGCGATCTTGGTGAAAAGTCTCTGCAAAACAAAGGAAGGCACGTCGGGTGAAATCCGATTTGCCCTCCGACGCCAAGTAAGTCTTTGGTGGAGGTGAGGTTAATACGATCGAAAAAACAACTAGGTTATGATCTTGTACTTGGTTATGAGAGAATAATACCTTATATACGTTTTCCGCTAGGTTTTGGGTCTTACGTTTTTACGTACGCGCATGGAGATTTTCCTATGCTAATGGGTCGTGGATATATAGATTAGACCCAGTTATTAAGCCATGGTTGTGAGATTGATCGATCTACCGTAATATTGGACTTGGGCCCAATGTTGTCAATTCAACCAAATTTTATTGAAATATATTAAAAATTTGACATGTCAAATCAAAACGTGATGTAATATATGAGAGTTGTATACAAAATATGATAATTCTATTTTACTTATCTTATATGAAAGTTACGAATATTCTTATTTTCTAAAATGATGTAAAATGTTATGGAATTAACGGAAATCCTTTTATCGTGTCTAACTCCCAAATTCAGGTTTAGGGCTTCAATACTATAATTTTACCTTTACAAATATTCAAGTTGATCTGAAATAGGCCGAAAACAACATAAAATTAAAATATATCTAATTAAAAATGAAAAGGAGTTTTTACAAGTTTCGACCATATACATTAACTTTTAGAAACATTGAAAATAAATATCCTAGTTAAAAATTCGTGGATACAAATCTATATTTGAGTTTACTTCTATTTTTATGTTGTAGTTTTAGTTTTATTTTATATTTTATTTTTCTTTTAAATAAGAATAAAATTGTTTAGTTGTTAATGTCAATATATTTATATTTTTATTAATGATGACAATTATATATTAGAAAATTTCAAAAATTATTTTAATTTATTTTGTCTCTTATATAATATTTATTAATAAATTATTAATAAAAAATGCTATTTTATTAAATAAATAATTTAAAAATTAATATTTATTTTAAATATATTTCAATCATTAAATCAGATTTTATCTGAAATTTATATATTTAATGATATTCTAAATTTAGTTGTATTTATTAATAATTATTAAATCAATATTATTTAATGTAGTTACAAAATTAAATAAATTATTAAATGAAGTTCAATAATCATAATTTTATTAATAATTAATATGATAAATAATTAAATAATATATATTTAATGGAAACTTGAAAGTAAATCAGATTATTAAAAAATAGAAAACAAAATTTAATTTTTTTATAAATTTAAAAATTAGAAGAAACCAAAGCCAAGATTACAAATCAAAACTCAAATATTAGATATTTTTACTAAATTTGAAAACAACGTAAAATTAAAATATAAATAAAACTAACGGTCGATTATGTTCAATAGATTTGGAAGGCACAATCTCACCATTTGTCAACTTATGTAGAGAGGGAACCATCATTTTAATGAATTTTTTATAGATAATATAATTGGCATTATCTAAATTATTTTTGCATACTTTAAATCATTTGGTGTTATATAAGAATATTTAAACATTATTAATATTATGATGGTCATGAAAGCCATTGTTTTATGTTTGATTATATGATTTTTTTCTTTTATGTACATTATATGTAATTTTCACTTACTATAAATATATTTATTTTTAAAATAGTTTTAAAATTCCTAAAAAATAGTTTTAAAATACCTTATATTATTCAAAATTATTTTATTGAATTATTTCAATATAATTCACTATTAAATTGAAATAATTAAATAATTTCTGCCATGCATGTAATAATTAATTATATAATATTCTATGTTAAAATAATTCAACAAAAATTAAGTTAAAACTTTTCTTATTATTTCTAATACTACTATGTGTTTTTAGGTTATTTAGATTAATAAAAGTAGCTCTAGAAATAAGTAAACAACAAGGAACCTTTCTATTTTAGGCCAATTACATTTTTCTTTTTTCCTTTCTTTCTGGCAAGTATTTATATAACTTGGTGTTTTATGGCGTGGATACAAACTGATAAAAAGTATGTCACATAATTATATAATAAAAGAATATTAAACATTGGAGATGGTCATAATGTAAGTATTTTTTTAATTTTTATAAAGAGATTATTTTCATAATTTGAACATATGACCTAATAGTTACAAAGGTTCATCCTCTTAGACTAATGTTAATATGAAAACTAATACATTAATTTGTTGAGCGTAATAAAGTTTTATAGTTGATTTGATAACATAATATTTTTTAATAAATATAAAATAAATTAATTGCATTACTTAATAGTTAATTTCGTTGTCTCTTAAGACAGACATTTATCTTCGAAAGATTTAGAAGTGTAAATATTTTTCCATACAGCTTTGTGGCGTAACTTAATATGAAGAGGGGTAGATTTCACACTCCAACATTAATATTTTCTTGGTACAAATTAAGTGAATTTAGAAACTGGCATGCATTCACTTTCAAAATAACATGTTGATGTTTTTTTTGGGTATAAATATTAACAGGGTATCACTCTTTATGACTACGAACAAGAAAATAATATACATTTAGATAGATCAAAATGCAAATGAGATGAATCAATTAAGTGGCGCCAATGTTTCATATGCCTGCAGTAAGAAGTTAAAGTTTGACAGACATAAATCCAGGCAGAAAGCAAAAGAGAGAGCACGTACCTGGGTTTGACTTTCCTAGTGAAAGTTGTCTCTGCTTACCGTAGAATTTGTGTGGTCAGGGCGTATTTTTTGGTGACTTAAGTTGACCAGGAGCAATATGAAGGAGATTATGGTGTTGGGTTACATGCAAATCTTTGTCAAATGACTAGTCCCTTGCTTTATACCTCACATTCGTCATTTGTTGGACCTTAAAATTTCTCTTTTATGGCTAGGAATTGACAGACAAAAACTACTATTAACATGTCCTTGACTAGCAGGAGTGGTCTCTTATTCGTAGAAGATTTAACATACATCTATGTATATTCGTAGAAGACCATAAAAGATCTAACATATTGCATTGGTTTACAATAAAAAGATGCACCATGGTGTAATGTATGTGACCATGGTTATTATGCTAACTATGTTCTATAAGCACATGACTAAATTGAACCTTAGTAATAGCCAGAAGCCTTTCATCCACACCATGTGTACAAAACAGAAAGAAAAACTGAATGGCCCCTAAATCACCAACGGCCAGCTCAAGCTAAATCAATCTGTTCTGTTAGCACCATATATAGCCGTATGCTAGGCCTCAATGTTCATCATTCTTTCTCCTTATTTGGGCGACACTTCCTAAAAAATTGGAAACGACGTAGTAAAGATTTTCAAGTGTTCTACTCCTGTGCAAAACATATCCAATACTCAAAACTACAGAAGATACCATAGCTATGTTTAGTACCCTAAATATTAAAAAAAAATCCTCTTTAATTAAATTATTTTGAAGTCCTATGACCCTTAGGTAATACCATGATACTTGAGTTTTTTTTGTAAAGGAGAAATTTACATAAACAAAAAACAAAGAAAAAAAATACTATAAAATGATGTTAATTAAGGAGCTTTTGGCTGAATGTATCACTATTAATTTGTCGACCGTACATTTCTGCAGCTAAATTTACTATCTCTAAACTAGTCTCTCGAGTTTTGAAAATTCTTACCAACTAATGTTCCCCTTAGATCAACCACATTTGTCATCTGCCAAAATTTCTAATACATACCTATACAGCAGTAACTTCTATATGCAACTTCAAGACATACGTTAGAAGAGCCTATGGCTCATATTCAAGGATAGTACTAAAACTTCTCTGGAATTTGTAAACCATTGTTGTAACAAAATATACGCTGCTACATCAGATTTGTATATATCCATACGTCATTTCACTTTTATTAGTATTTTTACTTTTGTTATTAGTTTCTTTTCCTAGGTCGTTGTTTTTCTGGACTCAGCAAACCATAATCCATTATGCGCATAGCATACACATATACATAGCCCATGACCTTCAGACAGCTCAGTAACTATCTAGTACAGCAAGGTAGTAATTGCTGACTTTCTTTTGCCGTTGAGTGTTTCAGTGCATATCTTTTTTACCTCCCTAGTAAAAGGACACCGGCTTAATTATGTTACGGATGATGCTATTGGATTACTAGGACAATAGGTGCTAGGAAACGTTAAAGAATCACAGAGCCACATGTGGTTACATTATTTCACTGCTTATATCTAACAGACAAACGGCATGCCTATGTGCATATATTCACTACTGTTTTAGGTTGCACCAAGTTTGTCGATGTATTATGGTATTGGAGATACGTAGAGTACATGATTCTTTTTCAAGCTCAAACCTATAACGGAGTGGAAGAAAGGAGAGACCAAAACTAGACTTCTGTCCGTAAACCGCTCAAGAAGAACAATAACTTGATCTAGTAGGTCATGTTTCTTTGCATTACTTTGAACGTGATAGACTGATATAGTGTAAACTGCAAAGAGTTCTGACTGGGTGTTTTGTTAAGCTATAACTTCTGAGTCCTGAGTCCTAACTAAATGATCTTCAAGGTCGAACAGACAACGAAACAAAGGTTAATCTGCAAAAGACTGCTCCCTTGACAAGCATAGCATGGAATCCACTCACCCGGGTACGATTCAAATTACCAAAAACATCCATCATCTCCTCTTGCCCTTGATTTTCGGTGCATAGAAGAGAAACCACCTGAGAAGAATTGAATAAGGTAACGTATCATAAACCGAGAAGTTTGGAAAACAGAAACTAAAAGAATTATGTAAAGAAAAAACCAACTAGAAATACCAATACTCTAGCAATCTCACCTTTGCGCGAGTTGTAATCCAAAAACCGGCGTGGGAGTGAGGTTGGTGTAGTAGATGATCGAGGACTGGCTTGATTTTTATAGAGATGGGTGAAAAAAGAGAATGGAGAACTTGAAGGGCGCCAGTGGTGTGTCCTTAATAGTGTGCATCTGCTACATTCGACACGTGAGAAGCTTTGACCCACGGGTGTGTGAGTGGTGGATGTGAATTGTTTCGTCTTAACAACCCACTCCCCTCCCCCCTCGGTTTTCACTTTCAACCACAAATTCTATCCAAACTGTAAGTTAGGGCTACTTAGAATTTATGGAATTAATTGATAATTAAGAATCGTTAAATTTGTAGAGTTAATGTAAGAATAAACTATTAATTCAAAATATGTAATCCATAATTGCTTGGAGTAGATGGAAAATGGGGCGACTTGGACGTGAAAAGTGAGTTGGAATAAGAAAGCAAAGAAGAAGCAAGGGAGAGGTTAGCTGTCCTCGTGGTACTTAATAGACCGATGTTGTTCTCGTCTCCAACTCCGCATGATCCCACTTCCCATCTACCTTCTTCCTCCTCCTCCTCCATTCTCCCCCATTTCTCTCAATATTATAGATGACTTCTTGCATATTATCACATTATACACGTACGCGCATTTATTTATAATTGTACAACGACTTTATATATTTATATCTTTTACTAGAACATTTATTTTAATCATTTAATATATACCCTTTGCCTCTTCTTCGGGATGGCCTTATCTTCTATATCATTTCTTGGTGAATCTCAAGACCAGAAAGACTGGTTACTGAAATCAGAGCCAATGGTGGAACACTATCTCTTTCAGAAGTAGTGTGTAAGTACAGCTAAAGGCTATCCCATCTGCACCAATGGGGTCGAAAGTTTGTTTCTTAATTTCTTTTAAATTAAGTGAGGCCCAGTGGTTGTTAGGTGAGCTAATTAGAAAATGACAACTCCACTTTAAGGTATTACAGGCCAAATGTGTGGCTAAATAAGCCGGCATACAACATAATTAAAGGAACATCAATCTAAAGTGAAATATGACAGGTTGTTCTAGACCGGAAATTTATAATTTCAAAATTTGCGATCGTATTTGCATTATCTTTATTACTTACTAGTTTAAGACCTCAGTATCGAGTCAGTTCAAACCCACTAATTTAAGTTTAATTTTTAGGTGAGGCTTAGGCATATGCTCGTACGCTCATATGCTTATTTTAGTTTTTGAGACTTCCCTTTGGATATCAACTCGTTATCGTGCACGATGGATTTGAAACCTGTCAAATAACCACACCTCTGTTTCCAAATTATGATACGTACAAACACGATGGATATTAACAGAATTCAGGGAATACATTTTCACAAACTTTCTTTCGTACTTGTGTTGAAAGATGCTAAGTAGTCCCTTTTACCATTTGGTTCGGAGTAAGTCTTAACACTGTAATTTAGATTGCCACTGAAGTTTACGAATACTAACACCCAAGTCACAAGGATTTTTAGTAAAAAAATCATACAATAATGGCATTGAGTATTGTTCAAAATTTTACTATAGAGAACAAAACAAGGATAGGTTTTAATTTAATAATTAATACTTCGTCATTTTATTAAAATGTTAGTAATTTAAAAAACCTAATTGCCTATTTTTCATAAAATTTTAAAATGACTTGTATTAAAAAAAGATCTTGCTGTTAACCTTTAAAACATATTTTAGATTTAACAATTCAATTAATTAATGTAACATTTTGATTATCAATGGTTTTTTATATTCATTATTTAATTATTCTCAATTAGTAATTAAGATTTTAAGTTTTGATCTGCACTTGTAATTATTAGATTGTAATCGGACAAAATTTGTAACATTCAATTCACAATTTGCAAACTTCATAATAACAAATAGTAATGAAGCCAACAAGTCTGCTACTACTTACATGGTACGTCAAAGAATCACTGAAAAGAAACATTGAACCTAGATACTTGTTTCCCTTTATACTTGCTTCAAAGAAAGTACGAAAGAATTTTATTTTAATATTTCCATCAGCAATAGCTTTTGTGGTACTATGAACTTATTCTCAATATGTAACGATAATACTTAACATTTGAAGAGCATCTGTATTATCAATAATGTGGTACGTTTTCATGAACTCAGTCATCTAGGCTCCTAGGTTATTTAAATATTGATATTATTATCATCTATATATACATTGGAAAGAGGAATTATTATCGGGTCAGATGAATTATGACGTCATCCTATTACTTCAGCCATAAGATTATGGTTTAAATTGGACAATAGTTCTAAAAATTATAGTAATTAATCAAGGTGATTCACTATTTTGAGTTATATAATATTATTCATCGTATGTATAGTATTCTTGTCTTGTCCATTACTTTTGTGTTATTCATTTGCTTTCTTTTCTAATATCACTTTATTTCGTCATACTCCTTTTAAATATATATATACACTATATATACAATCAAATTTAAAATCAACAACAAATTTTGAAAAAAGATAATCCAGAAACAATTTGGTAGTGAATTTTAGTTGTTGTAATCAAGTAACTAAACTCCCAAAAGGGCCCAACAATCCTTCCCTTTTACATTTTAGATGCCAGAGTTCATTGTTGAGTGTCCAACCTTATTTTGAGACTTTTAATGATCTTAATTAGATTACTTTATGATTTGTCTCTTGACTTACACGACTATATAGATCAATTATGTAAATTCCTATAAAAGTGTCAAGATATATGACTGTGTAGAGATTGTGTACTAGTGTGCTATAAAAGACTTTAGACTTGAATGACTCTTCATCAATGGATAGAACAAGGAGAGATCTTGGATTATGTAGCGGATAAGATCACATTTATATATACATATGCTCTAAAAGATAAAGAATATAGAGGAGGATCAAAGTTAGTATAATTCTTCATAGATATGAATGTATCATTCCTTGTTAAATATGATGCCTTATCTTATTAGCTGGGATGTAAATAAATCATATTAGAATAAATATGTTATCCTGTTGGATAATGTAATGTAATCTGATTAGAATAAGATGAGATCTAGTTAGTTTAGTTCAATTATGAATATAAATTCTAAAGATAAGGGTGCCTATAAATAGCTTATTTGAGCCTATCCTAGGAGAGATAGAGACTACAGCCACAACATCCAAAAGTGAGGAAAAACAGAGAGAGAGCAAAGAGAGTTGGATTCTCATCCTTGTTTAATTATTTTTAGGATTGGTTTGAGGGTTTGTTGATTGTGATATCAACTTTGGTTTTAATTTTGAAACTTTGTGAGACAACTTATTGTTGTAGGAGGTGAGAGGTCAATTTTTTTCTTGCAAATCCTTATTAAGTTTAGTGGATTTATTTGTTGGTTTGTCCTGTGATTTTTTCCTCTACACTGGAGGTTTTTTTACATTAAATCTTGATGTTTGTTTCATCATTTAGTTTGTTCTCATATTGTTTTGCTACTGTAACTTGAAGAGTTCTATCTTATCATTAATATTTGGTTTTTTTTAAGAGTTGTGCATTTGTCCCCAACAAGTGACATCAGAACCATTGTAATGGAAGGTGAAGACAACTCTATGGTCAAGTTAACATCATCAAATTACTCGATATGGAGGCTAATGATGGGGAACTTTTGTATTGCAAGGATTTCTTTGATCCTATTGATGTGAATAGAGGTGTGAAGAATGATATTCCTTCAAAACTTGAAAAGATGTTAGACAGAGAATGGGGAAAGATGAAGCGGAAAACTCAGGACATTATTGTTGGAGTTATGTAAATATAGTGCCTTAAAAAGCAAGTGTATTACTTATAACTTAATTTTTTCCAGCTACTTTCGTAATGAAAATATTTATTATTAATAAAACAAAAGAGTTTGGTTTTATTTGTATGAGCATTATATATTTAGTCATAAGATACCGAGATTCTTTTATAAGCAATATACATACACATAGATATGTATGGAAAACATGTATATTATTAGAATATAAAAATAATTGATTCACAATTGAATAATCAAGTTGGTCGCTTGATTATGGTTTAGATTGTAGTATTGCGATTTATCTTCGTGCAACTAAAGAAGTTTACTTCAAGGCAATGATAAGTTTCATATCATGATAGTAGTTGACTATCAATAATAACACTATTAAATGAATCTGGAATCAAGTATGTTTTAAAGAATAAAGTAGGCCATTACTTTAATCTTAAAACATATACTTAAGCATTCATTTATTATGGACCACAATCTTAATGAGTGGTGAACTCATATGTGTTTTATTATAATTTTTGATATGATCATAATGGATTTTTACAAAGTGTCAATCCAGTGTCTGCATGTTGGAATTATTAATTGAAACATGTATCAGGAAACATTCACTCAAATAAAGAGTTTATAGTGATATCATCACCTTTAGATGTTTTATGAAGATTTGTGATTAAACTGGCGCCAGTAGTTTGATGGACTAGCTACCATCAAGTCTTAACACTAAGATGAGATCTTGTGTGTTAATCACCATATGGAGTAAAATGAAAGATCTAGAAGGAAAAACCAACATAAGGGCAAAACGACAATTTTACCCTTTATTATGCAGATGGCTATAATATGGTTCATATTAGAGTTTGCAATTGGACATCCTATTTGAACTCGTGTTCTCATAATATTTAGTAATTCAAGAGTTCAACTAATTTTCTTTAGTGGAATGACATTTAATTAATACACTGGAATTAATTCTAATAAGATTCAAAGTAAGAAATATAAATAGAGGTTTTAAAGCCTATGATTGAATGTTAGGCTTAGACTAACTAATTGTTAATTAGAAGCCCAAATGAACATTTAGAAATGGGCTAGACTTTGGTTTAATTTGATTAATTAAATTAAAACAAAGTTATTAAAGATAAATGGAGAGGAATTTCGGTTTTATTGGGCTAAATGTGCAGCTGCACATTTAGCATTGATTTGCTATATTAAAGATGGCTTTAACATGCTTTATCATCATTAAATGGAGTAATGATGTTATCATTAAATAATTTAATAGTTGTCTTTTAATGATAGTTTGTAACCTTTTAACATTCATTAGATTAAAGAAAAAAGAGGAACATTTGAGGACCATCTTCCTTCTTTCATCACAAAACCGAAAATGATATGTCTCATTTAGATTAATAGTCTTTTCATATAGCCATCTTAAAGAAAAATGAGAAGAGTCTCATTTATTGGCTTCTTTATGGTTAATTAAAGAGTGAAGTGATGCATTGCATGCAAATCTCTTCTTTATTAATTAAAGAATGAAGTGATGCATTTCATGCAAATATCTTCTTTCTTTAGATGTTAACCAAAATTAAGAAGAAGAGGGAAGATGTTCTTGCATTTTTGGCTCTCTCTCTCCCATCTTGCATGTTATAGCTGAAAATTGGATAAGAGGTGTCTCATCTTTGGCTTCTTTCTTATAAGGCAAAATCTCTTCAAGTTTTCTTCTCCTCTCCAACCAAAGGATCTTATTAATCAAGTTATCTAGGAAGAACAAGTGGTAAATCAAATTAGTTGAGGATAGCATTGAAAAGAGGATACAATAACAAGAACATGATATATCACCTAAGAGAGGATACATTGTTGAGGATATGATAGCATAGCGAGGAGTTAAAGCTGTAGCGAAGGAGTCAGTATATTTCTACCATCTTATTCTTATGTTAAATACTATCCTTCTACCGTATCATGTATGGATTGGCATGTTGATTTGGTTATATTGCTTCTGCTACAATTTTGATCTTTAAAAAGTTTTGAAATATACATTTTTATCTAAATATTGCATGCTTATTTTTTTGATCTAACAATTAGTATCAGAGTCAGTTTTCTTAGGCATGATTTCGGTTCCTATATGTGATGTATGGGTTAGCAATCATTTTTGTATACTGCATATTTTTATGTGATAGAAATATATATGGTGTATGCTTTGCTCTTTTGGTTGTCCATAGATTCTAAAGTTACCTTGTAAGTTTTGCTCATTTGGTTTGTAACAAGAAGGGTGGCCTATCATTGTCATGTTTCCTCCTTAGTTTCTTCTTTATGTTTTCTTTGATTATGTAATGTAAAAAATCATGTAATGATGAAGAAGTCATGGATGAAGAAATGAAGAGGTAAGGTTTTGGTTTTGTTTAAAGTGTATTGGCAAAGTTTTGGTTATTAAAAAACCAAAGTGTTGGAATTTTGTTTTGACAAATTATTGATTTTATGACATAACAAGTTTTGGTTTTGATTAAAAGTAAATGCTGGATTTTTGTTTCATATGGGACAAGTTTCAGTTGTGATGAAAAACTAGTACTGGAATTTTTATTTTCAAAGTGACAAATTCGTTTTTATGAAAATCAAAATTTTGTTGTAAAAGAAAAGCCATTACACACTTTTTACCGAATGGGCCGAGTTATGTGAGCGAAGATGTTGGACCCCGATTTTTAAGTGAAATTTAGAAATAATAAGTAAAAAGAAATGAGTGTTATTATGTATATGTTTAGGTATAAATGTATTTATACTTAAAGGAAGGTGGTGAGGAAAGAATCGATGGATTTTAATAATTTTGGGATTTGAATAGATTTGTATAGTTATGAAAGTCAAAGTGACTTAGTGGATTGAAATGGAAGTTAAAAATCAAGAAATAAAGAGTAAAAGTGTCAAAATTTGGAGAATTGTGAAAGTTTGACTTTTTGGCCATTGAGAGTTGACTTTTTGATTTAGGCACGATTTGAGAAAATGATCTTCAGGAATCTTGTAGCTTATGTTAAGAGCTTTCCGTCGCCATAAAGTTTGATATTTTTCGATATCGGGAGTGAAAGTTATGATCAGCCAAAGTTAGGGTTATTTTCACTTTGACTTTGAGAATGTTTGTAAGTGTAGGATTGTGTATGCTGTATGTAGTACTCCGAATTGGATGATTCTTGTGGCATTATGAAATTAAAACATAGAGGAATATTTCTCTAGAAGGAAGTGTTGCCAAATTATTTCGTTTGCCCACTCAAAATTAGGAAGCAAGATGGCTGTTTTTAAAACAAAATGTGCAGGGGCAGATTTGGAACATCACTTAAAGGGGTAAGAATGTAGGCTTTGATGGAGGGGCATTATGGTCATTTTACCCCCATTTAATGACTTGGCTAGCTGCTGTTGTTTTAAAGAAGGAGAGAAGTCGATGGTTTTAAGAAAAGAAGGAAAAGAAACGATGAAGAAGAGATAAGAGAAGGTGAGAAGCATTCGGTGGAGATGGCAAAGGAGAAGAAGAAGACAGCTGCATATGGGTTCGATTTTTTTGGGGTTTCCTAGAGGATTTCGATGCTTTTCAAAGGGGAAGGAAGCAAGAAGAAGATGGCTTCCTTTGGAGCTTGATAAATTCGAAAATGGAGGAGAAAAAGGTAAGAGAGAGAAAGTTTTGATTTTGATTTTTTTTTATGAAGTCTTGGTTTAGATAGCTTGATATTGTTATGGATTTGAGTTTTCTAAGGTTAATTGAAGTGATTATGCTATGATTGATGATTAATGTTGGATTAATGTGAGTTAGGGTTTAAGAAAAAGGCCACTCGTCATACAGATTTAGTCTGAATTGAAGTAAGTGGTCTTCATGAAAGTTGTAGCTTGTTTGTCAATCTTTCCGACGTTATAAAGTATGCAATTTTTGGATGTGGAAATTGGAAGATATGAAATTTGAAAGTTTGGAGTTTGTTTAGGTGATGTTTTACAGGGCAGTAACTTTGATTAGGTTTTTGACCCCTTTAGAGATGGAGTTGATTTTTGAGTTTTTCATAGAAGTTGTAGAGCTTCCTTTTATCTTTTCATCGATACCAAATTTGTTAATTTTGGAGTTCGGGAGCAAAAGATATGATTTGAAAATTCTGAAATTTTCTATAGCTCTAGATTCTATCCTTAGGCGTGCCCACGCCTAATCTTCGAATCTCGCCTTTGCTTATAACTTTTTTGTTTGACATCCGATTGAGTTGATTCTTGAAGCGTTGGATTCCTAAGACAATGAATTTCGTCTTATGGAAAATATGTGGATTTATGAGATTAAATTAAGGGTGATTAATTTAATCAAAGTGAGTTGGACTATTTTCTGAACATGATTCAGTATTTTGAGAAATTCTCGATCTATGATGATCCGATTGAAGTGATTCTTAAGGAAAAATAAAATTAAGACATAGGGCTACAAATCATATGAAGAAATTAAATTTCAATTTTGCCCCTAAGACTTTAAATTTCTGAATTGAAGTTCGGATTAATGTGCAGTTTTGGATTAAGAACATCTGAAAGTATATTAGGCATAACTTTTGTTCTGGTAATCGAAATGAGGCGATTCTTGATTTGAATTAAACTAGAGAAATAGAGCTACAATTGTTATGAAGACATCGAATGTCAATTTTGGGATTAAGAATGTTAATTTCTGGATGGAAACAACGTGCTGGAAAATGTGTTAGAACATGAACATATCTGAAATGCGTCCTTTGTTCTTCTACTTTAAAATTACCTAAACATATCCATCCAAAATTCAATATCATCAATAACATGTTTACTCAAATTGAACTTAGAAAAAATCAATTCCCCATATCTTCTAGCTATTTAAACCATAAACCTCCAAAATCTCCAAATCACAAAATTGACCTAAACCAATTTATCCAAATTTAACATCATAAAACACAAATTCTTCAAAATTGGTATCATATTTCACCAATCCATAATACTTTCCATGATTCTAAGCCAATAATTGCCAAAAACCCCAAATTAAGAAATTTGGGCATAATCCCAAATTAATCAATCATCCAAAATCAATATCATAATTGGCATAATCCTCAAAATTAACTTCATAATACACAAACCCATCATAATTTCAACCCATCTAAATCAACAATTTCCAAAAACCCCAATTCCTAATTCATGATAGGTCATTCACATTAAGATCACATTCTCACTAATTCCATTTTATCACAAACTCTTATCAATTATATGTGCCCGGTTAAGATCCTAATACTCGGCTCTGATACCATCTATGTTGGGAGGATCCCAACCGAAACAGAAGCGAAGACGAAGCGAATACGGAATCGAAAGAAGCAAATCGGAGTGAATGTATCGAAAGAAAATCGAATAAACATAGAGAAACGCAAAGCGAATGCAAATCAAAATCGAATAACAAATCAGAATAATCAATAGAATCGAATCATAAGGCGGAGACAAACAAAATAATCAATCAAACCGAAACAAATTCCGAGATCCGTTGGAACAAATACACTCATCGCGTTGGAAACCTAAACTAACCGATCTGAAATTCGGTACAAATTTTTTTTCTTTTTCTTATATCCATTTTTACTCAAACTCATGCAAGTCATATAATTTCCCTTTTCTTGAAAATTATCCTTAATCAAGTTCTCGAATCACACAAACTGCTTATACATACAATCAAATCCCAAAATTCATCTTTATACCAATTTTATCAAAATTTGATGACATAACTGGTGCCTTATGACTAACAAACTTGCAAAGTGTTCAAACAACACTTCTATAATTTCCAATCAATCACACAAATATCAGAATCCACCGGACCCTCCATCCAGGATCTCAGCATAAACAAACGCACTCTTATATCTAGAGCATTTCAATAAGTAGCGATCTTTAATCAAAGTCATCCATACATATCCAAATCATAATCATAAACAAAACCCATAACTCATTTCCATACACAATTTCATAACTTTCATACATTCTGAAATGACTGATTATCATATATAAAATCGATACACAAATCCCAAATATATAAAACACAAAACAAACGAAATCGAACATAAGACTTGTCATACTTCCATCCGAATCTCCTGCTCGAATACCTGGAGATGGGGATGAAGGGGGGGTGAGCTGAAATAGCTCGTGCATAATATGTTTATAGATTGAAAAATAAGCGAGAACATGTTTGCAAAACTTTTGTCATTTATTTCAGAAATTTCATATTAGACAAATTCCACAATGATTTATTTCTCAAATTTTCACCTTTTTCGTATTGAATGAACATAAATCGATATTTCTTACACTTTTTCGAAATATGCAATGCAACACACTTATAAACAGAACAAAACACACAAAACACATAAAATGGTCTGGTTAGGTCCAAAACAGAACGTACTGCACATTCCCGCATAGCGGTCCTTTACAGTCGTGAACAGAACGTACTACACTTTTCCGCATAGCGGTCCAGTGTAGTAGTGAAGGGAGTCCGAAATCGGAGCTCCATGTCACTAGCGGGCAGCCGGGAGAAGGCTATGAAAAATAGACAAGTGCGCACTCGTCCCACATATGGGACCTGACCAAACCCACATAACACATATTCGAAAAATCGAGCATTCGAATTGCCCGAAAACACTTTTCGAAAATCTTACCTTTCAAATTTCTCATATCACAATCACATATCACATTAAAGCATGTAAAATTCACTCGTCACATCATAACCAAAATTCAAATCATTAATTCGTCAATCAATTCCCATATAAATCAAAATCATCACAATGTATGCAAATATTTCTTAATTTGGGGTTTTTGGCAATTATTGGCTTAGAATCATGGAAAATATTATGGATTGGTAACATATAATACCAATTTTGAAGAATTTGTGTTTTATGATGTTAAATTTGGATAAATTGGTTTAGGTCAATTTTGTGATTTGGGGATTTTGGAGGTTTATGGTTTAAATAGCTTGAAGATATGGGGAATTGATGTTTTCTAAGCTCAATTTGAGTAAACATGTTATTGATGATATTGAATTTTGGATGGATATGTTTAGGTAATTTTAAAGTATAAGAACAAAGGACACTTTGGTCAAATTGATGATCGGGACGAGTTCCTAGCATCATTTCGAGGTGGGTAGTATGTTTATTTATTGAATTTTAAGCTAAGCATGAATATTTGAAAATTTAAGAAGCAAAATTTTTGATAAATTATTGTTTATGAAAATGTTTGAAAAATTAGTTTTCGAAATAAATTTTACGAAAATGCGATTCAATTCTATGAATGATTTTAAAATGTGAAATTGAATAAGTTTGATTTTATGATTGAAAGAAATATTTGCATACATTGTGATGATTTTGATTTATATGTGAATTGATTGACGAATTAATGATTTGAATTTTGGTTATGATGTGACGAGTGAATTTTACATGCTTTAATGTGATATGTGATTGTGATATGAGAAATTGGAAAGGTAAGATTTTCGAAAAGTGCCTTCGGGCAATCCGAATGTTCAATTTTTTGAATATGTGTTATGTGAGTTTGGTCAGGTCCCATATGTGGGACGAGTGCGCACTTGTCTATTTTTCATAGCCTTCTTTCGGCTGCCCGCTAGTGGCATGGAGCTCCGATTTCGGACTTCCTTCACGGCTACACTGGACCACTATCTTGGGAAAGTGCGATGCGTTCATTCACGGTATGCAGGGACATTATCTTGCGGAATGTGCGAGACGTTCTATTTGGACCTAACCAGACCATTTTATGTGTTTTGTGTGTTTTGTTCTGTTTATAAGTGTGTTGCATTGCATATTTAAAAAAAGTGTAAGAAACATCGATTTATGTTCATTCAATACGAAAAAGGTGAAATTTTGAGAAATAAATCATTTTGGAATTTGTCTAACATGAAATTTCTGAAATAAATGACAAAGGTTTTACAAACATGTTCTCGCTTATTTTTCAATCTATAAACATATTATCTACGAGCTATTTCAGCTCACCCCCCCTTCATCCGCATCTCCAGGTATTCGAGCAGGAGATTCGGATGGAAGTATGACAAGTCTTATGTTCGATTTCGTTTGTTTTGTGTTTTATATATTTGGGATTTGTGTATCGGTTTTATATATGACAATCAGTCATTTCAGAATGTATGAAAGTTATGAAATTGTGTATGGAAATGAGTTATGGGTTTTGTTTATGATTATGATTTGGATATGTATGGATGACTTTGATTAAAGATAGCTACTTATTGAAATGCTCTAGATATAAGAGTGCGTTTGTTTATGCTGAGATCTCGGACGGAGGGTCCGGTGGATTCTGATGTTTGTGTGATTGATTGGAAATTATAGAAGTGTTGTTTTGAACACTTTGCAGGTTTGGGTTAATCATAAGGCAGCCGTTATGCTGCCAAAATTTTTATAAAAATTGGTATAAAGATGAATTTTTGGGATTTGATTTTATGTATAAGCAGTTTGTGTGAGTCGAGAACTTGATTAAGGATAATTTCCAAGAAAAGGGAAATTATATGACTTGCATGAGTTTGAGTAAAAACGGATATAAGAAAAAGAAAAAAAATGTATCAAATTTCGGATCGGTTAGTTTAGGTTTCCAACGTGATGAGTGTATTTGTTCCAACGGATGTCGGAATTTGTTTCGGTTCAATTGATTATTTTGTTTATCTCCGCCTTATGATTCGATTCTATTGATTATTCCGATTTGTTATTCGATTCTGATTTGCATTCGCTTTGCGTTTCGCTATGTTTATTTGATTTGCTTTCGATACATTCACTTCGATTTGCTTCTTTCGATTCCGTATTCGCTTCGTCTTCGCTTTTGTTTCAGTTGAGATCCGGTTCCCGGATCGGGTCCCAACATAGATGGTATCAGAGCCCAGTATTAGGATCTTAACTGGGCACATATAATTGATAGGAGTTTGTGATAAAATGGAATTAGTGAGAATGTGATCTTAATGTTAATGACTTATCATGAATTAGGAATTGGGGTTTTTGGAAATTGTTGATTTAGATGGGTTGAAATTATGCTGCCGAAATTTTGATAAAAATTGGTATAAAGATGAATTTTTGGGATTTGATTGCATGTATAAGCAGTTTGTGTGATTCGAGAACTTGATTAAGGATAATTTCCAAGAAAAGGGAAATTATATGACTTGCATGAGTTTGAGTAAAAACGGATATAAGAAAAAGAAAAAGAAATTGTACCGGATTTCGGATCGGTTAGTTTAGGTTTCCAACGCGATGAGTGTATTTGTTCCAACGGACGTCCGAATTTGTTTCGGTTCGATTGATTATTTTTTTTGTCTCCGCCTTATGATTCGATTCTATTGATTATTCCGATTTGTTATTCAATTTTGATTTGCATTCGCTTTGCATTTCGCTTTGTTTATTCGATTTGCTTTCGATACATTCACTACGATTTGCTTCTTTCGATTCCGTATTCGCTTCATCTTTGCTTCTGTTTCGGTTGGGATCCGGTTCCCAGATCGGGTCCCAACAGAAGAGTTCCAAGCGGAAGATCCAAGTCCAAGAAGAAATTGTTGGGCCTAAAAGCCTTGTAATTGTTTTTTATGTTTCTAGGATGGATAATCAAAAGTGGCTTATTAGTTCGTGTGATGAATGGATAAATGAATGCAAATAATATATGATATTATGTGATTGCATGTCATTTAGAAAATTAACAACCTTAGGCTTTGCCATGCATTCATTATGTATGAGATATATAATGAAACAATATAGGATGGATAATAAATTGCATCTAGACAAGATGGTATTTATTAAAACTTAAAGTCCAAAAAGAATGAGTGGGAGAGGATGCTCATGTGAGAGTCCATGGTCTCCATATAATGACTCATTTTGCATATGGTGAAGTGTTACTCCCCACCAGAGGGCATGAATCCTAGATCTTGCATGGTTTGGGTCTCTTTAAGGATAAGTCCATTTATTAGTAGCAAATATGACCTCCCATCGAGGCATGGTTTGCAAGTACCTTTAGTGGATGAATAAAATGGTTACATACTCAACATATTTTGTTAATAACCTGCCCATCGTAGCTCTGTTGGTAAAAGTATGGACCAAATTATGAAACCTTTTTAAAAGTTAGGCATGAAGATGCTTAGTAGCTTTTTTAGTGGGAGGGTCCTAGTTTTTATTTTAATGGATAAGATGGCCACCATCACTTAGTCCGTTACACCATCACTTAGTCCGTTATAAATAAGAAAAATAACCGTTGTATAAAGATTTAAATATTTTTTAAGTTTTATTAAATCTATCATTATGCCTACATGCATCATGATTTTATACAAAGTTCCAATATTGTTGGCTAGTATGCTCATTCTTTAATAGTTTATTTTTTAGACATAATCACCATAAAAAATGAATCCATTCACTTGGCTATTGACAAATAAAAATTGGAAAATGGAGAAAATTTTAATGAATGGAGTGTAACCTTGACATTGTTCTTCAATATGAACGGAATTTATGAATTGAAAATAAGCCTGCAGCTCTAGGTGGAGATTCAACTCCTGAGCTAATCCAACAACGTGAGCGATGGCAGAATGTTGATAAGACTACTAAGTGTTATATTCTAGCTTTTGTCAACGGCATGCTGCAAAAACAAATTGCTTGTATGAAAACTGTTAGTGCAATGGTCCATCAGCTACATGAGACGTTTGGTGTGAGGACCAGGTCTATAAGGGTGAAAGCTATCCAAACCTTTCACAATCTTAGGCAAAAACCTGGTGAATCGATGCGGGATTACATGCTTAAGGTAATCTCTGTAGTTACTGAGGCTGAGATGCTTGAGGCGGATATGGATGTGGACACGCAAATGATTATGATCATCAATAGCTTAAACTCATCTTTTCAATAGTTTAAGTTAGACTATGAGCTCAACAACAATGATTACACCTTGAGTAAGTTGATAAATACCCTCCAGAGTGTGGAGGAGATATTAAATATCAAGGCTCATGGGCCATAACATAATGTAGCATCTTCTTCTAAGCCCAAAGGTAAGGGCAAGCAAAAGGAAAAGGTCCAATGAAAAAGAAGGCCCAAACAGAGGTCAAGGCCCAACCCATGAAAAAGAATGTTAAAGAGAACACCAAAGGAAAGTGTTTCCACTGTGATGAGATGGGCCACTGGAAAAGAAATAATTCAGTTTACCTTGAGTCCCTCAAAAGCAAACAAGGTATGGGTTTCCTAAGTTTGTTAGGAGCTAGAAATGTGACATATTTATCTGATTCTTGGATATTAGATTCAGGAGCCATTGACCATGTTTGCAATTCTTTGCAGGGGTTCCAGCAAAAGAAAAGACTACCTAAAGGCTAGTTTCAAGTCAAAATAGCATATGGATCCTACATTTTGGCAGAATCAGTGGGAGTCGTTATTTTCAACTTTCCTAACGATCATAGATTATATTTGGAGGATCTATATTACATCTCAATGATTGTAAGGAACATGATTTCTATTTTTTGTTTAATAAAATTTGGTTATTCCTTGTATTTTGAAAATGTTATTTCAATATATGATAATAAGGATATTATCTATTGGACCCCGAATCTTTTTGGTAAGCTAGGATGATTAAATAAGGATTTTTGAATAATTATTCATGAGTAAAGAAGTTAAGAATTCTTGAAATTGAAATGAAATAGAAGATATGGTATAAATACGAGATGGATTAATGTGGAATTAATTGACATGCAAATATGCTTAAGGTAAGGTGTCATGAAATTAGGTGGCATGATTTAATGGGAGTCAATTATTGTATTTTGTGGACTTAATTAGCATGTTAAGGAAATTTAATTAACATGTTGATTAGACTAAGACTATATGACATGGATTAAGTGTATTAAGGTGTTATGAAGGTTATAAATGTATTAAGGGTTAAATGGGCCTTGGACTCAAGTTGGGCTTAAGTGGTGATATAGGAAGAAGAGGATTAAACGAGAGTAATGAGTTAGGTGGCATGAATAAATACAATTAAATGTGTTAGTTGAATTTAAGAGTTTAGAGTTAATTGGGCCTAAGAGAATAATGGGCCTAAATCAAATGAAAAGAAGAAGAAATGGTTTGGACTTAAGTGATTTAGTAGGATGAGAAGAAAGAAGGAAGAATAAATTGGGCTTTGGGTCCAAATCAAATGAATAAAGAAGAGAGGATATAAATGAGATGGGCTTAAGTTGTAGTAGGAAAATAAGAAGGAATTAGGGGAAATGAAGTGGACTTGGGCTTAAGTTGTAGTATGAATTAAATGAAGAAGGAAGGAAGAAGGAAAGAAGAGGAGAAGAGTAAATGGGCTTAAATGAAGAAATGGGCTTAAGTGACTTAGTAAGAGTATAAAAGGAAGGAGGATAAGTGAGTTAGTAGTAGGAGAAGAGAGAGGAACGAAATTTTTAAGAGGAGAAGAGGGAGAGTTTGTGAATGAGAGGAAGAAGGGAGAAAGAAGAAGTTTGTTAGGGTTTGAGATTCCAAGAGATTTAAGAGGTTTTTGAAGAAAGTCCAAGAAGAAAAAGTGTGGAGGAAGGCTAGAGCTTCACTTTGAACCAAGGAATCACTTGGTTAGCTAAAGATTCAAGGTAAGTTCTTGATTTAAGGTTAAGTTTTTGTTTGGGTTATGGTTGAGAAAGCCTAGAAAATGAATGGGTATTGTGATTCCAAGATCAATTTTATGATTTGTGTCCTTAGGATTTGTTGTATTTTGGATGACTTTTGATTTGGTGATTTTGTTGATTTTGACAAAAATGGTGAGAGGCAAGAGGAATGGAAAGCAAGAGGAGGAACTCCATTAGCAAGGAATCATAAGGTAGGTTTTATGTTTATAGTTAAATAATGGGCCATTGACATAATTTTCAAAGAAATTAAGAATATAAAAATGTTTTCAAATTCATTGTTTTTGAATGCCTTGAGAAATTGTTATCATTGATGCATAATGGTATGAATGATTTGAAAATGTTATGTGAATTGGATGATTGATGATTTGTGATATGTGAATGTGGATGTTATGTGATTTTGCTTGAGGAATGATGATGCATTGCATACGAAATGATTTATGATCATGAAATGATTTATGAAAATTTGCATGATTTATGCAAAACAAGATTTCCAAGATTTTTGCCTTTGGGCAATCAAGTTTCAAGACATGATTATATGTTATGTGGGTTAGGTTAAGTCCACCCAAGAAACGTCTCGTGCACGATGACCATGAAAAGCCTTCGCCCGGCTGCCCGACTTTGGCATAGGATGATCCAATATTTGGACTCCTCAAGATTTGCCCATATAAGATCATTAAATGAGATTATATGGTTGCCAAGAATTGTGGACTTGCCAAACCATTATGATGTGTTAGGTGATATGTGATATATGATGTGAATTGTGACAAGTTGAATTGCATTCATGATTTCATGACAGTTTGAAAAATGCATTAATTGAAAAATGAATGATTTGTGATTTCAAGAAAATGACAAGAGCTCTTAGTTTATGATTTTATAAACCTTTGAAAAATGTATGATCTGCGAGTTCAAGAAAATGAAAAGAGCTCTTATTTTATGATTTTATGAACCTTTGAAAAATGAATGATTTGTGATTTCAAGAAAGGGACAAGAGTTTTGAAGAAAACAATGTTTTATGATTCAAAGGAGATTTATATGGAAATGGACTTCTAAAACTGTTTTGTTCATTATTTGGTTATAAGCATAGAACCTTCTGGGCTTCCCAAGCTCACCCCCTTATTTTCCCAATTTCCAGGTTTTTAGCAAGAAATCAAGTGGAAGTGGATCAAGACAGATTGTGCTTGTTTTATTGTGTATTTGAAGTTTGGTTATGTAAATGTATAGTTGTAATTCATATGAGCAATGGAATAAGTTAAATGAGATATTGTTATTGGTCTTGGAAATTTGGCTAGGAAATGCCAATGAAATTGTAAAACTCTTATGTATGATGATTAATGCAATATGGACTTGAGTGTGGTTGTGAATGTACAATTGTATCATTGTATAGCTTGGATATGATTAGATGATTAAGAGCGCGGTTGTTGCCTTGATTTGAGTTTGGAGTTACTCTTGGGATTAAGTTATGTTATATGAGGTTGCATGTTGAGTTTTATGCAGGTGGAAGTATTAGAATTGAAAATTGGTTAGTTGCATTTTCAAGGGAAGTGCTGTCAAATTTTCCTAAAATTTGACAGAGCTTCGCTTCAGTTTTAGACCCCGTTAGAGATTGATTTAGATCGGGAAGTCTTCGTGAAGATTGTAGTAGAAGTTCAGATCTTTCTAAGGGTATATCATTTGTCTCATTTGGACTTAGGGTTAAAAAGTTATGAGGTGAAGAACACATTCAGTTACTGTTCATGTACTGTTACCTTGGTCTTTAATGAGTAGTGTCCTTTGAGTGGCTTTTTGCCTTGATTAATGATGGAATTAGCATTTTCATCCTTCATGAGATTTGTATTTCGTTTTGTTATCTTTCCATGGAGGTATAGTATGCACATATTGGAGTTAGGATTAAAAAGTTATGAGAGTTGAAAAATGATAGTTACAAGTAGTCTTGAGGAAGAGAGGTTTGGGAGTTTTGGAATTTGGCGTGTCCGTTAAACGGACACGAATGTCCTTTAAACGGACAGCCTCGGGTGTCAAAACACCCCTTGCCCTACCTGTGTCCGTTAGACGGACATGCATGTCCGTTTAACGGACATTTGGGAAGAGTTTGGTACCCACTCACCCGAATGTGTCCGTTAAACGGACATGGCTGTCCGTTTAACGGACAGCTACAGGTCACTTGGAGAAACATGCGTTTTTTACCAGTTTTGAGGCCGAATCGCTCTTCGAGGCCTATAATACGAGTTGTAGATCTTGATCTTATCTTTCAGATGGCTTAAGAACGAAGTCATTTTGGTAATTGTAGAAAAAGTTATGGCAATCGCGCCAAAAGAGTTTCAATTTGATTTTTGAAGTGAGCATGGTCTATTGTTTTGGGCATAAATCCCTCATACGACCTCCAATTGAGGTGAGGCTTGAACCGTTGGATTTATAAGACATATATCTTCCTTGATACAAAAATTGGGATTTTTTGGAGTTAAATTGAGAAATTTTGCAGCAAAGTAAGTTAAAGGCCGGTTAAGAGAGCATGTTTCCGGTATGAACTCTTTTAGGTTTTTGGAGTGTATTTTGAGTTATATAACTCCGATTGAAGCAATTCTTGTCTTAAATTAAACAAGAGTCATAAGGCTATGATTTACAAGAAAATTTCAAATGAATTTAAGATATTGAGTTTTTCAAATTCGGTGAACGCGTAGTGGAAATAAGTTCAAGTATGATGATTAGGTACATGGGCACACTAAGGGACTTTGGTCAGTAAATATTGGGAGCGTTTTGAGCATGAGAATGAATTCATGATGTCTTTAAGAGTTCAAGGGATTAAGAATGAAAAATTTTTTTTATAACCCTTCAAAGTAATATGCACGCTCAGGTTTCACGATTTTAAGCAAGCGAGTTGGGTTCCGAAAACGGGATCCAACAGTCGGGATCCGATCTCCGGGTCGGGTTCCGACATTATCTGTAAGGCAATAATTAAACAGGGATTGTTCTTTATAGAACTTATTATAGGCTCACTAAATACCACAGAATTGATAAAACCAAGACCATCCAATGTCTTTAACATTAATTCAAAATGTTTATGGTACTTAAGAATGGGTCATATCAATCGAAAAAGACTTGATAGCTTAGTAAAGGATGGGGTTCTTATGGGCTTGGATAGTGATCCATTACCTATCTGTGAATCTTGTATTAAAGAAAAAATGACCAAGGCCTCATTTCCTTATAAAGGAAACAGATCTGAATCCATATTAGACTTGGTACATACTGATGTGTATGGGCCCATGAACGTACAAGCTAGAGGAGGTTATGAATACTTCATAACCTTTATAGATGATTACTCTAGACATGGCTATTTGTATTTGATGCATAAAAAGAGTGAGTCCTTTGAAAAGTTCAAAGAATTCAAAGTTAAAGCTAAGAAGTAGTTGGGCAAGCCATTGAAACAACTTCGATCGGATCGAGGTGGTGAGTACTTATCTGGAGGGTTCTAGCAATATTTAATTGACAATGGAATTGTTTCCAACTTTTCAACTCCTTGAACACCTCAACAGAATGATGTAGCTGAGAGGAGAAATAGGACTCTATTCGAAATGGTAAGATCAATGATGTCCTTTGCTAGCCTTCCAAAATCATTTTGGAGATATGTCATACAAACGACAACCTATCTTCTTAACTTTGCTCCATCCAAATTAGTGACTAAAACACCTAGGGAGTTATGGATTGACTGAGTGCCTTTATTATAGCATTTAAGAACTTGGGGCTACCCAGCCTATGTTCTAAGGCTTGAATCCACAAAGATGGAACCAAGGTCAAAAATATGTTTGTATATCCTATTGATACTCGAGCGTACTATTTTTACAGTCCTCAGGATAGGAAGGTATTTGTGTTGAAAAATGCAACCTTCCTAAAGGAAGAGTTTATGAGAAATCACAAAGGAAGAAGTAAAGTAGTACTCAAATAGTTAGTTGTTTCATCCATATAGCAGAACAAGATGTCAAAATGGATTAAAGAGCTGAATCAGAAGAGCAACCTGAACATAAAGTAATGCCTAAACATGGGAGGGTTGTGAGACAACTAGATAGGTATCTAGATCTAGGAGGAGGTATTATAGCCATCTTAGACTAAGAAGAAACGGATCTCATTACTTATACACAGGCTATTAATGATGTTGATGCAGAAAAATGGCTAAAGGCGATTGAATCAGAAATAGATTCCATATACGCCAATCTGGATCCTTACAAATCTACCACCAGATGTAAAAGCCATAGGGTGTAAATGGATCTATAAAAAGAAAAGGGGATCAGATGGAAAGGTAGAGACTTTAAAGCTAGATTGGTAGCTAGATAATACTCAAAAGAAGGGTATAGACTATAAGGAGTCATTTTCTCCGATTGCCATGCTTAAGTCCATTATAATTCTTTTGGCTATAGCAGCCTATTTAGATTATGAAATATGACAAATGGATATCAAGACCACATTTCTTAATGGGTATCTTGAGGAAACCATTTATATGGCCCAACAAGAAGGATTCATTGAGCCAGGAAATGAGCATAAGGTATGCAATTGCAATGGTCCATTTATGAGCTAAAGCAAACATCTAGGACTTGGAACATTAGGTTTGATAAGTCTACCAAAACTTATGGTTCATACAAAACGAAGATGAGCCTTGTGTCTTTAAAAGGATACAAGAAGGCAAGGTTATTTTCCTAATCCTATATGTTGATGACATTCTGCTCTTTGGGAATGAAGTAGGAATTTTATCTACGGTTAAGGGATGGCTAAATGAACAGTTCTTAATGAAGAATTTATGAGAGGCTAGCTATGTTCTAGGGATCAAACATATAAGGGATCGAAAGAAGAAACTGATAGCCTTGTCTCAAATAACCTACATTAGGAACATGTTCAATAAGTTTGTCATGCAAGATTCGAAAAGGGGTTTCACACCTACTAGATATGGAATCAAACTTTCAAAGGAACAAGCTCCTAAGACCCAAGAGGAGGTCGAACGCATGCATAACATTTCATATGCTTTGGAAGTTGGAAGTTTAATATATGCTATACTTTGCATTAAACCGGATATCTGTTATGCAGTTAGACTAGTAAGTAGATTTTAGTCCAATCCAAGAATGGATCATTGGAATGTAGTGAAGTGCATAATGAAGTATCTTCATAGGACGAAAAACTTAATGCTTGTTTACTCTGGAAGTAACCTGATTATGATAGGACATATATATTCTGATTTCCAATCAGATGTTGATTTAAGGAAATCAACTTCTGATTCTGTATTTGTTTTAAGAGATGGAGCCATAGTCTGGAGGAGTATCAAGCAATCTTGTGTTGCTGATTTGATTATGGAGGCTGAGTATGTTGTTTCTTGTAAAGCAGGAAAAGAATTAGTTTGCCTCCACAAGTTCCTAAATGATTTGGATGTGGTTCCTGAGGCAGAAAAGGTCATTATACTTTATTGTGATAATAGTGGGGTAGTGGCTAATTCTAAAGAACCTCAGAACCATAAAGCTACCAAACACATTGAGAGAAAGTATCATCTCATAAGGGAGATAATACAACGTAGTGAGGTGAATGTGGTAAAGATTCCCACAGAGCAAAACCTTGCCGATCCATTTATGAAGACGTTGTCTCAAAAGAGTTTTGAGGGTCATGTAGCAGGGATGGCAATGAGGGATATGTAAAACTTGCTTTAGGGAAAGTAGGATATTATTAGAGTTATGTAAATATAGTGCCCTGGAAAGTAAGTGTATTTACTTATAAATTAATTTTCTTCCAATTACTTTTGTAATGAAAGTATTTATTATTAACAAAACAAAAGAGTTTGGTTTTATTTATTTGAGCATTATTTATCTAGTCATAAGATACCAAGATTCTTTTATAAGTAATACACATATACATAGACATGTATGAGAAACATGTATATTATTAGAATATAAAAATAAATGATTCACAGTTGAATAATCAAGTTGGTCGCTTGATTATGGTTTAGACTGTAGTGTTGCGATTTATCTCCATGCAAGTAAAGGAGTTTACTTCAAGGTAATGAAGAGTTTCATATCATGATAATAGTTGACTGTCGATAATGACACTATTAAATGAATCTGGAATCAAGTATGTTTTAAAAAATAAAGTGGGTCGTTACTTTAATCTTAAAACGTACACTTAAGCATTTGTTTATTATGGACCGTAATCTTGATGAGTGGTGAACTCATATGCGTTTCATTATAATTTTTGATATAATCAAAACGGATTTTTACAAAGTATCAATCCAATGTTTATATGTTGAAATTATCAATTAAAACATGTATCAGGAAACATTCACTCAAATAAAGAGTTTATAGTGATATCATCACTTTTAGATGTTTTATGGATTGGTGGTTAAATTGGCGATAGTAGTTTGATGGACTAGCTACCCATGAAGTCTTAACACCAAGATAAGATCTTGTATGTTAATCACTATATAGAGTAAATCAGGAGATCTAGAAGGAAAAACCAACATAAGGTCAAAATGGTAATTTTATTCTTTCTTGTGCGGATGGCTATAATATGGTTTATATTAGAGTTTGTAATTGGACATACTATTTGAACACGTGTTCTCATAATATTTAGTAATTCAAGAGTTCAACTAATTTTCTTTAGTGGAATGACATTTAGTTAATAAGCTAGAATTAATTATGAGGAGATTAAACTAATTCCGAGCTTATTGGAGCTTGAATTATATAAGTCCAATTAGATTCCCTATTTTTGGCTTCTAGGAAGGTTATCAAGAAAAGTAATAAGTATAAATAGAGGTTTTCAAACCTATGATTAAATGTTGGGCTTAGACTAATTAATTGTTAATGAGAAGCCCAAATGAACATTTAGAAATGAGCTAGACTTTGGTTTAATTTGAATAATTAAATTAAAACAAAGTTATTAAAGATAAACGGAGGAGGAATTTTAGTTTTATTGGGCTAAAAGTGTAGCTACACATTTAACATTGATTTGCTATATTAAAGATGGTTTTAACATGCTTTATCATCATTAAATGGAGTAATGATGCTATCATTAAATTGTTTAATGGCTATCTTTTAATGATAGCATGTAACCTTTTAGCATTCATTAGATTAAAGAAGAAAGAGGAACATTTAATGGACCATCTTCCTTCTTTCATCACAAAACTGAAAATGATATGTCTCATTTAGGTTAATAGTCTTTTCATATATCCATCTTAAAGAAAAATGAGAAGAGTCTCATTTATTGGCTTCTTTATGATTAATTAAAGAATGAAGTGATGCATTTCATGCAAATCTATACTTTCTTTTGATGTTAACCAAAATTGAGAAGAAGAGGGAAGGTGTTCTTGCATTTTTGACTCTCTCTCTCCTATCTTGCATTGTATAGTCGAAAATTGGATGAGAGGTGTCTCATCTTTGGCTTCTTTCTTCTAAGGCAAAATCTCTTCGAGTTTTCTTCTCCTTTCCCACCAAAGGATCTTGTTAACCAAGTTATCTAAGAAGAACAAGTGGTAGATTAGATTGGTCGAGGATTAAATATCTAGAAGAGCATACAATAACAAGAAGATGATACATCACCTAGGAGAGGATACATTGCCAAGGATAGGATAGCACGACGAGGAGTTAAAGTTGTAGTGAAGGACTCAGTATATTTCTACCATCTTGTTCTTAAGTTAAAGATTATCCTTATAATGTATCATATATGGATTGGCATGTTGATTTGGTTATATTGCTTCCACTGCAATTTTGATTTCTAAAAAGTTTTGAAATCTACCGTTTTATCCAAATATTACCTGATATTTTTTCGATCCAACAATTATTAGACAATAGATTAATATCAACATACTCAACCATATGTCTCAGGAAATAGATCCTTTTGAGCTATAGAAGAAGTTATAAGGTCTGCATGAAAGGAAAAATGCCTATAACAAGGGCTCTCTAATTAAGAGGCATGTGAATTTGAAATTGAAGGCTGGGAAATTAGTTTTGTAACATCTAAGAGATTTCTACGCATAATCAACAAGCTTACTCCAATGAAGATAATTCTTTACGATGAGTTTCTAGCCTTGTTCTTATTGAGTTCTTTATTGGATAGTTGGGAACACTAGTGGTGAAGATTAGCAACTCAATTATTGAAGTTCTCTTTTTGGATGTAATCAAAGAGAACATGTTTAATGAAGAAATAAGAAGAAAGGAGAATTGAGCTGACAATGTGCATGCTTTCATGACAGAAAGTAGAGAAGGAACATGAGTAAGGGTCCCAATGGTTGTGGCAAGCCTAATAATATTTGAAAGTTTAAAGGTGACTAAGACGTGAAGATAAGCCACTAGTACAATAAGCTAGAACACACTAAGAGGTTCTGCTATAAATAGAAGAGGGATCAAAAAAAGGAAGCTCATTAGAATAATGATGACAATAAGAGTACAGTTGTAACTGCTTCAAGAATGGATAATGTGGTGTCCCTAGTTTGTATAAATAGTGAATGTTTCCCTATTATCAAAATTGGCTCTTAATGACAGATTGACATGGGAACATCTTATCATTGTGTTCCAAATAAAGAATACTTATTAAGCTATAAGAGCAGAGATTTCAGAGGTGTAAAGATAGGAAAATAAAGTTTCAATATGGGTGATATCTGAGTTCAGACAAACATCGAATGCTTATTGAACTTAGGAGACGTATGAAACATCACTGATCTAAGGCTAAATCTGTTATTAACAAATGTGTTAAATAAAAAAGCATTTAAGCACACTTTCAAGGATGGTAAGTGGAAACTGTCCCAAGGCACAATCACATTTGTTTAAGAAGAGATATGTTGCTCGTTGTATAAGACACACTTAAAGATGTATGGTAGTGGAGAAGTATACATAGCTAAAGAGGAAACTTCAACAAATCTAAGGCATCGATGATTAGGACACATAAGTGAGGAGGGGTTAAAGTTGTTAGTTGGAAAATCCCTTATACCAGTTAAGAATTCACAATCGCTTAATCCTTGCAATCAGTGTTTAGCTAGAAAGTAGCATAAAGTCTCTTTTTATTGGCCCCCCAGATTTTTTTCTCCAGTTAAGCATGATTTAAATGAATTATGATGTTTTGATGGATTTAATTTTTGGATTTATTATTATGTTAATGTTAGTAAGATTATGTGACACAGGCTAAGGTAGTAATATTGCATGAAGGGCATTTTTAGAAGACCACTTAAGATTAAAAGAACCTAAGCTTATAAGGAAGAGTAAAATGGACTTTTTGGGCTCATTGAGGGTAAAAAGGAGAAGATGAAAGGTGGGCTTGCATGTGAAGAAACCAAAAAATAAAAATTAGAAGAGAGAAGAGGGAGAGAGTATCGTTGGAGAGAAAAGAAAAGAGAGAAAGAAAGCTAAGCTAGGTTTTCATTTTTCTTACTCTTAAAGAGTGATTTTGAAGTTGTTCAAGAAGAGAAAAAGGAAGAGGAGGATTAGAGCTTCCATTAGAGACAACAATCTCACTATTTGGTGAATATTCAAGATAAGTTTGATTTTAATCTTTTAGATTTTCGAAAGGGTTTTGGTTAATAAAGCTTAAGAAATGTATGTGTTTAAGAATTCTATGATCAATTTTAGTGCATATGTCTTATGGGTTCTCCAATTTGAATCCCTATTGAATGGGAATTTTGTCTTTGATAAAAAAGGAATGAAAGGAGACAAGAGGAGCAAGAGTAGAGGAATTTTTCAGCAAAGTTTTAAGCAAGGAAATCAAGGTGGGTTTCATGTTTATAATTGAGTAATGAGTCATTAATGTTTTTCTAAATCAAGAAAATAAAATGATTTCAATTACTTCATAAATATTGCTTTTATTGCTTTTGAATGATTTGGGAAATTGCTACATGTTTTGCTGTATGAATTTTGATGATGAATTGTGATATGAAAATGATTTTGAAAAGACTTTATGTTTATGAAATTAAGTTTAAAAAATGTGCCATTTTAGGCAATATGTTTACAAGATGTGTGATTGAGCCAAGTTTATATTATAAATTGGCTGCATTTTCATAGTTGCTTATGCATTTGTTGACTCCTAGTTGATGATTTTTGTGCTTAAATTGGTTCCTCATACATAGTTCTTTCAATTCGCAATTTGTCAGAAAATTGTCATGATTTAATTCTTATTTCTCCATAATTTTCATTGGGACAATTGATACCGCAAATTGTTATTATTTTATTGCAGGAACAAAGGAGTCAACATCAGGAAGTCAACAGTCATAGGTCCATCCGCACGTCACGACGAGTTTTGATCCATATGCCGCGACGAGCAAGTCACTTCCATACGTCGCGGCGAATATTAGTTCAGACGTCGCGACGAGCATGCAAATTCACACGTCACAACGAATTTTTATTTATACGTCGCGACGTACGAGCAGATATCCGACCTTTTATGGAAAGTTTGTCTCACTATTTCAACCCGACCCGCGCCCCATCATATAAAAACTTGTCATTTTTAGTTCATGAGTAGACTTACACATGCAGAATCAAGACACAGAGTCTGGAGACGGGGAGAGGCGCAGATTTTATTACTCAGGCAGTAGAGAGACGACACCGTCCTTTGACATCGTCTTCACATTTTCATCTCTGTCGATTACAGCCATCAACATTGTCACCGTTAGTGTCTTCTGCCAACATGAGCATCGTTCCATCTCCAGTATCTGAGGGATCAACCAGAGTAATGCGTGGCTGAGTCAACCTTCCTCTTGAAGATGTAGCAATGGTTTGAGTTCACGGAAGCTTCAAAGGGGAGTATCATATATTGTCAAAAGTTTAGTTATATTTGTGTAAAACTCTGAGTTAGAGATTGCATCGGTGTAGCTAGATTAGCATGGTTATAGTTTAATCATGTGTTGAACACTATATTGAGATTTGGACAAAGTAATTCGTAGAAATTTTGATGTTTAATATATGAAGTTTCATATATGTCGTTGGATATTGCATTTACGGTCTTCATCTGCCTAGTTGTGTTTGATTGAGATTGTTGTGTATTATCCAATTGACCGATTGCAATTGCTTGTCCATTTTCACACTAAGGTTTTTAACAAGGATTTAAATAATGGAGTTCATTAATTAAATCTTTGGACCTAAAAAGTCCTTTAGGGTTGATCTTTCGAAACTTAGTGGATTGTGCCCCTGAAAATCATTTTTGAACCGTGATAGCCTGCGCTATTTTCAAGAGGATTTCTATCAATTTGATTTTCTATCTTACTCTTGTTAATTGCATTATTCCAAAAATTCCAAAAATATTCTTTTATACTTTTTGTCTATCTTGATTACTTTATCATTTTGACCAAAATACCAAACCCCATTTTATCAACTTCGATTGCAATTTTTGACATTTAGGCTAGGTTAGATCATTTTTATTTGGTTTCAATTAAGTGAGACGACCCGAGGTTGCATTCTATACTGCAATCTTAGAATTTTTTTTATTTGACCGGTTTCCAAGGATCGATCGTAAGATCGCATCGACAGAGTCGCGATCAAATTGGCACCGTTGCCGGGGAACCAAGAAATTGGTTTACCATCAGATAGCCATTGTCATTCTTTTGACTTGTCGTTGATAATAGGAATCATTGTTTTTGCTTGCATTTAGTATAGTTTGATTTTTACGCTTGTTCATAGTATAGGTTTGATTCCCTTTTGCACACGCATACATCATACTTTGATTTTTGTCTCTTACTTTGCACATTTTTTTCACACATACACACTCATACATACACTCATACATCCATACTCTCGCATTCATCGCATTTCATTTTTATCCGATCTTGTGTGACTGTGAGCAATTTTGTTACCATTCTTTTTATTTGTGGATTGATTTTTTTTGTGCATGGCCAGGAGAGATAGACTTGTTCAATTCCAACCTGAAGTTGAGAGACATTTGAGGAGACCTAGGAAAGAGAGGAAAGAACAAGAGAGAAGGAAAATAGTTGAGCGAGATAGTGAGAATATGGCTGAGAACCCAAACATTTTCCCAAATCCTAATTTTCCCGTTCACCAACCTAGAAATGGGACTAATGGAGGAAATGGTGAGCATGAGAGAGTGGGAGAGAACAATGAGAACCAGAGACGTAGGACAATTAGGGAAGCTACAACATCTGACGTGCATTATGATCCATTTACTGCTGCTTGCCCTAATTTTGATGTAAATTTTGAGATTAAAGGTTTGTTAATTAATTCTCTTCCTAAATTTCATGGTTTGGCAGGAGAAGATCTATACATGCACCTATAGGCTTTCACAATGATCTGCCAGAGTATGAAGCCGGTAGGAGCTACTTTGGACCAAGTGCTGTGGAAGGTATTCCATTTGTCCTTGGAAGGGAAGGCACGAGAGTGGTACATGAGTCTTCCGAGGCATATGGCTAATGCCTATCATAGTTGGGCCAACCTGAGGAAAGCATTTTTGGAGAAATATTTTCCAGCCTCCAGGACATCTTTGATGAGGAAGGAAATCTATTCAGCCCTCCAGGATTATGATGAGTCACTGTATGATTATTGGAACCGCTTCCAAGATCTTTTGTCCAGATGCCCCCATCACCAAATTCCTGATGAACAATTGGTGCAGTATTTCTATGATGGGTTGAAGAGCCAGGAGAAGGGTATGTTAGATGCTGCATCTGGAGGATCCCTGATTGACCTTACAGCATTGGAAGCATAGGACCTGATCAAGAAGATGGCTTTAAACCATCAGCAATACAGTGTAAGAGATCAAAGAGGAGTGCATGAGTTGGGAGCCTTGACGGCTCAAGCTAAAAGAATGGAAAGCCTAGAATCGAAAGTGGATTCTTTGGAAAGTCGGATAACATCACAGCTGTCTTGCATCACGGCCGAGCTGAAAAATTTGAATGTGCAACGTTCTACTTCTTCAACAGAGCTTACCACACCTAGTTGTAAAAATTGTGGGTCGGTAATGCATATTTCGAGCGTTTGCCCTGGATGATATGAGGAAGTTTCGGCAATGTATCAAGGAAGGCAGAATTAGAAGTGGGACCCATACTCCAACACATACAATGAAGGATGGAAGTCTAATCCTAGATTCAGTTGGAGGAATGAGGAGAGCAGGGCACAAAACAGATTTTCACAAGGGGGAGGAGCTGGAACTTCCACTAGCCAGTTCCCTAATCAATAACAAGCCCTGATAGTCCCACCAAAGGAAGATACCAATCAGTTGCTTCACAGTATGATGACTCTGATGAAGGAAGAGAGGGATTCTAATGCGAACCAGTTTAATGCTATTGCTTCTCTGATTCAACAGGATTCCTCAAAGACTGCTGCCAGGTTTAATGCCTTGGAGAAGAGAATGGAACAGTGGGAGACCAAGGCGGAGAACATAAATTCCTATGTCACTCAGTTGTCTAACAACATGAGTGAAAATCAAGCGAAAAGCAGTGGGACCATTCCTTCCAATACTGTGATGAATCCGAAGAGTCTGAATTCCATTGCCCTTAGGAGTGGGAAGCAAGTGAGGTTTAAGCCTCAAGCAGAAGAAGACCCATGTGAGGATGAGATTGATAGTGAGTCAGTACCTCCACCAAAGGACAAGCTCAAGAAATCAGAAAGTGTGAGGGAAGAAGAGCTTTTGAGAGAGAAAAAGCATGTTTCAAGGAACAAGGGAACTACTTCAGAGAGTTCCAATGATCAAGCAGAAAGTGGAGAATCGAGCAAGCAATCCAGCAAAGGTAAAGAGGTAAGTATTCAAGACCTTCCTTTTCCCAATTCATATTTGATGAGCAAGCGCTTAAATGAAAAACAACATGAAAAAGAAATCATTGACTTGTTTGGAAAAGTTGAAGTGAATGTGCCTTTGCTAGATTTAGTGAAGAGAGTTCCGGCCTATGCAAAATATTTGAAGGATTTGTGCACAAACAAGAGGAAATTTAGGCCAAATGAGAGAGTGCAAGTGAGCTTCAATGTGTCAGCCTTGTTTAAGCCGCAGATACCTGTTAAGTGTCAAGACCCTGGATCTTTCACCATCCCTTGCATCTTAGGGAAAGTGACCATAGGTAGAGCTTTGCTAGATCTAGGGGCAGCGATAAATGTGATGCCTAAGTTAGTTTATGAGGCCTTAGGAGTGAAGAGTATTAAGCCTACATCTGTTGTCCTCCAGTTGGCTGATAGATCATTTAGGCATCCAGTGGGTATCATCGAGGACATCTTGGTCCAGGTTAAGGGTTTAGTATTTCCTGCTGATTTTTATGTGCTTGATATGTCTTCTGAAGTTGTGCAGGATACTTCCTTAATTCTCGGATGACCCTTTTTGCGGACTGCGAGCACAATGATAAGCATGAAAGAAGGTAAGATCACCATAGAGGTAGGTGACCAGCAGGCGAGCTTTAATATGTTTGAGGCAATGAAGCACCCACATGAGGATTATTCACTTTTGGGTGTGAACATGATTGACTTAGTTGAGGACACTGGATTACATTCACTTGATCTTGGAAAAAGGTTTTCTGTCCATGTTTCAGGGAAGCAGGAAGGATTAGCCACTACCATCTACAAGGAGCCACACTTGACGCCAGAAGAAAAAGGGAGTGATCTCTTTTCTCTTGAACTTCATAAATTGACTCCTTCTGTTGTAAAACCTCCTGAGCTTGAGCTCAAACCCCTTCCTTCAACCTTAAAGTATGCCTACCTTGAGTCTAATGAACGATTACCTGTAATAATTGCTAGTACCTTGTCCCACATTGAGGAAGAGAGGCTCATGAATGTTTTGAGGAAGCACAAGAGAGCTATAGGATGGACTCTAGCAGATATACCCGGCATTAGCCCAACCATTTGCACACACCGGATCTTATTGAGTGAGGGGTCAAAATCGGTGAGGCAACCTCAAAGAAGGCTTAAGCCACTTATCTTAGATGTTGTGAAGAAAGAAATCACTAAGTTGTTGAGTGCAGGGATAATATATCCCATTTCTGATAGTGAGTGGGTTAGTCCAATTCATGTAGTGCCTAAAAAGAGTGGAATAACAGTGGTCAAAAATGATAGGAATGAGCTTATTCCTACTAGAGTGCAAAATTCGTGGCGTGTGTGTATAGATTATAGGAGATTAAATGATGCCACAAGAAAAGACCATTTCCCTCTTCCCTTCATTGATCAGATGCTTGAAAGGCTTGCGGGCAAATCACACTATTGTTTCTTGGATGGTTTTTCTGGATACTTTCAAGTACCCATTGCACCGGAGGACCAGGACAAGACCACATTTACATGTCCTTTTGGCACCTTTGCATATCGAAGGATGCCTTTTGGTTTGTGTAATGCCCCAGGAACTTTCCAGCGCTGTGTAATGGCAGTTTTTTGTGAATTTTTAGAGGAATGCATGGAAGTATTTATGGATGATTTCACAGTCTATGGTGATTCTTTTGATGCTTGTTTGTCCAGCCTTGCACGAGTTTTACAAAGATGCATTGAAAAGAATTTGATTTTGAACTTTGAGAAATGTCATTTCATGGTCAGTGAAGGTATCGTGCTTGGTCATTTAATTTCTAACAAGGGGATTGAAGTGGATAAAGCTAAGATTGAGGTTATATCTTCTTTGCCTTACCCAAATTGTATTCGTGACATCCGTTCATTTTTGGGTCATGCAGGATTTTACAGGTGCTTCATAAAGGATTTCAGCAAAATTGCGTTACCTCTCTCCAAACTCTTACAAAAAGATGAAAAATTTGAATTTGATGATTCTTGCAAGAGTGCTTTTAACATGCTGAAATCAAAACTCATTTCTCCACCTATTCTTGTTGCTCCTGATTGGAATTTACCTTTTGAGCTTTCATGTGATGCATTTAATTGTTCTGTAGGGGCTATGCTTGGTCAACGGGAGGAGAGGTTACCAAGAGTCATTGCATACGCCTCAAAGACACTGGATCCAGCTCAGATCAACTATACAACAACTAAAAAAGAGCTGTTTGCAGTAGTTTTCGCTTTGGAAAAAATTTAGGCAATATTTTTTGAACTCACATGTTACCATTTTTACTGATCATGCAGCTATTCGGTATCTCCTCAAGAAACCACAATCCAAGCCTAGGTTGATCCAGTGGGCATTGCTACTCCAAGAATTTGATATCAAGATAAAGGATCGTGCGGGAGCAGCAAACCACGTAGCCGATCATTTGAGCAGGCTACCCAATGACACACATGGAGTGGACTCTTCTGACCTTACCTGTGATTCATTCCCTGATTCGGTCCTATGTGCTTCAATTGTTAAAGAACCTTGGTATGCACATATTGTTAACTATATAATGTCTGGACTCACTCCTCCTTTTATGTCTCAGGCACAAGTTCAGAAGCTTAAGAGTGAAGCTTGACATTACATTTGGGATGCCCCTCATCTGTGGAGAATGTGCAGTGACCAAGTGATCAGGAAATGTGTGCCTCATGAAGAGTATGATGATATAATTTCGGCTTGTCATTCAATGGTTTATGGTGGGCATTTCAGTGAAAGAAAAACATCGAGGAAAATTCTCGAGTCTGGTTTCTATTGGCCTACCCTTTTTAAGGATTCATTTAACTTTTGTCGGTCATGTGATAAATGCTAACGTTTTGGGGGATTAGGGAAAAGACATGAAATGTCACAACAACCTCTCTTATTTTTTGAAAATTTTGATGTTTGGGGAATTGATTTCATGGGACCATTTCCTCCATCTTTTGGATTTGTGTATATCCTTTTAGCTGTGGATTATGTGTCAAAATGGATAGAGGCCATCCCCACTAGAAAAGATGATGCTCAAACCGTGTCTAGGTTTCTTAAGTCCAACATTTTTTATCGATTTGGTATACCCAGAGCTGTGGTGAGTGATAGGGGAACCAATTTTTGTAATAGAGTCATTGATAACTTATTTTTGAAATTTGGGTTCACTCACAAAGTCTCCACTGCATATCACCCACAAACCAATGGACAAGCTGAAGTTTCCAACAGAGAGGTGAAGCACATTTTGGAGAAAATAGTAAAGCCATCCAAGAAGGATTGAAGCCTTCGCCTCGAGGAAGCACTATGGGCGTATCGGACTGCTTATAAAACACCCATAGGTATGTCCCCTTGCCGTTTAATCTATGGGAAGGCTTGCCATTTACCTGTGGAATTGGAGCATAAAGCATATTGGGCAATCAAACAATGCAATATGGACTTGGAATCTTCCGGAATGGAGAGGAAGTTGCAACTTCAAGAGCTTGAGGAATTAAGGTTAGAGGCATATGAGCATGCACGACTCTACAAAGAAAAAGCAAAATTGATGCATGACAAGATCATTAGGCGGAAAAGTTTCAAAGAAGGAGACAAAGTCCTATTATTCAAAGCTCGTTTCACTTTCAAACATGGGACTTTCAATACTCGTTGGGAGGGACCGTACTTGGTCACGAAGGTACACAATTTTGGTATGGTAGAGCTTCTACATGAAGAATCTGACACTCGAATAAAGGTGAATGGCCACCTTTTGAAGCTCTATTATGAGAACCAAAAACCACCATAAATATCAGGTTTTTCATCTCCTTCACTTGTTTCCTTTCTTTTTGCTTTTCACATTTACTATTTGTCTTAACGAGTTGGAGGAGAGCCATTTAGATAGTTTGCTTCTTTAGTTTTTCTTTCATTTTTTTCAATAATACTTTGGAGATCCCTTCCTGAATTTCTCTACATTTGCACTTCTTTTGCATTTTCATTGAGGACAATGTGTGTTTAAAGTGTGGGTTTCCCTATTTATTTTTCACATTGCATGACTGTTGATATTATGTTTCATTGAGGAAAATATGATTTGTTGGCCAATTGGTGCATTTTGTCGATAAACTTGGTGAACTTTACATTTTTTTTGTCATTCTGCATCTCTTCGCCGCGACGTATGGTCACTCGTCGTGGCGAAGCTTTTCTTCACAGTGCGTATACGTCGCGACGTCTACACGTCGCGACGTATTTCCATGTCATACGCCGCGACGTCCCATCTTGCAGGAATGATTTGTGTTTCATTTTTTCACTCAATCCAATTTGTTCTGCACCGGATTTTTGTGGCTGTTGTATTCAAAGGTTTTACTAGTTTTAAAATGATGCTTGAGTTTTTGAAAACACCTCATATTCTTTTAATAATAATTGGAATTGGCAAAAATTTGTCCCTTCACTTTTTCAAAACACAGTGAATGAAAGCATGCTAACAAAGTAGCATTTTAAGGTTTTGAGACTTGAGATTGTGCATAGAGACAATACCCTTGTTGGAAGGATATTGAGCCCAAATTTTCTTCTATCTTTGTGTGCGTCTGCTTATTTTATTCTTCTCTAGAACTTGTTTTAATTCTTAATTGAAGCTTAATGGACTAGATTTTTGTTGATATGATAGAGGCGTTCTTTCCTCCACCCTTGTCCCAAACACTGTCCCCATATATTTATCCCTTGCTAGCCCTTTGAGCCTTCTTGTTATGAGCATTTGCATTCATATTTTTATGGTGTCATTAGTTATTTTGCTTCGTTATATTTCATAAAAAAAAGTTCCAAAAAGGGAACAGAAAGTGTTTTTCATTTAAAAAAAAAGCAAGCTCAATAACAATTTATGCAGCATATTTTGCATGAACAAAAAATAAAGAAACATTCTGTTTATGGCATCAGTTCTTTGTTTAGTGCATGTGCTCATACTTTTTTTTTCTTTCTTTCACTTCATCCATTCATTTAGCCTTCCATACATTACAAGCCTAAAAGTCCTCTTGATCTTTGAAATGATAGTTCTTGTAGTGGAGAAATAGAATTGACACAAGCCTATGGTAGGAGATGAATTAAGCAGACTGAGAGCAAAAATATCCCTACACACAAGTGAGCTGAGCGCAAACACTATATCTTGAGTGATTCTCTTTTGTTCAATCTCTTGTACTTGAATTCTTTCAATGTTTATTTTAGTAGCACTCTTTCATTTTGCTGTGGTTGAATTCTTGGGAAATGGATTGAGTCAATGTCCTTTTTTTGTTTTGAGCATGGGTAGATATTTTCTTTTCCTCTTGTATTCTTTTTGACTCTTGTAAACTTTGTCCAGGAGTACAAAGGTCTAAGTGTGGGGGAATTTGATTGAGCCAAGTTTATATTATAAATTGGCTGCATTGTCATAGTTGCTTATGCATTTGTTGACTCCTAGTTGATGATTTTTGTGCTTAAATTGGTTCCTCATACATAGTTCTTTCAATTCGCAATTTGTCAGAAAATTGTCATGATTTAATTCTTATTTTTCCATAATTTTCATTGGGATAATTGATACTGCAAATTGTTATTATTTTATTGCAGGAACAAAGGAGTCAACGTCAGGAAGTCAACAGTCATAGGTCCATCCGCACATCGCGACGAGTTTTGATCCATACGGCACGACGAGCAAGTCACTTCCATACGTCGCGGTGAATATTAGTTCAGACGTCGCGACGAGCATGCAAATTCACACGTCGCGACGAATTTTTATTTATACGTCGCGACGTACGGGCGGATATTCGAACTTTTATGGAAAGTTTATCTCACTATTCCGACCCGACTCGTGCCCCATCATATAAAAACTTGCCGTTTTTAGGTCATGAGCAGACTTACACACGCAGAATCGAGACATAGAGTCTGGAGACAGGGAGAGGCGCATATTTTATTACTCAGGAAGTAGAGAGATGACACCGTCCTTTAACATCGTCTTCACATTTTCATCTCCGTCGATTACAACCATCAACATTGTCACCGTCAGTGTCTTCTGCCAACATGAGCATCGTTCCATCTCCAGTATCTGAGGGATCAACCAGAGTAATGCGTGGCTGAGTCAACCTTCCTCTTGAAGATGTAGTAATGGTTTGAGTTCACGGAAGCTTCAAAGGGGAGTATCATATAGTGTCGAAAGTTTAGTTATATTTGTGTAAAACTCTGAGTTAGAGATTGTATCGGTGTAGCTAGATTAGCATGGTTATAGTTTAATCATGTGTTGAACACTATATTGAGATTTGGACAAAGTAATTCGTAGAACTTTTGATGTTTAATATATGAAGTTTCATATATGTCGTTGGATATTGCATTTACGGTCTTCATCTGCCTAGTTGTGTTTGATTGAGATTGTTGTGTATTATCCAATTGACCGATTGCAATTGCTTGTCCATTTTCACACTAAGGTTTTTAACAAGGATTTAAATAATGGAGTTCATTAATTAAATCTTTAGACCTAAAGAGTCCTTTAGGGTTGATCTTTCGAAACTTAATGGATTATGCCCCTGAAAATCATTTTTGAACCGTGATAGCCTGCGCCATTTTCAAGAGGATTTCTGTCAATTTGATTTTCTATCTTACTCTTGTTAATTGCATTATTCCTAAAATTCCAAAAATATTCTTTTATACTTTTTGTCCATCTTGATTACTTTATCATTTTGACCAAAATACCAAACCCCATTTTATCAACTTCGATTGCAATTTTTGACATTTAGGCTAGGTTAGACCATTTTTATTTGGTTCCAATTAAGTGAGACGACCCGAGGTTGCATTCTATACCGCAATCTTGGAATTTCTTTTATTTGACCGGTTTCCAAGGATCGATCGTAAGATCGCATCGACAGAGCCGCGATCAATGTGAAATGAATGATTATGTGGGTTTGTGGTGGTCTCCTAATTTAAGTCAAGTGCACTTTGATAAAAGGCTTCTTCCGTATGCTCGTTAGTGGCATGAAGCTCCTTCATGGACTCCTCTAAGTTCACGACTACATAGGACCATTATGTGAAAATGTGTAGTACGTTCTGTTTTTGGATCCACCTAAGCCATTTTGAAGTGCTTATATGCTCATGATATGTTGATAAGATTGATGCATACATGATTTGTTTTATTTGTGAATTTGGTTGAAAATTTAAGAACCATGTATTTTATGATTCAATGAGATTTTTTTATAACCATGAACATTTTAAATGGTTTTGCTTGTTATTCGTTATAAACTTGTTACCCACGAGCTTTTAAACTCACCCCCTTTTCGTCCCATCTTCAGGTCAAGAAAATGAGATCGAGTAACCAAGAGTTGAGGCATCATTCTACTTTTCCAATGTTTATTATAAATTAAGTTAGATTTTGTAAAAGTAAGACTTTAGACACATTTCAAGAATTATTAGGTTTGGTATCTTTTGTAATTTAGGTTTTGATACTGATGATGTAATGTGGCTTGGAATACTACTAAAGCTTTTTAAATCCCTATTTTGTTGTAAATGAATTATGAATTGCGTATGGATGATGCTGAGTTGGAATTAAGTATATTTGAAGAAGTTATCAACTTGAGATGATTATTTTTGAACATGAATTATTGATGTATATATATATATATATATATATATATATATACACATATAAGTGAGATATTATGAAAAAAGGAAAGATAGGATTTTTGTGAATGATGAGAATTAGTTGTAAGGGATGAGTCAAATGAGTAGAGATTAAGGAGTTTAATGAAGTAAAGTTGGTAGTTGAATGGTTATGTTCATGACTTTCCAAGTGCACCTGCGACCACATCTGGTGAGTCTTGGGCCTCCTGCCTAGCTATGGCATGGACCCTGGCTTGGGATTGTGGTCGGCTGCCCTGTCCCTCAGGCCTCACGGAAGAACTCCCAGCTCTCCCTCTATCTCTACCTCTGCCTCTCTGTCTAGATCCACTACCTCTGCTATGCTAAACTGTGGTAGTACTCCCAGATCACCCACTGACAGTAGTCTGAGTCCCCAACGTAGCTAGACAATCTCTAATCTGGTGTTCTAAAAAGCCACATGAAAAATAAGCCCCTGTCATAGTCCAACACTCTCCATCGTGACTTTTTCCACAATGCTCACATGGGGGCCGCTGGTTCTGCACCGTGCCTCTTCCACTACCAACCTGCGTAAAACCACCCCTTTGTTTGAATCCTGACTGTCTGTATCCACCTGAAGATCTAAATTGTCTATTCTGGCGCTTACTGAGGCTCCTTCTAGAACTGCCCTGACTCTCACTTGGCCTCTTTCCTCTGGACCCTTACCTCGCCTCTGCTCGTTTCTCCTTCATCAGTTGTTCAATTCTAATTGAGGCAGCTCTCAACTAAGTGAAAGTGCCCATGTCTGACCTCGCCAACCTTGTCCTGATCTCCATGTTCAGCCCATTATCAAACCTCCTGCACTTATCTTCTTCAGTAGGAATCAGTGTAGTAGCATAACCCATCAATTCATTAAATCGGACCTCATAGTTCGCCACTGACATCTTACCCTGCTTCAGTTCCAAGAACTCTTGCATCTTCATGTCTAAGTAGACCTTGGGCATGTAGTTGTCCCTGAAAAATCTCAGAAAGTCCTCCCACTTTAATTGACAAGGCCTGGTGGTACTGTCTGGAACAGTCTTCCACCACTAGTAAGCTGGGTCCTGCAGTAATGATACTGCATAGTCAAACCTCTCATCAGGCTCGCAGTCCATCTGATCAAAAACCCTCTCAGTCCTCTCTAACCATCCCTTGGCCTCAGCAGAGTCTGTGCTACGATAGAAGTCCACAGCTCCCTGCTTCCGTAGCCTATCATACCTCCTCTCCCTTATCTCGGGAACTCTATGAGGCAACCCCTCAGATTGAGGTACCCAGGACTCTCTACTGGCTCCTACAAATCCTTGGTCAGCGGGTTGGTCAACCTGATCACCTAGAGCGGATGACCTACAAGAATTAATAACTTCAATCATTATCCGCATTGCTCAAGATATTTCATGCCTATCATTTCTATATGTTCCAGCAGATGGTAAACCATGCTCTGATACCACCTAAATGTAGCACCCCCTTACTGTAGGGTATACATCCGGATCTCCGAAGGTCATTCAGATACATATCCTATGATAAGGGCGAGCTACGATCGATCACTAGTTTCCCTTCGTATGGCATGGTAACATAATTCACTTATAAAGCATCATAAGAAGATCACAATATTTTAAAACCAACTTTTCTTTTTCTTCATTGCATTTCACAAAATCGAAGTTTACATTGACTTTCAACATTATCCATATGTACATCATCAGAAACCTAATACAATAGTACTACATGAATGAGGAAAGTGCATCAAGTTATCTAAACCACCCAAAAGAACTCCAGTTGATCGACCTTTGAGCCATAATCTCTCTCACTAATCACAATCTACCTGGCTAGTAAAGCCTCTTTAGTAGTTAGAGTCGTCTCTCGGTCCTGAAAAGACAACGTTGCAATTTTGGTGAGCTTTGCAAACTCAATGAGGTGTCCATCATCGATGATTCACTCAATTTATGCATCACATCATTACACATAACATATTAATCACAGCATGGCATAATCATAATGTATCACCTCTCACCTTCAGAACAATCATATCAATCATATTATTCATACGAAACGCACATATTAATTAGAATTACAATGCACGTGAGACTCATTTTTATTTATTATTGTCGTTATGACCGAGTGCCTTTTCATTCGCTCATATCCCTTAGTGGATATCGAGCAGTAGCATAATTTGTCCCATATCCCTTAGTGGATATCGGATACATTCACAATCGAGCCCGAGGCTCTAATCACATTCTGAGCTTTAAGTTTTTTTATCTTGGCGAATCTGGTCATAACTTCCTTTATCTTTCACGCATTCATGAAATGAATGTTTCACATAACATAATCTCAGTCAATCATATGGATGCATATTCACTTTTAGATCACATTCATAGTCAAACCTTAGTTCGACATTCAACAGAACTACTGAGCACATTTTTGCATTCATATGCATACTCATAACCTTCACATTTGAAACACTTATTTCGTCATGTTCACATACAAAGAGCACGTAATTAACTCATTTATACATCAGAATCACCGGAACTTCATTGTCCGAAATCAACACAATCGAACCACATCAATATCATCATTCAAAACATCTTCTACAACAAACAATTAATTGAGTGAGACCATCTAGGTTACTCATAGGTTACTCCCGAAGCTAATGCCTGGAAGATCCGGCAACATCTGGAAGTTGACGTTCCAGTTGCTCCTCTATAACAAATAACATATACGATATCACAATTTAAACCATTATGAGCGTTCAATAATGTACATGCATGAAATAATTTACGTACAATGCATGTTCATGATAAATCTCGGGTATCATTCCATGGTTCTTCTCAACACCATCCCCATACCAAAGTTCATTTAAGTATAACTAACACTTAGGTTTATGCCTCTTTAGAATCATTGAAATCACAATTCATTTCTCACTAACTTACTTTTATCTTAGTTCTATCGTCTCATTTTCTATCGTCTCATTTCTATCGTCTGCTTTTCCATCGTCTCATTTATATCGTCTGCTTTTCCATCGTCTTATTTCTATCGTCTCATTTTCTATCATCTGCTTTTCTATCGTCTTATTTCTATCGTCTTATTTTCTATCGTCTGCTTTTCTATCCTCTCATTTATATCGTCTCATTTTCTATCGTCTCATTTCTATTATCTGCTTTTCCATCTTCTTATTTCTATCGTCTCATTTTCTATGGTCTCATTTCTATCGTCTGCTTTTCTTCCGTCTGCTTTTCTATTATCTGTTTTCTTCTGTCTGTTTTTCTATCGTCTCGTTTCTATCGTATCATTTTCTATCGTCTGCTTTCTTCCGTCTGCTTTTCTATCGTCTGTTTTCTTCCGTCTGCTTTTCTATCCAGAACATCTCCACTTACAAGAATCATAACTTTTGACTCCGATATTCAAAATTTTCATACTATATACCATTGGAAAGATAAAAAGAAAGCTCTATAACTTTTCAGAAGGAAACTTTGCCAGAATCTATCTAAATCAAGTCTATATTTTCTCCCGAAATCAGAACACTAATTTTTACAATCAGCTTTCAACACTTTACCTTTAACTCATCTCCTACCCGAATTATCTCTTTCATCCAACTCCAAAAATCACTTTTACAACACTCAATGCTTATAACCTTTCAAACACTAAATTAACACCGTAACCAGATTTTTCATCCTCCAACAACACAGTGTTTATGAACGAACACATAAATGTCATTTTTCATGCAGCTGATAGTAACTTAGCAATTTGTTGCATGAATCCCCAACTTTAAAAGATTGATTTACTACTTACTTGCTGAAACTCCAAAATCTTCAAGCCCTAATCTCCAACAAATTTTCGTACTTCTCTGAGTGAAATGGTCAGCCCCTGGTTTTTCTTAGGATAGAGGACATAAATGGCAAAGTAGGTTTGGTGCAAGAAAGGAAAAACACAGAAGTCACTTAGAAGGTATTTGATGAAAAACTCTGTGTTTTCAAAAAGAAGTTCTTGAAAGATGATAATAAAGAAGGGACTTGGACAAGACTTAACCTGTCAATTCTCAAAGAATAGTAACCTACTTCTAGCAAGAGTACAAAAACCTAAGTTACACTTGTCACTTACCCAATACCCAAGTTCTAACTTAGTTTCGTTTGAAACTAACTCCCTCGACTGCCAACTTTACAATCCAACTATCTCCCAAGCTTCTTTTAATTTCTTGTTTCCTATTATATATAGATATACATATATAGATATACATGTATGTTTATACATATATACATATACATATACTCCATAATTTTCAAAGGAAACTCCTAAATTCACCAACACCTACAAATATGGCATTTCCACCAATCACTAATATTTCCAATATGAAAACATTCATAATTCTCAAATCAATCCAATTATACCCAGAATTATCATGTGCAAATAAATTCACTATTCATGTATAAGTGTATGGCATATCATGCATGAATATGGAAATGCATCTCCAACTCTCATTAGTCACTCACATTTACTATTCTAATCCTCCCACAAGTAATGGGATGTTACAAGATTGCTAAAGGAAAAGATTCAAAGGTAAAGGATTTGGATACTAGAAGAAGGAGAGGATAATGCAACGAGGATTTAAAGTTGTATCAAAGGAGACGATAATACTCCTAATCTTGTTTATGTTTTATTATCCTTATACCATATCATGTATGGATTAGCATGGTGATTTGGATTTGTTGGTTCTGTTGCAAGTAATGATTTCTTAAAAGTTTTGAAATCTATTGTTTCTCCAAATATAGCATGCTTTGTTTTTCCGATCCAACAAACAGTGGCCTGCTTCTTGAATTTCTAGAAGATTAGGGGCGAACCTGAAAAAATGCAAAATCCGGTGACTGATTTCTGAGAGTCGAGACAAGTGGCCCAGTCAGAATCGGAGAATGTCCGTAATTGCATGTTAGAATCACGACAAAAGAGGATACCTTGGCTGGGAGCCTTTTTAGGTATCGTAAAACTCTCTGAGCCGCTTGCATATGTATCTTTGTGGGTCTGTCCAAAAATTAAGAGAGTTATTGAACGACGAAACTAATGTCTGGTCGTGTTATGGTCAGGTATAAGAGCTTCCTAATGAGGCGACGATAACTTGTGATGTCAGTGTGGGGTTCTCCATCGACCGTCAATTTTGTTTATGGAACCATTGACGTAGATAGGGGTTTACATTCCAAGAAGCCATCTTCAGTCAACAAGTCCAGGGTGTACTTCCTTTGAGAGAGATTTATGCCGAGAGATGATCTGGCCAGCTCCAAGCCGAGGAAGTGCTTGACAACACCGAGGCCATTGATATGAAAGGTAAGATCTAGAAAATCTTTAGAGTTTTTGATGAGATTTAAGTCTTTTCTAGCTAATAGTACATCATCGACATAAATCAGAAGTATGATTAAAATATTGTTTTCAGTCTTTTGTGAACATGGAGTGATCTGAGGTAGACTGTTGGAATCCAATTGAAAGCAAATCAGAGGTGAGTTTTTCATGCCACTGTCTACTAGGTTGTTTAAGTTTGTATATGCTTTTCTTTAACTTATAGACCAGTTTTAAATCAGGTGAAGGAATTCCTGGTGGAGGCTTCATGTAGACTTCTTCGTGGAGATCGTCATGAAGGAAGGCGTTGTTGATGTCAAGCTAATGAAGGTGCCAGTCTTGAGATGCGGTGAGAGTAAGTAGTAGGTGAATAGTAGTATGCTTGACTATGGGAGAAAAGGCCTCGCTATAGTCCACACCAGCTTGCTGAGTGAAGTCCTTTGCCACAAGTCTTCTTTTGCATCGATGAACTGAACTATTCGGATTGAATTTATACTGATGTACCCATTTATAGTCGACTACTGATTTTTTAGGAGGTAAGTAGGTGATTTCTCAAGTTTCATTTTGAATTAAAGCCTTTAATTCTGCATTCATTGCTTCTTTCCATTCAGTGTGTTGCATAGCCTTATGATAGGATGTAGGTTCTGTCAAAGATGCAAGGACTAGAGAAAATTGTTTATATGCTGAGGATAGGTTATTGTAGGAGATGATTGTGGAAATTGAGTGAGGAGACGTGTGAGACAATGTAGGACAGATATAGTCATTCAAATAGGATGGTGGTTGAGTTTGTCTAGTAGGACGTCGAGATTGAGGTGTAGGTTAAGATGACGTAGATGGCTCAAAATCAGTTGGTGCTTGAGGGACATCATCAAGAGGGGAATCTTCAGTTAAGGGTAGGATTAGGCTTGATATGGTAGAACAGTGGTAGGGAAGGTCCTGAAAGGGAAAAGAATATTCATAGAAAATGAAATTCCTTGACAAAAAGAATTGTTTGGTGTCAAGATCAAAAATTTTGTAGCCTTTTTTCCCTTTAGAAAAACCAAGAAAAAGAACCTTTCTTACCCTGGTATCTAACTTCCCTCTGTTTGCTTCTTTAGTGGAAGCAAAGCAGAGACAACCGATCACTCTTAAATGTGTAAGAATATGATTAGTATTGAATATAACTGAATAGGGAGATTTGCTTAATTAAAGAGGGTTAGGAATTCGATTAATAAGAAAAACTGCATGTAAAACACGTTCTGACCAAAACTTGGTTGGAAGGTTGGCTTGAAATTTGAGAGCTCTTGCCATACTAAGAATGTGTTGATGCTTTCGTTCGACCTTCCATTTTGTTAAGGTGTCTCAATATAGGTGGTTTCATGCAAAACACCAATCTTGACAAAAAAAATTAGTCATTGAAAATTCAACTCCTTGATAACTTCTTATGCGTTTTATTTGTTTTGTGAATTGTCGCTCCATATAAGCAAAGAAATGTTTGATTAAGTCTCTAGTTTCTGACTTATGTTTCATTAAATATACCCAGGTCATATGGCTATGATCATTAACAATGGTTAGGAAAAATCAATAGTTATGAATGGAAGATGTATGGTAAGGCCCCCATGCTGAACCCCGCTTTCGGAGTCCAACATTCGAAGTTATTAAACTGAAACAGTACTTGTTCTCAATAATATTGAGCCTATTTTGGGACAATTAGCGTAACTTTCTCTATGGGTATCAGATTAAGGTATTCCTTAGATGGTTAGAAAGGGGACTTCAAGATCTACAATTTTTATGAGACATTAAAAACAAATTCTATCATCTATAAGGTCAAAAATGAACCAAATGATAGGGTCAGACGAAACTAGACGAAGGGTCAGATGAATTGGGAAAATTGTCATAACTTTCCCTAGAGATATCGGATTAAGGTGTTCTTTAGATGGTTTGAAACAGGACTTCAAGAATACAAATTTTATGAAGACCTTAAAGATAAATTCTATCATCAGTAGGGTAAAAAGTGGACCAGACGATAAGGTTAGACGAAACCAGATGAGATGAATAAGGAAAATTATCATAACTTTCCCTAGAGATATTGGATTAAGGCATTCTTTAGATGGATTGAAAGAGGACTTTAAGATCTACAACTTTTATGAAGATCTTGAAGACAAATTCTATTACTTATAAGGACCATAACTTTCAACTTTGATGTCAAAAAATTTGATACTATATGCTGTTGGAATGCTAGAAAGATAAACTACAACTTTCTAAAAGATAACTTTGACTAATTCAGCCTAAATTAGTCCAGTTTTTCCCCTAAAGTCAACACACAATTTCTACACCTAGGAAAGACTTAGATTATGAAACGCACAACTACAAAAGAAAGCGCAAGTACTCCTGGGGAACTTTTCAATTCTAAACTCATTTGCTAAAATCAAAGAAATTCATTCATAACTTTAATTACATATAAACATTATAAACAAAGGCACAACAAATAGCTCAAGCGTTCCATGGAAACAGAATGGAGAAACTAAAGTTTACCCCATGAACATGTTGGACCAATGGTGGTTGACAAATTAAATCTCACTTATGTTTTGATAATAATAAAATGTATAGAATTGGTTAAGAAATTGTTTAAGGTATTTTGGGATTGATATTCAATAAAAGAATTGTGCCAATCAAGATAGCATTAATCTTTGATGGGAAAGAGATTAATCATTGTGGAATCAAGATGGAAATTACCTTAAATGTGCAAGAGATATTCAAGGATGAAGATTATGGATAAGGAACTTCAAAGATATGTATCCCAACAATTAAAGATCAAGATTTCACGCAATATAATCGTTGAAGCCAACATAAGTCGACTAGCACATCATAAGTCGACTTATATATCAAGTGAGAACAACATATGTCGACTAGAACAACATAAGTCGACTAACATATGAAGGTATGTCAACACAAGTTGACTAATAGTACATAAGTCGACTTATCGAAGGAAACAAGTCGACTTACACAGCATAAGTCGACTTACTGAACAGCGGAGATGAATTTTACGTAAGTTGTTGACACAAGTCGACTTATACACTCGACAAGTCGACTTATGGGTACAACAAATAAATTCCAACAGTTCAATTAGCCACAAATGGAAAGGAGGATATTTAGGAACGGTCATATCAATTATACAACGGCTAGAATGGCTTCCAGCAGCTATTTTCTTCAAGTATAAAGAGTGGATGATTGATGAAGAGTGGATGGAAGTTCTACAAGTGAAAATACTCTTCTATTGCTTCAAAATTGTTCATTATTGTTCTTATCTTGTTACACAATTGTATTGAGCATTCGTTCTTCAATCTTTATATTATTTTTCTTACAATTTCAGTGACTAGTGAAGGTAGCTTGAGCCAGAAATCAAGCGGTATTGTAAGAGTTCACACTGAACTACAAAGTGTGTAATAAAGTGGTTTGCAAAATCCTAAGTGGGAGCTTAGGTAGAGGACGTAGTTCTTAGCACCGAACCTCTATAAAAAGAGTGTTTGATCTTCTTCCCTAATCTTTTCATTTAAATTTGTTTAAATTTTTTTGTGTAAATTAACTTCGATTTTATTGTAGAAAATTTTAAAAGATTTAAAGATCTATTCAACCCCTTCTAGATCGCTTACAATTGGTATCGAGCGTATATTGTAACACCTCACTCGCGTGACCCGAACCCGACATCGTTGGTGATTTCCGAGTCTGTGCCCCACGAGGGTGGCGTGCTACATCAGTCAGTCGAAACTCAGTATCAATATTTTTTTTACACTCATGTGCGCAGAATAGAAAGTAAACAATCTGAACCCACGTTCATAAATAAACATTTCCAGTTATTACAATCATTCAATAATCATTTACAAAAGCCATTTAATGAACAAAAAGCCATAACCAAATTGGGCTCACTATAAATACAGACATTCTTTTACAGAGATTTCGGAATCTAATTAAGGAGACATTAATGCAGACGCAAACTGATCCTGTCCTCTATCTATCCCTTGCGTACGGTAGATATACTCCCGTGTCAAACGGGGTACTCTTCAAGACCTGAAAAATAGATGCAAATTTTGGGTGAGTTTTGTGAACTCAATGAGAAACCATCATCGATGGTTCACTCAATTCATGCATTACGCAAATAGCGTACAACATATCACCATTACACATTCAGAATACCCTATAGCAGTTTACAGATTCTCATGCACTCTTACCTATTTCTCATTCACTGTATTCAATCATCACAATGTGTATGCAATGCATATGAGACTCTTTCCCATTTTATTTCAGTGTTATGACCGAGCGCATAAACAGTGATCAGAATTCAGTAGACGCGTCTAAGGAGTAGGAGAGCCCTCTGGGTATGCACTAACTCCCTTCGAGCTCCAGGCTCGTTTCAGTAAAAGTGGCGACTCAGGTCACAATTATCATTATCTGTTCATGTATCTGTGCATGAAATGCAATATGCCCAATATATCGCATTACAGTCAAAACCAATAATTGAAACAGTCATATCATATTGGAAACATAAAAGTTTCTCAATCTCACTCAGTTAACACTTCAATTTCAAATTTCCATTTCCTCGGACCTTCGGTCCAGTATTTCAGTCATAGACATTTTTTTCTCATTCACAAACAATCACTTTGGCATATCCAATCACTCAATCCCTCGGACCTTTGGTCCGAGATTTCAAACATAACAATTCACATACTGATCATTATTCAACACAGAATTCCAAGTACAGAACATTTAACAGTCAAAAATTAAGAAACCAACTAGGTTACTCACCTGTACTTCCGAGCTAAATACCTGGAAGACTCAATAACGTCGGTGGATCGACGCTCCAAATGTGCCTCTATAATAGTGCAATTGCATACACATTACCAAATGTATAGGCAGAACTATTTAAAGATGCACATGTATCAATGAAAAAGTGTACAATGCATGTTCGTGACATTCCCGGTATCATTTCATAAATCATACAGTACAAATGTTTCCCTATGTCCAAAGAAACCATAGACACTAAAATCGCTCAATTCGGACGTCAAAAGGTCCAAAAATCGCTACCCGATTCTCACTTTCACCTAACTAATTTTCGTCAATTTCGCTTCTAAAAAATTCCCACTTTCTCATAGAAATGAAATTAAATGATTCACGAATCCGATGCCTCAAGAATCAGGTCAATCGGAGGTCGAATGGACAAGTTATAAGCAAAAAAAGGAAAATATATGCTCCTAGTCGACTTGCTTGAGAATCCTAGTCGACTAATGCTACTGTGTATGTTCTAGTCGACTTATCTGAGGGTGCAAGTCGACTTATGCTACTACAATGGCAGTTCTGGACAAACGTCCACCGACATCCCAACTTTCACAACTCATAACTCCTTGCTCCGAATTCCAAATTGGACAAACTTGGTATCTATTTCATAGAGAAAAGAGAGATCTACAAGTTTCATGAGGACACAAAAGCCAATTTCACCTCTAAGGGTGTCAAAAATGCACTCAAAGTTATTGCCTTCATAATGACTCTCAAAACAATGCAACATTTTGTCAAAACAATGTAACATTTTGTAAAATTCATAACTTCTCATTCCCTTTGCCAAAAATTACAAGATTTATGCCAAATGAAAGATCAGAATGTGACCTATAACTTTCATGAACAACAGGAAATCAAATTCAATTGCTAAGTAGGTCAAACAATTTAATGAATGATTCTACCCACCGAAAATGCCTGAACTGAATAGTAATGTTATAAAAAGCATAACTTCTTGCACAGATGTCAAAAAATTGCATACTTTATACCTATGAAAAGATCAAACAGAATACTACACTTCTCATGAAGGCCTTAACAGTAAATTCCACCTCTAACAAACTCAAAACTGTCTTACAAGAGGCTTCCCTGATCACTAGTCAATAACCTAACTTAGGTCCAGTCTTTGGAAATTCATAACTCCCAATTATGACATCCAAAATTAACATGCTATATCTCATTTGGAAGCTAATTACTTACTCTACAACTTTCCAGAAGATCACTTGAGCCAATTCGAGTCACAAAAATCTGTAATTTAGCTTTCAATCACAATACTCACAAAACCTACACTCATGGCTGGGTTTCACCAAAATGCACATAACCAGTCAATAGTTAACAACTCATAACTCCCTATACATAGGGAAATTTTTTTTCAAACTTTCCATACCTCTAATTAACTCATAACTTTACATTTCTTCTTTTATAACCATGGTCTAATTCGGTCATTAAGAACATTCAAATCTTCCATTAACAATCAGCTTTAACATGCAGTCACAGGTTGGACCCTATCCGGCATAAAACCTTATAACTCATTCATTTCACATCCAATTAAGGTGATTAAAAGTTTCATTTTTCATAAAATCATATGGCTATCACTTATCCAAAGCCGGTTCGAAAATAATATAAATTGGATTTATTGTGATCTTTGCACACCTAACCTGTTTCTGTTCTCTTCTGTATCACTAAGGTTAGGAACAACCTTTACTTATTCGGACATAACTAGCAGAATCCTTATCAAATTAAAATTTCATTTCTACAGCTCTTAAATGACACATTTTTGAACATTTCGTAAGAAGAGCTCATCATCCAATTCCAACTCTAAGGTCCTCAAACAATTAACTTTCAGGTCTTAGTTCAATCTCGCTGGTGTTCTGAACCCGATTCAATTAGGGGCCTATTACTCTCATTTGGCTCACCCTAAAATCATGGAAAAATTCATGGAGATAGTAGACCTCTAGTTCTACAACTTCTTTTTTTTTTAGTTTCTCTAGATTCGAACATTAAACAGCTCAAAAAAAGTAAAAAAGTGGGGCCACGAATCTGTCTTTGCAATCTCAAACCATCCCAACTCAAGTTAATCATCATTTTTGTTCAACTTAGCCATGCAATTAACCTTAAGTAACATCACAAGTAACTATAAAGACATCATATAAACATATGATTTACCTTAAACAAGCTTCCACTCTTCTAGACTTCACAAGCTCACAATCCTCTCTAATTCTTTCCACCACACAATTATCATCATCACCTTGCAAAGGAAGCTAGGTTAGGCTCTTAGAAGCAAGATGAAGAGTAACAATTTTGGCTAGAACAAATAGAGACTTCAAGGGAGGAGAACCCACAAAGAAGGAGAAGGAAATCCCCCCAAAAACTCTCTTTTTCTCCTCCCAAAACTAGAAGTATCGAGAATGTAAAAGAGGGAGAGCATGAAGATGACTCATCATGCCACTTGGCATGAAATAGGAGAAAAAGACAAAATTCATCCAATGGCTCTAATTAATCCATGCAATGGGTCTAATTACAATCCCAAAATTATTTATCCAATATTCCAGTGCCATTGGGCAGAAATTTTCACTACCGAAAATCAACCGGTTCTCCACTTGGCCATTTTTTCGGTCCGGGAATTTTCTCCGGAAAAGTCCAGAAAAATTTCTATAATTTTCGTAAAATCTAAAACCTATAATGATCCATTCCGAATAAATTTTGAAGCCCATAAACCATATTTCCAATATAAAATCCCATGTAGGCACAAATACCGGGAAATATCATAAATGCATGTACAGTTATTTTTCATGTGCATAAATTCACTGTTCACAAATACTAGTATGCATAAAAATGCCAAATCAGTCCTATTCACTCTCACCCCCTGTCTAAATTACTCTTTTACCCTTGCCATCGGGGGTGGGATGTTACAACTCCCCCCTCCTAATAAAAATTTCATCCGCGAAATTCTCAGTCGTTGGTTCCATATGGTAGACATTGATCAGTGGTCATATGTCCCTATATGTCCCATACACTTCATCAATCAATGACACATTTTTTGAAAGATCACAATAAATAGACTTAATGAGTCGTTCAGTCACGTATTTGGCTATCTCAACTATCTCAGTTTATTTCAGAGTAGATCGTTATTTCCAACCCTATGCACTTATCACGTTTTATCAAGCCTTTTTCACCAGTAACATGCAGCCTAATTCATGCTCCATTGATACCCTTTTTGCCAGTTCTAAGTACACCTTATCAAGGTGATACTTACAATAAAACCCTTCATCTCGTCTTTGCCACTTCCCTTTCTTTTGGTACTAACATAGTGACACCTATGTCTATTTTGCTATAACCAGTGTTAATTCACCTAACCCATTTAGCCTATATATCTCATTGACTCTTAGCTCCGATTCATTTCTCCTTTGACAATTCACTGTTCTTTAGGGTTCACGACTCTATTCAGATATGCATTTTACTATATTTCATTTGTCCGATCCGGTTCCACCTAATCTAACTCATTCAGCTTTTCCTCACCACTTTCCTTCGTCTCACTCATCACCAAGATCTCGAATAGATTTGGTCTTTGACTATTATTAGGCACTTTTCAGTTTAATGCAAAAATGTACAATCCCTTATTGTGATCACCATCGTTATACCTATAGTCACTCAGAGCTATATACCAAGCTCATATTCCTATGAATTCCAAAATCTTTAAGCACTCCCCACTGTAGGAAATTCGAACATATAATCACAGAGTTCTATATGTCTAGCTTCGATCATTACTTACGCTTTTCTAATAATTCCTTTGCTCAAATCACCTTTGTCAGGTACACATACTTCTTCGTTTAATCACAAAATATCATTCTTCCGCTGTCACTCGAAAGATCAGATTCATTATGGGACTCAGTATTTTGACTCCTGACCTCTTAAACTCTCTTACTTCTTTCCAGTAGAGCTGAATCTAAACCTTCAATACACTAGTAATGTCTCAGTTTACCCCATCTTCAGCTTGACATTTTACACTCTTTATTGTCCTAGATTTGGAAACCCAATATCTACATTCGTTCTGTTTACTTGATGTTATGCATTCCTTGTTTTAGACTACACTCTACCTTTACCAGTATAGTATTGATTTGTGCATGCCTTTCAAACTCAATAATGTTCTCGAAATTACACACTTTATGCATTATAGGAATGCCTTAGCATATCTAAGGTCTCCAAAGCTTCAAACAATTTCTATCATAGCACCAATACCACTTAGTGAAACTTTAGTATACACTGCCCAATCTCCAAAGGATATGCTTATCATCAGTGTTAAATTTCTCCATGATTCATCTCATTTATGATCATAGTCTCCAATTGATATCATTTATTTACCATGCATATATCTCTATTGGGGTATTGCTATCTTCAACAGACATCACTCAATTTTGTTTTCCTTGAGTCTACAATTGCTTTATTTTCGATCCCTTAATGAAGGTGACATTACCTCATGTCATTTTCAGTTTCCCCTTAGGACTTCTTGTCTCTATTTCTCTGTTCATTTAATTTTCTTTCAGTCACATTGATATATGCCAATGCCTATTCATTCGTACTCGTACCTTCATACATTCCATTTCATTGAGTATTTCACTTTGTGGGTTGGTATTATTTTTCTTAGCTTCAATTTAGATCTCCCTTTGCATCAAATCTTATGGAGATCGATTTTCTTCACATTGCAATAAATCCACTCACGTAGTTGAATCCTCTACATTACTGTACACACAATGCATATAATCTCAGTAGTATATTCCACTTGTTATGCCTGAATCTCCTCTCGAAACATGACTCTATTTCATTTTTGATTTAGTACATACTTATTTTCGATTTGTTCCCATCATGACCGCTATTTACTTGAATCGTCTGTTCATCTTAACTCAATTTCTTGCTACAATCATCGATACAGTTCACGAAATTCTCATCAACCAACTATTTTCCATAATTGCTTTTCAATCGTTTAATCATTCGTAGTATCTCACAAGGATCAATTTCAACTATACTTGTTGTCTCCAAGTTTATGCCATAACCTGAATGCATAACTTGAATGATCGGAACATCCTTTGCACTAAGGTTCTGTGAGGCACTAAACAATTTCTTTGACACTCCCACTTGGTATATACATCACAAAAATCATTTCATCTCATCCGAGGATCAATTAGTAGCTTATACTACTAAGGATTCTACAAAACTCTTTTCCGTTTGTGCCAATCCTCGAATAGAGGAATTATTTCATAATCGTGTCTTTCTTCTTGCCTCGAATTCTTCATGTACGTTACATCATTTGAACTTTTTAATTTCCTCCCGAACGAGCACTATAAATTATGACCCCTTACACTATAGGAACTATGATTAGCACTTAGTCAATAAATCACCGATCGTTTCCTCTATTATTTCCACACATAAGCTCAATTGTTTCACTATCCAATGTATACTCACAAAGGTGAATTACCCTCAACTCGACAACTCTTTTCATATACCACTATTATTGTTTCATTATCATTGTCCTTATTTCACTATCACTATCATTGTTTCCTTTCCCACTTGTCATTGTACTTCTTTTCACATAGTTTTAGTCCCATCTCATTTACATGCAAGCTTGGCCTTTTTAAGGTCATATCAACTTGACTTATACATTGTCATCTCGTTCTTACAACTTATCTCTTTAATTCCTCAACCGATCCATGATAGGGTATTCACCTTGATAGTACATTCGGGGACACATCACCCAAAACACGACGAAATATTCATTCATGAATATAGATACAACGCATCTCTATCTATTTACCCATCTATTTACCATTTCTGTTTCCATATACATATATTCAATCAATCCAGAATTTTTCGATACACTATCAGTAGAAATTTCTAGTCTTCCTTTTTCCCTTACTATCCCCTTATACTGATTCACAAACTCTTAACACAATATTCGCATAACTATTTTGGTCCCAAACTCATGCGCTCATGATCATAACCATTTCACGAGTTCATTTCAGTTCATCTGTACACTTTCGTCTCACCATTTCTACTTCTTCCTAACCTTAGAATCACTTCGCTCTTTTGTTTAAAAGTAGACCGTTACGATACAATATTGATATCATTACAATCTCGCTATCATCATCTATGATATCCACTAACAAAAATGTAGTGAATCCATATCTGCCTGATCAGACCATATACTTTTTGCTCATTTCCAATTGTTCCCATTTCGTCGCATATACAAGTCAACACTTTCATTACCTCATCATCTCGAACTTTGAATCTCAAATAGGCATACTTTAACCGATATATTTCTCATATCCATAGTGGACCTCTCCAAGCTATAGAACTTTTCGTTTTCTTTCGCCGTAATATTACCACTTTAAATCCCCTGATTCACTTTGATATTATTTCTTTCCTCAATCAGCCCATGCCAACGTAGTCATACTTATATCACAATCGAAGGTTCTTAACCACAGTACTCTATAGCTATCCTTATCCATTTATATATATATATATATTTCCTTTTTCCTTTTCCCATTCCTAATTCTCATACACTTTCATGGGCTCACATTCTGATACATTCTCACTTTTCTCACACTTAAACACAAGTTCACACGTAGGATTTATACTCGTGCGTCTCAGACTAGGGATCAGTTGCCATGTTCTGCAACGACACGACTCAAATGCATGTAACTTAACCTATGTTTCAGACTGTGCCCAGATAAATTCGTACTTCTGGGCTCTGATACCACTTAAATGTAACACTCCACTCCCGCGTGACCCGAACCTGACATCGTTGGTGATATCCGAGTTCGTGCCCCGCGAGGGTGGCGTGCTACATCAGTCAGTTGAAACTCAGTATCAATATTTTTTTTTATACTCATGTGCGCAGAATAGACAGTAAACAATCTGAGCCCACGTTCATAAATAAACATTTCCAGTTATTACAATCATTTAATAATCATTTACAAAAGCCATTTAATGAACAAAAAGCCATAACCAAATTGGGCTCACTATAAATACAGAGCATTCTTTTATAGAGATTTCGGAATCTAATTAATGAGACACTAATGCAGACGCAAACTGATCATGTCCTCTATCTATCCCTTGCGTACGGTAGACATACTCCCGTGCCAAACGGGGTATTCTTCAAGACTTGAAAAATAGATGCAAATTTTGGGTGAGTTTTGCGAACTCAGTGAGAAACCATCATCGATGGTTCACTCAATTCATGCATTACGCAAATAGCATACAACATATCACCATTACACATTCAGAATACCCTATAGCAGTTTACAGATTCTCATGCACTCTTACCTATTTCTCATTCACTATATTCAATCATCACAATGTGTATGCAATGTATATGAGACTCTTTCCCATTTTATTTCAGTGTTGTGACCGAGCACATAAACAGTGATCATAATTCAGTAGACGAGTCTATAGAGTAGGAGAGCCCTCTGGGTATGCACTAACTCCCTTCGAGCTCAAGGCTCGTTTCAGTAATAGTGGCGACTCAAGTCACAACTATCATTATCTGTTCATGTATCTGTGCATGAAATGCAATATGCCCAATATATTTACAATGGCTCTAATTAATCCATCCAATGGGTCTAATTACAATCCCAAAATTATTTATCCAATATTCCAGTGTCATTGGGCAGAAATTTTCACTACCGAAAATCAACCGGTTCGTCACTTGGCGATTTTTCCGGTCCTGGAATTTTTTTCGAAAAAGTTCAGAAAATTTTTATAATTTCCGTAAAATGTAAAACCTATAATGATCCATTCCGAATAAATTTTGAAGCCCATAAACCACATTTCCAATATAAAATCCCATGTAGGCACAAATACCGGGAAATATCATAAATACATGTACAGTTATTTTTCATGTGCATAAATTCACTGTTCACAAATATCAGTATGCATAAAAATGCCAAATCAGTCCTATTCACTCTCACCCCTGTCCAAATTACTCTTTTACCCTTGCCATCAGGGGTGGGATGTTACAACTCCCCCCTCCTAATAAAAATTTCGTCCGCGAAATTCTCAGTCGATGGTTCCATATGGTAGACATTGATCAGTGGTCATATGTCCCTACATGTCCCATACACTTCATCAATCAATGACTCATTTTCCGAAAGATCACAATAAATAGACTTAATGAGTCATTCAATCACGTATTTGACTATCTCAACTATCTCAGTTTATTTCAGAGTAGATCGTTATTTCCAACCCTATGCACTTATCACGTTTTATCAAGCCTTTTTCACCAGTAACATGCAGCCTAATTCATGCTCCATTGATACCCTTTTTGCCAGTTCTAAGTACACCTTATCAAGGTGATACTTATAATAAAACCCTTCATCTCGTCTTTGCCACTTCCCTTTCTTTTGGTACTAACATAGTGACACCTATGTCTATTTTGTTATAACCAGTGTTAATTCACCTAACCCGTTTAGCCTATATATCTCATTGACTCTTAGCTCCGATTCATTTCTCCTTTGACAATTCACTGTTCTTTAGTGTTCACGCACTCTATTCATATATGCATTTTACTATATTTCATTTGTCCGATCCGGTTCCACCTCATCTAACTCATTCATTTTTCCTCAGTCACTTTCCTTCGTCTCACTCATCACCAGTATCTCGAATAGATTTCGGTCTTTGACTATTATTAGGCACTTTTCAGTTTAATGAAAAAATGTACAATCCCTTATTGTGATCACCATCGTTATACCTATAGTCACTCAGAGCTATATACCAAGCTCATATTCCTATGAATTCCAAAATCTTTAAGCACTCCCCACTGTAGGAAATTCGAACATATAATCACAGAGTTCTATATGTCTAGCTTCAATCATTACTTACGCTTTTCTAATAATTCCTTTGCTCAAATCACTTTTGTCAGGTACACATACTTCTTCGTTAAATCAAAAAATATCATTCTTCCGATGTCACTCGAAAGATCAGATTCATTATGGGACTCACCATTTTGACTCCTGACCTCTTAAACTCTCTTACCTCTTTCCAGTAGAGCTGAATCTAAACCTTCAATACACTAGTAACGTCTCAGTTTACCCAACTTCAGCTTGACATTTTACACTCTTTATTGTCCTAGATTTGGAAACCCAATATCTACATTCGTTCTGTTTACTTCAGTATTGTCTATTCACTGTTTTAGACTACACTCTACCTTTACCAGTATAGTATTGATTTGTGCATGCCTTTCAAACTCAATAATGTTCTCGAAATTACACAATTTATGCATTATAGGAATGCCTTAGCATATCTAAGGTCTCCAAAGCTTCGAACAATTTCTATCATAGCACCAATACCACTTAGTGAAACTTCAGTATACACTGCCCAATCTCCAAAGGATATGCTTATCATCAGTGTTAAATTTCTCCATGATTCATCTCATTTATGATCATAGTCTCCAATTGATACCATTTATTTACCATGCATATATCTCTATTGGGGTATTGCTAACTTCAACAGACATCACTCAATTTTGTTTTCATTGAGTCTACAATTGCTTTATTTTCGATCCCTTAATGAAGGTGACATTACCTCACGTCATTTTCAGTTTCCCCTTAGAACTTCTTGTCTCTATTTCTCTTTTCATTTAATTTCCTTTCAGTCACATTGATATATTCCAATGCCTATTCATTCGTACTCGTACCTTTGTACATTCCATTTCATTGAGTATTTCACTTTGTGGGTTGGTATTATTGTGCTCTCACGATTTGTTGTGCTCTCACGATTGAGGAAAGAAATCGGGTGAACTCATGTACGAGTGCTAAAGAAATGTGGGAAAGACTATACATCACTCATGAAGGAACCAATCAAGTTTGAGAGACAAAAATCAACATGCTTCTCCATGACTATGAAATGTTTGTCATGAAGGAAGGTGAGTCTATTTCCATTATGCTTGATCGTTTTGTAGAAATCATAAATGAATTAGGCAACCTTGGAAAGCATATGACGGATAGCAAGAAGGTGAAGAAAATTTTTCGCTCACTACCGAAGGAATGGGACTCGCATGCCACTGCCATTATGGAATCCAAGGATCTAAATCATTTGGAATTCAACGCCTTGGTGGGATCACTTATCAACTATGAGATCATTCTCAAATCTAGAGGAGGTAGAGGTAAGTCACAAAAGTCAATTGCTTTAAAGGCTAGTATTTCTTCTCTTGATGAAAGTGATGAAGAAATAGATGAAGAAGAGGATGATGAAGAAATAGCAATGTACGCCAGAAATTTGAGAAAATTCAAAGGACTTCTCAAAAATCGAAGGAAAGAATTAAGTGCTGGAAGAAATGAAGAAAGAAAGAAGTACACCATGGAAAGAAGGACCAAAACCACATCTTCCACTTCAAATTTCCAGAAAAGTGACAAATATGACAAAGGGAAAAAGAAAGCTAGCCTAGTAGCCACTTGGAGTGATGATGAGGAAGCATACCAAAGCAATGATGAAAACAACTTAGCTCTTATGGCTAATAGCTCCTCAACAAGTGATGACGAAGATGAGGTAACTTTCATTGATCAAGATCTTATAGATTCTTTTAATGCTTTACAAATCGATTTTGAAGAAGCTATTGAAATCAACAAGAAATTGAGAAAACAAATAAGAGAGCTAGTTGCTGAAAATAGTGTCTTGCATGAGACTATTGATGATTTAGATTGCACTAAGGAAGATCACTCTACATGCCTTGCTGAAAAAGAAAATCTTACTTGTGAGCTTGATAGACTTAGAAAAGAATTTTCTTATGTGGTTGAAAAATTTGCTCGTGGGAATGAAAAGTTTGAAAAGATGTTATCTTTACAAAGATATTCATTTTCTAAACATGGTTTAGGATATGATCCATTTGATAGAGATTGTTCTTTGATTTCTAAATTTACTAAAGATGGCAAAGTTGCTAAATGTGCTAGATGCTTAAAAGATGGTCATATAGAAATTGCATGTAAAAGTATTAGAAGATGTATTAATGTGAAGAAAATCTGGGTAGTAAAAGGTATAGCACCTCCTAATGTGGTTTATATGACTAACCAAAATGGACCCAAATTGGCTTGGGTACCAATGAGTAGAAAGAATGTTTCAGTTATAGGTACAAGCAAGGAATGAAAATCCACCAAGCACATGGTACATTGATAGTGGATGTCGACTAATTGGTAACAAGTCTTCTAACAAGTCAACTTGTGTGGGTCAATAAGTCGACCTATGATGTACACAACACTATGGAAATGAAGAAATTTCAGGTTAAGTCGACTTATAAAAATCGACAAGTCGACTTATAAGGGTCGATAAGTCGACTTATGGAAGTAAAACAAGTCGACTTATGTTTACACGGGTTCCATTGTTGGATTGTTATGTTATGTAATGCATTTGCATTTTCTTTGTGTTTGCTTATAAACTGCCAGTCGAATATAAGTTATCTGAGTCTTCTTTAAAAATTCTCTTTTTCTCAAAATCTTCGAAAACATATTCTCTTCCACTTTTGAGATTTATTCATGATGATGTTTCTCCACCATGATGGTTTTTCTATCTAGCCAAGACTAACATTTCATATTATTTATATTTGCTTGCTACTTGAGACTACTTTTGTTTGATGACTAGCTTCTCTATTTAATGTGATTGTGATATTTCATCTATTGTTGGTTTGTATTAGTTGTTTTGATTATGACAAAAAGTGGGAGAAAAATGAGAAATTGGATATTCTTTAGTTACTTGATTAAAGGGGGGGGGTATGTGTCTATCATGATTTCAAATTACTTTTATGAATTTGATCTTACAAGGTTATTAAATTCAATGATTTATATGATTGAGGGGGAGACTTCTAACCAAAATGACAAGGTATAAAAACCTTGATCAATGTTTCTTTGTTTCCATTTCTTAAACAATTTCTAAGAGTTTTGTCATTATCAAAAAGGGGGAGATTGTTGGACCAATGGTGGTTGACAAATTAAATCTCACTTATGTTTTGATAATAATAAAATGTATAGAATTGGTTAAGAAATTGTTTCAGGTATTTTGGGATTGATATTCAATAAAAGAATTGTGCAAATCAAGATAGCATTAATCTTTGATGGGAAAGAGATTAATCATTGTGGAATCAAGATGGAAATTACCTTAAATGTGCAAGAGATATTCAAGGATGAAGATTATGGATAAGGAACTTCAAAGATATTTATCCCAACAATTAAAGATCAAGATTTCATGCAATATAATCGTTGAAGCCAACATAAGTCGACTAGCACATCATAAGTCGACTTATATATCAAGTGAGAACAACATATGTCGACTAGAACAGCATAAGTCGACTAACATATGAAAGTATGTCAACACAAGTCGACTAATAGTACATAAGTCGACTTATCGAATGACACAAGTCGACTTACACAACATAAGTCGACTTATTGAAGAGCGGAGATGAATTTTACGTAAGTCGCTGACACAAGTCGACTTATACTCTCGACAAGTCGACTTATGGGTACAACAAATAAATTCCAACGGTTCAATTAGCCACAAATGGAAAGGAGGATATTAAGGAACGTTCATATCAATTATACAACGGCTAGAATGGCTTCCAGCAGCTATTTTCTTCAAGTATAAAGAGTGGATGATTGATGAAGAGTGGACGGAAGTTCTACAAGTGAAAATACTCTTCTATTGCTTCAAAATTGCTCATTATTGTTTTTATCTTGTTACATAATTGTATTGAGCATTCGTTCTTCAATCTTTATATTATTTCTCTTACAATTTGAGTGACTAGTGAAAAGTCACTTGTGAGGTAGGATTTATGACAGAAGACAAATCATTTATAAAGGTAGCTTGAGCTGAAAATCAAGTGGTATTGGTAGGATTTGTGCCGAAAGACAAATCAAGGGTAAAGGTAGCTTGAGTCGGAAATCAAGCGGTATTGTAAGAGTTCACACTGAACTACAAAGTGTGTAATAAAGTGGTTTGCAAAATCCTAAGTAGGAGCTTAGGTAGAGGACGTAGGTCTTAGCACCGAACCTCTATAAAAACAATGTTTGATCTTCTTCCCTAATCTTTTCATTTAAATTTGTTTAAATTGTTTTTGTGTGAATTAACTTATGATTTTATTGTAGAAAATTACGAAAAGATTTAAAGATCTATTCAACCCCCCTTCTAGATCATTTACAGAACAGAATGTCTAATTTTGGAGCTCATATGCCATAAGCGGGTAGCTAGGAGAAGGCTCTTGTCAACGTGCACATGACGAACAAAATGGTTCCACTCTCGCCTAAACAAAAGCACATATTCGTTTTCTCATATGCTCATATTTTGATGCTTTGTCTTCTTTTCATTTAATACAACAAGTTATGACCTCTTTTGAGGTATAATATATTCATATCTCATCATGCATTTTCAACTTTTACAAACAAGTCAATTTCAAACAAATCAATTTTAACATACACATAAAAGCAAGAATTTGACCAATTACACTATAACCATAAATATGTTACCCACCTAATTTGCTTGCGAAAATCCAAGTTAAGCTTACTTTTCCCCTTACTTTTAGGTAGGAATCCCTTGGTTTCCTAAAACAACCAAGGTTCCATTCAAAAAAACATTCTAATAAAATTCATAAACTTCAAAAAAACAAAATTTCAACAAACAAAAATTAAACTCAAATCTAACCTTCCTATAGTTCATCTAGGTTAGAAAACCTAAGACCTAGTTTGGAAACCCTAAAATCAATTGGGTTCTCCAAATCTATCTTTTTCCAAAACAAACCTTTCATTGTCTACACAAACCTCTTTTCTTTTTCTCTAACTCCTTCATCCTCATCACAACCCATTCCTTTAAGAAAGCAAGAAGAAAAGATGGTTAACCCACCTTAATTGGATGCTGTGTATAAATTGTCTTTATTGCTTATGGTCAAGGAAAATTGTGAAATGTAATCAAGTTTGTAACAGTGTGAGTATACGTTATATGACATGGTATGTTGCATGAGTTGGGCGAACCATCGATGATGGTTCCTCACTGTGTTCGCAAAACTCACCCAAAATTTACAAATATTTTTCAGGACTCAGAAGAATACCCCGTTAGGTTCATGGGAGTATGTCTACAGCATTCAAATGAAGAATAGAGGTCGGGATCAGTCTACGTCTGCATTAGTGTCATCCTTTTATTATTCATAAAATTGTATTCCGCAAGCTCTGTAAATTAATACTTTGTATTTATAGCGGGCCCAATTTGGTTATGGATTGGTATACATTAAATGACTATTTTAAATTATTGTTGAATGTTTGTAATGACTGGAATGGTATACAAATTAACGCAGGCTCGATTGTCTACTGTTTTTCGCGCGTATGAATGTTTACAAAAAAAAAACTTTGATACTGAGTTTACTGAGTGATGTAGCACGCTACCCTCGCGAGGCACGGATTCGAATATCACCCGATGTCGAGTTCGGGTCACGCGGGAGTGGGGTGTTACATTTAGGTGGTATCAGAGCCCAGAAGTACAATCTTACATGGGCATTTTGAAATATATACCAAGTGATATGCATATGCATAGTAGTTATGTCGTAGCAGAAAACAGCGACTGATCCCCTAGTATGAGTCACATGCATGAGCATTTCCTTAAGAGTTGGAACGGTTAATAGCACTAAGAAAATTGGTGGTTTGACAGAATATGAGGAAATAGAGGGTTATGGATATTTTGGAAATAAGAAATGTATCTGGTCTTGTATGATGGAAACAGGTTCACCTCTATTGGGATATGGATCCTTAGGGGTGATAATAGGTATGTTGTTGAGGGTTGATTGAGGGAAATGAACATATGAGAAAAAAGGGAAACTAAGGTGTATAGATGAAATGAAATGAACTCGTGAAACGGTTATGATCATGAACACGTGAGCATGGAACCCAAATGGTTATGCTAATCTTGTGCTAAGAGTTTGTAAATCAGTATAAGGGGATATTAGGGGAAAATTTAGACTGGCAATTCCTGCTGATTGCACATCAGAAATTCTGGAGTAGTTGAATATATATATATCTAAGGGAAAAAGAAATGGTAAATGGATGGATAAATAGATAAAGATGCAGTGTATCTGTATCAATGTAATATTTTGTTGTGTTTTGGTGATATGTCTTCGAATGTGATATAAATGTGAATATCCTATCATGGATTGTTTGAGGAAAGATAAAGAGCTAAGTAGCAATAATGAGATTAAAGCGTATACGCCAGGTTGACATGACCTTAAAAGGTCAAGCTTGAACTTAAAATGGTTGTATGACTTACTGACATAAGAATTTTGTTTTGATATGGGAATAAAGCGGTGTGAAATGAAATTTAATGACAAGTGGATATATGAAACGAATTGTCGCGTTTAGGTTGGTTCACCTTTGTAAGTATACATTGGATAGTGAGTTCACCATGATTGGTGAAACAATTGAGCTTATGTGAAAAGTATACGTGAAAATAATTGAGGAAACGATCGGAGATTTATTGAATAAGTGCTAATCATAGTTCCTGTAGTGCAAGGGTCATAATTGATAGTGCTCGTTCAGGAGGAAATTAAAATTTCAAATGATGTAACATACGTGAAGAATTCGAGGAAAGAAGAATGACACTATTATGAAATAATTCCTCTGTTCGAGGATTGGCACAAACGGAAAAGAGTTTTGTAGAATCCTTAGTAGTATAAGCTACTAATTGGTCCCCGGATGAGATGAAGTGATTTTGGTGATGGCTATACCAAGTGGAAGTGTTAAAGAAATTGTTTAGTGCCTCACAGAACCTTAGTGCAAAGGATGTTCCGATCATTCAAGTTATGCATTCAAGTTATGGCATAAACTTGGGGACAGCAAGTATAGTTGAAATTGATCCTTGTGAGATACTACTAACAATTAAACGATTGAAAAGCAATTATAGAAAATAGTTGGTTGATGAGAATTTCGTGAACTGTATCGATGATTGTAGCAAGAAATTGAGTTAAGATGAACAGATGAGTCAAGTTAATAGCGGTCATGATGGGAACAAATCGAAAATAAGTATGTACTAAATCAAAAGTGAAATGCAGTCATGTTTCGAGAGGAGATTAAGGCATAACAAGTGGAATATACTACTGAGATTATATGCATTGTGTGTACAGTAATGTAGAGGATTCAACTACGTGAGTGGATTTATTGCAATGTGAAGAAAATCGGTCTCCATAAGATTTGATGCAAAGGGAGATCTAAATTGAAGCTAAGAAAAATAATACCAACCCACAAAGTGAAATACTCAATGAAATGGAATGTATGGAGGTACGAGTACTAATGAATAGGCATTGGCACATGTCGATGTGACTGAAAGGAAATTAAATGAAAAGAGAAATAGAGACAAGAAGTCCTAAGGGGAAAACTGAAAATGACGTGAGGTAATGTCACCTTCATTAAGGGATCGCAATAAAACAATTGTAGACTCAAGGAAAACAAAATTGAGTGATGTCTGTTGAAGTTAGCAATACCCCAATTGAGACTTATGCATGGTAAGTAAATGGTATCAATTGGTGAATATGATCATAAATGAGATGAATCATGTAGAAATCTGACACTGATGATAAGCATATCCTTTGGAGATTGGGCAGTGTATACTGAAGTTTCACTAAGTGGTATTGGTGCTATGATAGAAATTGTTCGAACCTTTGGAGACCTTAGATATGCTAAGGCATTCCTATAATGCATAAATTGTGTAATTTCGAGAACATTATTGAGTTTGAAAGGCATGCACAAATCAATACTATACTGGTAAAGGTAGAGTGTAGTCTAAAACGGTGAATGCATACAATCAAGTAAATGAGCGAATGTAGATATTGGGTTTCCAAATCTAGGACAATAAAGAGTGTAAAATGTCAAGCAGAAGATGGGGTAAACTGAGACGTTACTAGTGTATTGAAGGTTTAGATTCAGCTCTACGAAAGAGGTAAGAGAGTTTAAGAGATCAGGAGTCAAACTGGTGAGTTCCATAATGAATCGGACTGTTCGAGTGACATCGGAAGAACGATATTTGGTAATTTAAAGAAGAAGTATGTGTACCCGACAAAGTGACTTGAGCAAAGGAATTGTTAGAGAAGCGTACGTACGGAATACGCTAAAAGTGTATTTTTAGCGACGAAGGATATAGAGCTCTGTGGTTACATGTTGGAATTTCCAACAGTGGGGAGTGCTTAAAGGTTTTGGAATTCATAGGAATATGAGTTTGATAACAATGGTGATCACATGACAGGATTGTACATTCTTGCATTGAGTGTGTGAACACTAAAGCACAGTGAATTATTAAAGAAGAAATGGATCTGAAATAATAGTCAATGAGATATGAAGGATCAATGGATTAGGTGAATGAAAACCTGGTATAGTGAAATGGACATAAGTGTCAATGGGTTAGCACCAAAGGAAAGTGAAGAATCGAAGACGAGGTGAAGTGTTTTTGTAAGTATCACCTTGGCAAGGTGTACTCAAAATTGGAAAAAAAAAGTATCAATGAAGCTATATGAATTGGTCTGTATGTTACTGGTGAAAGAGGTATTGGATTTATAAAACGTGATAAGTGAATAGGTTCGGAAATAATGATCTGATCCATAGCATACGGAATAAAGTTGGTGCCTACTCTGAAATGGTCAAGTGAGATAGTTAAGATAGTGAGATAGCCAAATAAGTGACTGAAAAACTTATTAAGTCTGTCTACTGTGATCTTTCGAAAAAATGAGTAATTAAGTGATGAGGTGTATGGGAAATGTAGGGGGTTATGACAAATGATCATTTTCTACCATATTGACCCTTCGACTATGAATTTCGCGGACGAAATTCTTATTAGGAGGGGGGAGTTGTAACATCCCACCCCCGACGGGAAGGATAAAATAGTAATTTGGTCAGGGGTGAGAGTGATTAGGACTGATTTGGCATTTTTATGCATACTGGTATTTGTGAATAGTGGAATTGTTGCACATGAAAAATAACTGTACATGCATTCATGATATTTCTCGGTATTTGTGCCTAAATAGGATTTTATTTTAGAAAATGTGATTTATGGGCTTGAAAATTTAATTGGAGTGGATTGTTATGTGTTTTATATTTTCAGGAAATTTTAGGAATTTTTCTGGACTTTTTCGGAGAAAAATACTGGACCTAAAAAATCGCCAAGTGGCGAGCTGGTTGATTTTCGGTAGTAAAAATTTCTACCCAATGGCACTGGAATATTGGATAAATAATTTTGGGATTGTAATTAGACCCATTTGATGGATTAATTAGAACCATTGGATGAATTAATTAGAGCCATTGGATGAATTTTGTCTTTTTCTCCTATTTCATGCCAAGTGGCATGATGAGTCATCTTCACACATTTACATTCTCGACACTTCCAAAATTGGGAGGGAAAAAGAGAGTTTTTGGGAGATTTCCTTCTCCTTCTTTGTGGGTTCTCCTCCCTTGAAGTCTCCAATTGTTCTAGCCAAAATTGTTACTCTTCATCTTGCTTATAAGAGCCTAACCTAGCTTCCCTTGCAAAGTGATGATGATGATTGTGTGGTGGAAAGAATTAGAGAGGATTGTGAGATTGTGAAGTCTAGAAGAGTGGAAGCTTGTTTAAGAGGCACATTTGGAGCGTCGATCCACCGACGTTACTGAGACTTCCAGATATTAGCTCGGAAGTATAGGTGAGTAACCTAGATAGTTCCTCAATTATTATCTGTTTATATTTTGCACTTATACAACTGTGGAGAATAATGGTGGGATTAGTGACTGTGTTTGTTTATGATTGGGTTCCGGACACGGATGGTCCGATGAATTGGGAGATCTGACATAGAAGTATTCTTGACGTGATAATTGTGAAATTGCTTGCTATTACTGTGGTCAATTGCTTGCTATTAATGTGATCAATTATTGTGCCTCTGAGGTGACAAAGACTGTGATGCATTGACTGCTAAAGTGGGCATATGCATTTCATACACAAATGCATGAACTGATAATAACAGTTATGACCAGAGTCGCCACTGATACTGAAAAAGAGCCTCAAGCTCGAAGGGAGATAGTGCATACCTAGAGGGCTCTCCTACTCCCTAGACGCGTCTACTGCCTACTGTTTACTGTTTAAGCGCTCGGTCACAACACTAAAATAAAATAGGAAAGTGTCACATATGCATTGCATACATATTGGATTGAACATTTTGAATGGGTGAAAGGAAAAAATGCCTTATATATATATATACTGCGGAGTGTGCTAAAGTAAAATAAACTGTGCTTTGCTTATGTGCAAAAATGTGGTATTTCTGAATGTGCAGTTATGCGCTTAGATATAATCATGTGGTACTTTTGAACATGGGTTATGTCACGTGATACTTCTGAATGCGGAATATGAAACAACTGTGTTATATTTGAGTGGTACATATATGCCTTTGGTTATGTATGACTAGTTGGATGCTGTGTATAAACTGTCTTTATTGCTTATTGTCAAGGAAAATTGTGAATTGTAATCAAGTTTGTAACAGTGTGAGTATACGTTATATGACATGGCATGTTGCATGAGTTGGGCGAACCATCGATGATGGTTCCTCACTGTGTTCGCAAAACTCACCCAAAATTTGCAAATATTTTTCAGGACTCAGAAGAATACCTCGTTAGGTTCACGGGAGTATGTCTACAGCATTCAAATGAAGAATAGAGGTCAGGATCAGTCCACGTCTGCATTAGTGTCATCCTTCTGTTATTCATAAAATTGTATTCAGCAAGCTCTGCAAATTAATACTTTGTATTTATAGCGGGCCAATTTGGTTATGGATTGGTATACATTAAATGACTATTTTAAATTATTGTTGAATGTTTGTAATGATTGGAATGGTATACAAATTAATGCAGGCTCGATTGTCTACTGTTTTTTGCGCGTATGAATGTTTACAAAAAAAAACTTTGATACTGAGTTTACTGAGTGATGTAGCACGCTACCTTCATGGGGCACGGATTCGGATATCACCCGATGTCGAGTTCGGGTCACACGGAAGTGGGGTGTTGCAGTCTTGATAGAATTTAATCATGCTTAGCATATCACAATGGTATTGAGGGTGACATTTGCATTTAGGTAATGGTCTTAAATTATGAAATTCATCTCATAACATTTTTAAATGAGTGTAATAATCAGAGATAGATAGACTTCCCTGTCTGAAACCATAAATCTCTTCTTGTAGATCTGAAATTCAGAAGGAATCTGCTTGTGAGAATCTGTCATGCAAGTCTTTCCATACATCAGCTACCGAATCCAACCAAATGACACTTTGAGCGATGAACTCATTGACTAAGCGCATTAGCCAGGATAATACCATGGTATTGCATCTTTCCCAATATACATAAGTAGGATCTTCTTTGTCTGGAATAACAATACTGCCATCTATGAATTTTAGCTTGTTTTTTTATAATAGGGTCATTCTCATTGACCTAGACCATGAATGATAGCTGGGTCCGGTCAAAAGAGAAGATACCAGAATAAGAGAGGGGTTTTCATTAGGGTGAATGTAATATGGTGAGGTTGGGTGGTCTTTGGGTCTTTGGATTTGTGCTTGAGTTTGGTTGCCAGCTACACTAATATAAGATGGCCCGGACATGACTACACAAAATCTATGTCAGGTGAGATATTGGAGTCGATAGAGAAGAGGAAATATAGAAGAAGGTATGCTCTGATACCATGATGAAATTATGCTATAAGAGGTAGGAACATTCTTTTAGCCAACTTTATTGATGATTAATTGCCTACATTTATAGGCATGTTTTAGGAATGTAGTAGAAGTATCTAGAGATAGTCCAAAAAATAACAAATTTGTAATAACTTTTGGACATACTTCAAATTGGCTTGGGTTTTTATTGTATCTAATGATTTATGACCCATTAGGCCCATATTCTAGATATTTCTTTTGTTAAGTTTTCTGGAGTGCTCTTGCACGTCTCTCCTCTGTCTGCACGTTTCTTATCTTTTCTGTATCAACTTATACCAAAATAAATAATTTATTCATTGGACTGGATAATGAAAAGAAAAGAAAACCCAAATCAACCATCATTATATGTCCTGTGCCCTCTTCATTTTGCTCCTCTTTTCGCCAATCCTATGTAAATCGTTGCGTGCAACCAAATGTGCAAGCTAATCTTTCTTCTTTTTTTCATGCATTTTTTTGCCTTTTTAACAATTTTATTTATAAACCACATTTGAAATTTCTTAACATATGTTAGTCTTCTAGTTTAGGATTTCTTCTTCCTCCATGGAACTATATTTCATTTTTTTACTATTTTTTTTACCTGCATGGATATTGACTTTATCATAAATATATATGTACATTCACATACACGTGTATAGATATATATATACCGATAGTGATTTGAAGGAACACCTCGAAGCATTCATGTACATGTTACTTGTTGGGAAATCGGGTTGGGATCTGTTCTGAACCGCAGCGGAATAATCACAAAACTTTTTCGTGACTTTTGATTTTTCGAAAACCAAGATCTATTTAATTCTATAAAATGATTAACACGAATCAAAATAAAGCAGAAATTTAATTATTATCTTATTCTGAAGCTTGATCTTTATCTTGATGCATCCCTTAAACCGTTTCCGGAACCGACCCATCTCAACCATCGTAGGCGCATAAGTGTCCGGCCTCTAATGGTATCTACAAAACAGGTTGAGAGAACTTTGTAACTTTTATGGAGATGGTTAAGCATGAAGTGCTAGCTCCATAAAGCTCAAATCTATTTATAATAAGCTTTGGACGTTTAGTAATTTAATTGAAATTAAATACTAGTTTCAATTAAAATTTAATTAGAATTACAAATAATTCTAATTAAATAACAATTATACCCAAATAAGATTCAATATCTTATGTTGATCCTTATTTATTTAATATCTCATATTTAATAATAAAGTTTTCAAACTTTATAATCAAGTCCAACTTGATTAAATCAACTTTGCTCTCTCCAACCTATTCTATATGTGAGATCCATTAGGCTCCTAAATATGTTGACAATGATTATAATTTATAATTCTAATTCATAATTAGAATTAGATAAATTAAAACTCATTTTAATTTATCTTTAATTCTCTGATTAAACAATTTATAATCATATATCAAGATTGATGTCTGGCAACGCATCATGACCACCCAAATATTTAGAAATGTAAAAGTGGTTTTGACTAACCTTTCCGTGTATGATTTTTCTGTATAATTCGATCCTTTCATCAACTAATATTTCAATTAGACATAGAGCATGGAATTAATGTCTACTCTATTTTGAGTTCAATTATATTAGTTCCCCACCATTAGCTATTGATTCAATTAATGATATTTGTAAATTATTTACAAAATATCATTTCACCTTGGCCAAAGATTTCCCGAATCAATATTAATCGAGAACAACGGAACATTCTCCCTAATTACTTTAGGGTGATGAATTCTATCTTGATCATTGAACTATCTCCATACAGTTCATGGCTACATCCAATTACTACCGTTTAAATGATCTTTGATAAAATAGATCACGAGTAGTATCAAAACATAACAATCTCCATACAAGATAACTTGATGACCTCAAGTTAAAGGATCACTTATACAATCATCACAATGAGAATTCCATAGACATGCAAGTAATGTTCCAAATGGATTTCTCATATCGGGTTTGTTCAGTGAACTTATTCTGTAGCAAGCACCAACACGTTTGTTTAAATATCTCTATACTGTAGCCTATGAGATCAACTACTTCCTTCATAAGGAAAAACAAAACGTGTTCTAGTTTTTTTCGTTCTATTAATGTTCAATCTTAATAGAACAATAACTAGGAAGATTTAGGAATAATACATAAATGCAATATGAATCTCATAATTATAATCTCATTATAATTTCATTTGCAATGTACAATTATCCCATGAACTTTATCATATACATTTAAACATGTATAAGATAAATAATCCCTTTTAAATAATTTATCACTAAACTACAATCAAAGCGATTGGCTGTAGGACATATATCAACATTACTAAGTTGGGTGAAACAATAGCCAGAGATTATTAGCCTCATTAACATTGTACTGTACATGTCAGGGAATTATTTTTTGGTAAAATTAATTGTGATATTCCTGCCTTGAAATGTGAAATTCAAAGGATTGATGATAAATCAGGATTTGACTGCTAGTTTACGTCTTGTACATATTGTAAGACAAATATGTTGGACCAAAAATAACATGGAAATTTTCCGTTATAGAGAAAATCAATCACCTTATTAGCTCTACAATTGTCTTCATCTTTTCTTCGGTTATGTTTAAAACATCAAGGATTCAATTATTATTTAATTCCTAATTGAGAATTTTGTCCTTCTACTCTCCCCAATAAATTTCAAGGTCAATTAGATTCAAAGAAACGTTTTCTTTGCAAAATTAAGTAAACTCAACTGATAGTTTGATCTAATCTTCCCATTCCCTATTTTATTGGAATTTAAGTTAAAATTTTAATTTTTGGGTCTTTCATCAAATCTTAATTACAATTAAATAAATAATTATACTCTAGTCCTCACAAAAAAATCACTAAATAGTTAATAACTATGTTGCAGCTATTGGAAGAAACACGAGTTTATGTAATAAATTATTTTTAAAAAATAGTTTAAACTAATCTTCCTATTTCATATTTATTGTATTGGGATGTATAGAAATGTTTACACTCTTCAACCTTGAATTTTGAATTTTCAATCGCAAATATATGTAACGGGACAAATGCACATGCACTTCGATTAGTGATGGTTTGTCAATATAAGCCATGTCTACAAAGCTGTTTAGTACAAATGCACCGTCATTTTCGTACTTCTTTCTCCATAGTTAGATCGATTCATCACTCAACCCCCATGTTAGGGCTACTTGAAAGAATTAGATAAATAGGTTCTAGGTCGATTCAAAATCTAGATTTGACCACGAAATAAGATTTGTTGATTTGAAACAATGATAGAAATGTAAAGGCGTAAGTAAACTTGACAAGGTACAAGCTAAAACTAGTAATTTTAAATATTATTACTAGAATAAAAGATCTAATAGTCATAATATTTCTTATTGATTTATAACCAAGAAATGTTATAACAACTACATTGTAATGTTAAAATAATAATAATAAATTTAACTACAACGCTCATAGTCAAAATTTAATATATGAAGCGAAATCCACTTTAAAGATTCTACACAAATAGTTAAGAACTTTTGGGGAAGCAAAAGCGTCAATGAAGGCGCCTTTTGAAACAAGAAAATGACTTCAACAAGTAAGCGGGTTGGAGAACGTGATCACAAATGACCAGAGTGGTGGCTGATGATGTCATGACCGGTAGGGTCATTTTAGCTGGAGTTCATCTGCACCCAACCACCCTCTCAAAACTCTCTTTTGCACCAACCAGTTGCTTTAACTACCCACTTTTTGTACAGACTAAAGTAATGTTTGTTTAGAGTCCAAGTTACATCTTCGTTCCCATTAGTGGAAGATAAGAGTTCAAGTGTGAATTTCACGTAAAATTAGGCGTCAAAATGATGTAATTGACACTGCCTGCGAGTCATAGATAATCCCTTTTTTCCAAGGAACACAGGGATCTTATTCATTTTCAAACAACCAAAATCAAAGAAAGAAAGAGCTCTCTTCTGCGCTGAAGTTTTTGCAATACCAAGAACAATGGTTTATCATTATTTCATGTTGATTAGTCCGAATCACCAATCAAAAAGGTTACTTCTTGGCATACTTGTTGGATCCACTAGATGTCCGTATATGATCTAGCTTACATTTTTTTGAAGGAAAAGCATTAAACAATCAATGGGTTTTGGGAAACGCTGAATTTATTTTTTGGTGCAAACATGTTATTACTTATGAAATATATTTAATTTATTAAGTTCTGTGAAAGTGAATGTGTGTTGACAATATCTCCATTTGTTCTAATGAATCTTTTAAATTTTTTAATAAAAGAAGTGCTACTTTAACTAAAAGATAAAATATTTTCCTAGAATGAAGAAATTCTAGAATAGTTTACTATGTAGAATAGGAATTTCTTCAAAAGTTATAGCAATCAAATGTTATTTCATTCTCACATTAAGATCTCTTTTCTTAAGTTGCTGCTTAAAATAAGGATAAATCACAAGTGTAACAATGAATTTGTGGAATGACAATCGATGAGTTACTTTCTTTCATCAAAACTTTAAAGGTTACTCTATTTTTTATATTTCGGATATGTTCTCGAAAAACTTAGGAATTTTTTTTATTTCTAGTTTTAATATTTATTTTTATTTTTTTCAAAAGAAAACTGAAGTGAATCATACGTTATTACAATGCTTATTATACGATGTATAAATGCACAAGAAGGGGGGGTTGAATTGTGTATTTTTCCTTTTAAAAAAATTTTCAAAAGCATTTTGTCAACAAAAAAAACTTGCTCTTTTCACAAAAACTACTGTAAATCAAAGTTAATCGTATTTTCAAAAACTTGTTAGAAAACTAAGTAAAAACGAAACTTTGATCATTAAGAGAGATAGGGATAGAGAGAAGTTGACACAGTAATTTTTATATTGGTTCACCCCAAACCGTGAATTACGTCCAGTCCTTAGATCTCTTTCTGAGATTTCATTACTTCTCAAACGTTACAAGTATTCTTTTACTCCGAGCCTCTTCAAGTCTCTTACAGTCAGTATTATTTCACACTTAGCCTCTGCAGGCTATCTGTACTACTTTCTTACAGAAAGATTTTCGAGCTTTGTTACAGTAAGATAGCTCTAGCTATTTGCACAGTAAACTCTCAAATAAGCTTTTCAATGTACACGTAAATGTATATCAGCTAACTTTGCAATCTTCGACTTCGACTCATATTTATAGCCTTCGTATGTAACTGCTTTTTGAATCTTGTTTCTTGAATCTTGAAAGAAACAGTTATTCAGTTGAATTCTGTAACTAACTCGAACTGACTCTTGATTTGCCTCCGTTTGCATTTCATCGTCTGCTTTTGGCTTCCGCCTCATTTTTAGCTTCAAATCGCTTTTGGTTTCCATCGCCTTTGGCTTTAAATGCCTTTTGGCTTCCGCCTCGCTTTCTACTTCGCTTTTTATTCTTAAATCGCTTTTATTCTTAAAATCCGCTTTTTGCTTCTTCCTTTGTATTTCCTTTTGTCTGCTTTTCGCTTCTCCGTCTGTTTTTAATATTCCATCTGTTTTTCCTTCTTCATCTGTTTTTCGATTCTCCGTCTGTTTTTCATCCCTTCATTATTTGTACTTCATCAAAATTATTAATGTAAAGTCATTTTCACTTAACAATCTCCTCCTTTTTGATGATAACAAATAATCTTCCGATTCAGGTGAAAAACATATCTTCGTATAGTCTTCGTCTGTTTTCTGCATTTTCTGCTGACTCTTCCTCCCCTTATCTTTTCCTTTCTTCATGAAAACTTCATCTTCTTCATATATCCCCTTTGATTTCTGCTTTCCATTTTCTTCTCCCCCTATTTGTTATAATAAAAAATGATTAATGCCGATGATGCTTTAACAACTCTTTCACCATTTCCTTCAACTCTTTGTGACTTCACTGCGTAGGTGCATTACCTCAGCTTGCAAGTCAAAAGGCGAGATGGGTTGATCATCATCCTCCGGGAGTTCTACAAACGCAATTTTAGTAGCATATGCGTTTGAAGATGGAATGTAATCTTCAACAATCTTAAAGGTAAGTGGTTGAACCGATAGATTGGGCTCAGGAAGGTCTAAGTCATAAGGAGCAGGTAGCATAAGCACTTGTCTTCCTCGCAAGGGTAGAGCTTCTTCTTCAATGGATAGTGTATTAGATAGTGGCCTAATACGCACTACTGTCTGCACAAGGGATTCAATAAATGTCCCTTTAGTCAGCTTTCCCCCTACTGGACAGTGTTCATCCTTCTTCAATCTGATCTGCAGACAGATCATCAATCACCCCTTCTAGGTATAACTTCATCTTCCCCTTATCAACATCCAAGGGATATCTTGGTTGCAGGTCTGGTACAACCCTTATCACCGTATGCTCTGTAATTGGGTAAATAGTGTACGGTTGACTGGTCATCTTTGTAGGGTATGGCTTTGTGACAGCATACCTCAAGGCTTCATAAAAATTCCTTTCTTCTTCATTCAACAGATGCCATGTCTCACTATTTATCGGAATGAGTTGTAAATATGCCTTAACCAACCTCCTCGGTGTATCCCTGATGATTATTGAAGTACTCCTTTTAGTCACAGGCTCAACTACTTCAATCAATCTAACTTCCAATTCGTCTTTCCTCAGAAATTCATAATAATTATATGGAACCAGACTAAGTTCTTCAGATTCTTCTTGTTGGACCTATACTAAACTAAGTTCTGTTGCTTCCCGTTGATGAATAACACTTACTAGACTTAGTTCTGTTGTTATCTCTTGTGGAACAGCAATAGGAGTAGTCTTCTCCTGACTATCTTCTGCTGATTTCTCTGTTGGAACGACAGTAAGAGTAGCTTTCTCTTGTCTTGGTATTTCAACAATTGAAGTAGTCGTTTTCTGACTAACGTCCTTAGCAGTAGTGGCACTCTTCTTCTGACTAATTACCTTATTCTTTTTCACTGCCTCAGTTAGTCTTGGAGTTTTCTGAGGTCGGGGTCTCTGTTTCTCAAACTCCAATGTTCTTTTCCTCTCAGTTTCCTTGGCCTGATTGGATGATTCTTTACTTAGAATTGAGACTAGAGATCTTGTAGCCTTTGCTGCGCGAGTCACAGAGACTTCTGCCTGACTTCGTTCTCTAGACCGCTTTTCTTCTTGCTGTTTCAAGGTTCGAATCCTGGGTGATCTCTTCGCCTTCTTAGGAATATCACTTAGAAGCTTCTCCCCTTTTCTCTTCAAGACATTTTCGTCTAAACTTCGAACTTGTCTACTTTCTCTTTGAGAAATCATCTTTTCTTTCAGAACTTCTTCAGATGATTTTCTTCTTTCAATAATGGGCATATTTGTACTAACCTGAGATTTAGAACTCTTTGTAGGAGGCTTCTTCTGTATCCGCTCCCCCTCAGTTCTAGCTTTGTTATCAGAATCTGCCTCTGTTCTGTTGAGATTCTTCAAACCCATTTTTCTTATAGTACCCAAGTTGATAACACTCCTAAGAGGCATCATTTGTCTGATTCCCCAGTCAAGACGAACTCCAGACTCCCTGAAAATCCTTGTTAACAACATACCGTACGGGTAGCTATTTGTATCCTTCGTTCCTTTAACCATATACTGAAAGATCAGAAATGGTAGGTCAACTGGTTTGCGATTCAGCAGGTAAAATAGGCACTGTTCATCAAGAGTAGTCACTAAATGCCTTGAACCTGCTCTTGGTAAGACACAGTTAAATAGAATTGCATGTAAGACCCTGGCCTTCAGCACCAGACTCGAGGTCTTCCTCTCTGTTGGGTCATTTTCTCCATACAATCGTCTATTCACTTTGTCTTCCTTTAAACCAACCTTTGTCATCCATCTGGATTTGCTCGACAGCTTCTCTCCAACAGATGGACATCCAGTCACCTTCTCGATCAGCTCCATTGTTACAATAATGGACAGTCCGTTTACTGTAGAAACAATAGCCTTTTCTACCATCTTCGTATTGTTCCAAAAGTCATATACTTCATTTTGGTACACATACTCCTTCTCCTAAAAAAACTTCCTCCAACTAGCTTCTACGATCTCTAGTTTGATATCAATTTCATCTTTCCTCAGAGATTTAAAATCCACATACCTTCCGTAAATCATCGCTTGCTCCATTGATTCTGAATAGAAACTGACTCCGATAATCTATTCTTCAAAGGTAAGGTGATTTCAGAGGTTTGAGAGGGCTGAAAGTGTAGCATCCCGTTACCGATGCGATGAGCATCGTGTTATGAGTGTAGAGTTGTTAGTGCTTAATTTGTGATCGAGTGTTTTGTGGCCTCTGATTTTAGACAGATAGATCATTTTGCACATGCATATACATAGTGACATGTATTCATGATTGTTCCGGCATTTGATAGTGATTGTGTTTGGAAAAGTGAAATTGAGATGATTTTGTGAATTGTGATTATTTAAAATGTTGAAATAATTGGGTTAATGAAATCTTGCGATTATGAATTTTGGTGAAATTATTGTATTTGTATATGCTGGTAAATTTATGGTGTATTGGAAGATATATTTATAGTTGGGAGCAAGAATTAATTAAATGAAGTGTTGGAGATAGTTTGGTTATATTGGAAAGGGGAGAACTAAATGGAGTTAGTTCAAAAGTAACTAAGTTATAGTTTATTCATTAAGAAAGTGACATGTGTACTTGGACTTTGTACCTAGCTAGGAGTAGGTGGTCACTATTCCTTGAAGGCTGATGGGTTAAGTCTTGTCCAAGCCTTCTTTATTCATTTTCTTCCAAAACTTTTCTCGGAGACATAGAGCTTTCCTACCCAAATTATCTTCTAAGGGACTTTGGTGTTCTTTCTTTCTTTCACCAACCTTTCTCTACCTTTGGTGTTGTCGACTCTAAGGAGAATCCATAAGCTGATCTTTTCGTGTGGAGTTTAGAGCTTGAAGATCTGTTTGAGTTCTCAGCAGTAAGTGTTAGAGAAACCCCCTCATCATTAGAGATTTATGAAATAAAGTTGAGAGATTTCGTCGTTTTCATGGAAAGATGTATTTCATGTGTTTGTTCATAAATCCTGGGTAGTTGGGGAGGAATAAATTCTGTTATAGTGTTAAATGAGTGGTTGAGAAAACTTTTAGTGTTCGGTGATATGTCCTGGAAAGGAAAATCAGCTGAAGCGAAAATCAGCTGAAGGAAAATCAGCTGAAGCAAAAGCAGACGATATGGACGTGATATCGATAGATTTAGACAAAATTTCCTTCTTGAAAGTTGTAGATCTTTCTTTTCTCTATGAGATAGATGTCAATTTTGTCCAATTTGGATATTGGAGTCAAAAGATATGATCTATATAAGTGGACATGTTCTGAAGCGAAAACCAGCTGAAAGGAAAATCAGTTGAAGCGAAAATCAGTGAAGGAAAATCAGCTGAAGCAAAAGCAGACGATATGGACGTGATATCGATAGATTTAGACAAAATTTCCTTCTTGAAAGTTGTAGATATTTCTTTTCTCTATGAGATAGATGTCAAGTTTGTCCAATTTGGATATTGGAGTCAAAAGATATGATCTATATAAGTGGACATGTTCGAAGCGAAAACCAGCTGAAAGGAAAATCAGTGAAGCGAAAATCAGTGAAGGAAAATCAGCTGAAGCAAAAGCAGACGATATGGACGTGATATCGATAGATTTAGACAAAATTTCCTTCTTGAAAGTTGTATATCTTTCTTTTCTCTATGAGATAGATGTCAAGTTTGTCCAATTTGGATATCGGAGTCAAAAGATATGATCTATATAAGTGGACATGTTCGGCGAAAAAAATCAGTGAAGCAAAATCGAAGGAAGGAAAAATCAGTGAAGCGAAAACCAGCTGAAGCGAAAACCAGCTGAAGGAAAAACCAGCTGAAGCAAAAATCAGCTGAAGCGAAAACCAGCTGAAGCGAAAACCAGCTGAAGGAAAAACCAGCTGAAGCGAAAATCAGCTGAAGCGAAAATCAGTGAAGCAAAAATCAGTGAAGCGAAAACCAGTGAAGCAAAAATCGACGGAAGGAAAGCAGATCGTGCATAGATCGATGTTTTGAGGATAACTTGAGTTATAGAACTCCAAATGACCTGATTCTTGAAGCATTGGATTCTAACACATTTCTTAATCTCTCCACAAACAATTTATGGGTTTTAGTATTAAATTGGAAATGATTAAGTGAGTCAAAGTAAGGGTATTGGTGGAGGAACATGAACTAGATGTTTTCTTGAACATGTTTGTTGATGTGATGATATCTTGGTCTATGGTATTCCAATTAAGGTGATACTTGATTCGTTATGAACTAGAGAAAGAGGTCTATCATTGTGATAAAGATTGAGAGTTTGAATTTTGATTTACGGGATTGCAAGTATCGAAGAGAGTCCATTATAGTTTTAATGTGACCAAAGAGTTACGTTGTAACTAGCGGAGTATGATTAGAGTTTGAGTGAGTGAAATTGAATTAAAGGGAATGCTATTGACCTAGTGAATAGTAAATTTTGGTTGTAAAGTGAGCGATAGCGAATTGAGTTTAGTCGGTAGAATCATGAACATGCATCATCAAGTTTGAATTAAAGACATGTGCATTATTGAATATCTTTAATTGAGCACCTAGTGATGAGAAATTGTTTGATTGTTTTAGAGGCTCCATTGGATCGTCGGACCACGGATATTCTGGGACTTCAGGAAGTAGCTCGGAAGTTACTGGTGAGTAACCTAGTTGATTCCTCGACTTTTAAGTGATTATATGTCTTTGTGAATATGTATAAATTAAGTGTAAGGTGAGTGATATACATGTGAAGTGAATGAGCTAAATCGATAAGTGTTAGTGATTGTACCAAGTGTGATCTACATAAATGTGAATTCATGTGAATGAGAATCGGTGTATATAATTGTGAATAAGAGCTCGATTGTGACAAGTGAGTGAAGTGAGATAAATGTGCTAGTATTTGTGTAAGTGTGGCGCATGCCTAGCATGATATGAGTGGTAAAATTTACCGTTGTGACTAGAGCACGATGATTGAGCTTTGAGCTCGATTATCGATGAGAGGGCCTAGAGCCAAATCGGCGGTAGTGCATACCCGAGGGCTCTCCTACTTGCCTAAATTGTGATCATTGTGAAAAGGAATAGTGCATACCGGAGGGCTCTCCTATCCCTAAAGTGAGTGGGCGTAGTGCATACCACGAGGGCTCTCCTACTTGCCAAAATGTGAATATAAATGCTCAGTCACAACAATGTCATAACAAGAGACTTTACATACATATGCATCTGAGTGTATAGTGTGATGGAGAATGCGAGTGACATCTGAAAAATGTGGATTGATATGTGATATTGTAATTGTGTAAATTGTGAAGTGTAATGTGAGAATTATGTGATGGTGTAAAGTGCGCATTGTGATATTGCGTGTGATATAATATAATGTGTAAATTGTGAATAGTGTTTATAAAGCGTTAAAGTGTAATTTGAGATATAGTATATGTATATGCATGTGTTGGGTGAACCATCAATGATGGTTTCTCATTGAGTTATAAACTCACCCAACATTGCAATATATTTTCAGACAACGTCGGTGGGACTCTAGCTCCGGGATAGACGTTTCGCGGTGAGTGTTCGTGATCAAGGCGTGATGGATCATAGGTCGGTCATTTGGGGTGACTTCTTTGGGAACATTGTTTTGGGATGACTTAGTATAGACGTTTGTATCGGTTTCCTTTTGAGATGTATTTAGCTTTGTAGGAACCGATAGATCGGTCTATATTTTGGGATTGATGTTATAAATGAATGATTATTATGGTTTTAAATTTCAGTGATTTTCATATTGTGGAATTTAGTGTATTGATGCCATGCGAGTGTTTAGAGATTGTTTTCGTAGTAGCACTTCCTTATCGTGGGATATGCGTCGGAACGACCCACGGGCGTCCCAATGTGTACCCTGCGGTGAGGGGGCGTTACAGAAAGTTTGTGAGTTAAGAGTATTCGAAGGGTTTCTAATTTGAGGTTACTCAAAAGGCCTTATCAGGCGTGTTCTAGAATCGGTGAGGTTCTCAATGCTATGAGACTTTCCCTCCAAAATTTCCTTGTGAGAGAAGTTACCAGCTGTAACTCACTATTTCTGACGTCGTTAACTTTGACGACCTTTTTTTAACTTGGCTGTGAAATGTCAGACGATTGGTCATTTAACATCACCATGTTGAGGTTCCGTCTGATTTCCTTGAACCGTTCTTCACTCATTGGTTTAGTGAAGATGTCCGCCCATTGAAACTCTGTCTCAATAAACTGTAGACTCACAACTTTTCTCTGAACGTAGTGTCTCAAAAAATGATGTCGGACTTCGATATGCTTCGCTCTCCAATGCTGTATAGGATTCTTCGATAAGTTGATAGCACTAGTGTTGTCACAGAAAATTGGGATCTCTTCTTCATGAACTGAATAATCTTCTAGTTGGTATTTAATCCACAGTGTTTGCGAACAACAGCTTGCGGCATACATGTACTCAGCTTCGGCAGTTGATACTGCGATTGAGCTTTGTTTCTTACTTGACTAGGAAACTAGGTTTGATCCAAGAAAGTGACAGTCTCCACTCGTACTCTTCCTTTCAACTCTATCTTCGGCATAGTTCACATCGTAGTATCCGATCAACCTGAAATCTTTACCTTTCTCAAACGTTAAGCAAAGATCAGTAGTACCTACGAGATATCTCATAATTCTTTTAATAGCTATATAATGAGACTCTCTAGGATCGGCCTGAAGCCTTGCACACAAGCATACACTGAACAGTATGTCAGGTCTGCTTGTTGTAAGATAAAGCAAAGAATCGATCATCCCTCTATACAGGGTTCGATCCACCTTCTTACTAACTTTTTCTTTCGATAAGAGGTTTAAAGGGTGCATCGGAGTTGCCATAGGCTTCACATTACACATATCAAATTTAGACAACAGTTTTTTCACATATTTTTTTTTATGGATAAAGATCTTCTCATCGGTTTGCTTAACTTGCAACCTAAGAAAGAACTTTAACTCACCCATCATACTCATTTCAAACTCATTTTTCATCAAACTCTCAAAACTCATACATAAGTTCTTTGAGGTAGCACCGAAGATGATATCATCAACATAAATTTGTACTAAAATAAACTCATTCTCATAGTTCTTCCTAAAAAGTGTCTTACCTACTTGACCTCTACTAAAACCACTCTCTAATATAAAGGTACTTAGACGATCATACCAAGCTTTAGGAGCTTGCTTTAAGCCGTATAAAGCTTTATGAAGTCTATAGACATGATCTGGATATCTAGCGTCCTCGAAACCAAGTGGTTGCTTAACATATACCTCTTCGTCTATAAAACCATTCAGAAACGCACTTTTCACGTCCATCTGAAAAAAAGCTTTATATCATGGCAAACTGCATATGCCAACAATATCCTAATTGCTTCAAGTCTCGCTACTGGAGCATATGTCTTGTAGTCTATTCCTTCTTGTTGATTATAGCCTTGTGCTACTAATCTAGCTTTATTTCGACTCACTCTTCCTGATTCGTCTAACTTATTCTTAAAAACCCATCTAGTTCTTATAATGAATTTCTTCGAGGGTTTAGGAACCAAGGACCAAACTTTATTCCTAGTAAATTGGTTCAGCTCCTCTTGCATGGCTAAAATCCAAGCTTCATCCTGAAGAGCTTCCTCAATCTTCTTAGGCTCTATTTCAGAGATAACAGCTACATTAGCTTCTCCTCTAAATTTGGACCTTGTTTTGACTCCTTCAGAGGTCTCTCCGATAATTAACTCTTCTAGATGAGAACTCTTATATTTCCAATCTCTTTTTAATCCACTAGTTTTTGGAATATCCTCAACTTTGTCTACCTGAGTTCCTGATGATGGAGTTTCTATTGTATCATCTAAGGACTTTGAAGGGACTTCACTCTCCATGCCATGTTTCTTACGGGGTTGGGAACTATCATCAAAATTGACATGAATGGTCTCCTCAACTGTCTTCGAGGTAAGATTATAAACCCGAAAAGCCTTGGATGATAAAGAGTAACCTAGAAAGATTCCTAGAAAGGTCTTTGAGTCTAATTTATCCAACAACTCCTTTGTATTCAGAATAGAGCACTTGCAACCAAATGGATGAAAGTAAGATATATTCGGTCTCCTTCCATTCCATAACTCATAAGGAGTTTTCTTTGGCAATGGTCGCAGCAGTATTCCGTTCTAAATGTAACACGCTGTATTCATAGCTTCTGCCCAGAAGTGCTTAGCAAGATTCATCTCACACAACATAGTCCTTGCCATATCTTGAGTCGTCCTATTCTTCCTTTCAACAACTCCATTCTGCTGCGAAGTCCTAGGAGCAGAGAAATTGTGAAAAATTCTATTTTCCTCACAGAATATTCTAAACTTCTCATTCTCAAATTCTCCACCATGATCACTCCTGATACTGCCTATGGACATTCCTTTTTCATTCTGTAACTTTCTGGAAAGGGTCCTAAAACACTTAAAAGACTCGTCTTTGTATGACAAAAATAATATTCAACAAAATCTAGTGAAGTCATCAACAATAACAAGTTCATATTTCTTTCCGCCAAGACTTACAGTCCTAGTTGGACCAAACAAATCCATATGTAACAACTCTAGAGGTCTAGAAGATGTTACGGTATTTTTAGAAGAAAAGGATGTTTTGACTTATTTTCCTTTAAGACAACTTTCACAAAATAACTTTTTGTCAAAACTTATTTTTGGTAAACCTCTTACCAAATCATGCTTTAATAGTTTTGAAATATGTTTAAAACTGACATGACCTATCTTTTTATGCCAGATTAGTCTCTCTTCTTCAGTTGATAAAAAGCATGAAACATTTTGATTTTGAAATTCTTCTAAATCAATTTTGTAAATATTATTTCTTCTCTTGGCAGAAAAGAATATAGACTCATCTTTGTTTCTGACTTCACAAAGATTTTGATTGAACGTGACTTCAAAACCAGATTCACACAATTGACTGACACTAATCAAATTGTGTTTCAGACCATCAACAAGCAGCACATTATCAATACATGTAAAGGAATCTTTACCTATTTTACCGATTCCAATTATCTTGCCCTGCTGGTTGTCTCTAAAAGTTACCGATCGTCCCTTCTTATACTGAAGATCTAGGAACATAGACCTTCTTCCCGTCATATGTCGCAAGCAACCAGTGTCTAAATACCAATGGTGCTTGTCGCATCTGCCAAGGAAGGATATCTGTAGGAGAAACTATTTTATTTTTTGGTACCCATATTTTCTTGGGCCCTCTTGGGTTAGTAATATGCACAGAATGATTCGTTTGATGCATTTTACAAGTTTGTTGATGAAAATGTGTTTGGTGATACCTTTTATTTTGGAAGAGAGGCTTTCTTCCATGATGATATTTATTTCTTGTAAACCCTAAGATGATTTTATCACTCGGATGTCTACATTTTCCTAGCATCTCATTCATTTTCTTTGTACTCTCAGTGAAGGTAGCTAAATCAGCTGAAAGACTCTTAATCCTAAGTTTCAGCTGATTGATCTCTTCAGTTCTATCTACAACTTTCTTTTTCTTATTCTCCTCTATTTGCTTTTTCAAGCAGATATTTTCTCTCTTTATTTCTTCTGTATGTTTAAGATTTTCTACATACTTTTTCTTTAACAGTTTGTACTGTTTTAGAATAGCATGATAATCTTCTAGTAGTTCTGAGTATGCATTATGCAAGTCATCGTATTCAGAAGTTACCTCCTCATCACTTTCTTCCTCGTCTACCAGGCAAATGTTTGCATGCTCTGATGTCTCGGAGCTTGTATCTGATTCTGACGAATCTAGATCCTCCCAAGTTGCCATCATGCTTTTCTTGCCTTCTCTACTCTTCTTTGGTTTCTTCTTTAGAGTAGGACACTTGGACTTGTAATGTCCAGGCTGATTACACTCGTAGCATATGATGGATGTCTTTTCTATTTTTCCATCATCTTTGCCATTCTTCTTGAAGAACTAACTTCCTTTGGACTTCTTCTTCCATATCCGTCTGATTTTCCTAGAAATGAAAGATAGCTCGTCCTCTTCATCACTTGACTCTTGTTCTGATTCACTGGAGTCGTCATGCTTTGATTCTTCAATCTTTAATGCTTTTGATGAATTTCTCCTCCTTTGAGTCTTGTGATTTTTGTCCGGCCTTCAGTGCTATTGACTTGTCCCATTTGGGCTTGTCTTCAGTATCGAGCTTAACTTCATGAATCTTCAGCGATCCAAGCAACTCGTCAAGCTTTAGCATGCTCAAATCCTTAGCTTCTTGCACTGCAGTAACTTTTGGTCTCCACCTCTTTGGAAGACTTATTAATATCTTACGTACGTGATCTTGGTTATCGTAAGTTCTTCCGAGAGCTTTCAATCCATTGATGGTTGTTTGAAATCTTCCAAACATTTGATCAATAGATTCTTCATCTTTCATCTTAAAAAGCTCGTACTGGTGCACAAGAATGCTTATCTTGGATTCTTTGACTTGGTTTGTACCTTCATGAGCGATGGACAACGTGTCCCACATCTCCTTTGCAGTATCGCATCCATGGACTTTGTCATACTCACTTCTACTTAGGGCACAACTCAAGAAAAACTTCGACTTAGATTTTTGTTGGAATCTCGCCTTTTGATCAACCATCCATCTAATCCGTGGAATAAGATTTCCATCTTCATGGTCCATTCTTTATCACGTCCCAAAGGTCAACATGAGTAGATTCTATAAACAACTGCATCCTATCTTTCCAGTAGTGGTAGTCTTCTCCATTGAATGCTGGAGGTCTAGTAACTGAGGCACCTTCTGCAATGTATGTATGTGATTACGCCATAATCTTTGATCCACACTTTGTTACAGTGATCCTTGGACACCGAGCTCTGATACCAATTGAAGTGAATCACACAATATTACAATGCTTATTATACGATGTATAAATGCACAAGAAGGGGGGTTGAATTGTGTATTTCCCCTTTTTGAAAAATCTTCAAAAACGTTTTGTAAAAAAAAACTTGTTCTTTTAACAGAAACTGTTGTAAATCAAAGTTAATCGTATTTTCGAAAACTTGTTAGAAAACTAAGTAAAAACGAAAATTTGAACGTTAAGAGAGATAGGGATAGAGAGAAGTTGACATAGTAATTTTTATACTAGTTCACCCCAAACCGTGGGCTACGTCCAGTCCTCAGATCTCTTTATGAGATTTCACTACTTCTCAAACGTTACAAGTATTCTTTTACTCCGAGCCTCTTCAGGTCTCTTACAGTCAGTATTCTTTCACGCTTAGCCTCTGCAGGCTGTCTTTACTACTTTCTTACAGAAAGATTTTCGAGCTTTGTTACAATAAGATAGCTCTAGCTATTTATACAATGAACTCTCAAATAAGCTTTTCAATGTACACGCAAATGTATATCAGCTAACTTTGCCTTTGTTTGTAACTGCTTCTTGAATCTTGTTTCTTGAATCATGAAAGAAACGGTTATTCAGTTGAGTTCTGCAACTAACTCGAACTGACTATTGATTTGCCTGCGTCTACGTTTCATCGTCTGCTTTTGGCTTCCATCTGCTTTTCTACTTAAATACGCTCTTTATTCTTAAATGCGCTTTTATTCTTAAATACGCTTTTGCTTCTTCGTTTGTATTTCCTTAAATCTACTTTTCGCTTCTCCAGACTATTTTTAATCTTAATCTGTTTTTCCTTCTTTATACATTTTTCGATTCTCAAATGCATTTTTCATCCCTTCATTATTTGTACTTTATCAAAATTATTAATGTAAAGTCATTTTGACTTAACAAAACCATGTTTAATTATTAATCTCAATATAACTATATAATAATTAAATATATAATAAATAAAATTATTTTATAAAATATTTATTTATAAATATTACTAAATTTTAAGTATATATTTTAAAATTTTATTTAAAATATTTACTTTAAGATATTTTAAATCTAAAATATCTTTGTTAAATAACTATTAAATTTAAAAATATTTTTATTTTCAAAATATTTAAATTAATTATAAAATTTAAATAACTTATATTATATTAATTATATATTAGCATCAATGATTATTATTAAATAATTAAATAATATATATTTAATTAATAGTTATTCAAAAACATTGAATAATCAATTTCATGACGAAAACAGTTAATTAGTTATGAAGTGTATTGTTAAAGTTTGTGACTCATAAGTTAATGTATGTTGAGAATATCTTCGTTCGTCTCAATGGATTCTCTAGACTTTTCTTAATTAAAAAATGCCTCTTTAACCAAAAGATAAAATATTTTCATAGAATCATGAAGAAATTCTAAAATAGTTTGTCTTGTAAAATTAGAAATTTCTTCAAAAGTTGTAGCAATCAAATATTGTTTGTAAAAGCTCTTTTTGTTTAGTTATGTCCGCAGTTTCTCCATTTAAAAACAAAGATAAATTACAAGTGGAGCAATGAATGTTAGAATATATTTTATGGGCTACAATCAATTGTAGTTTTGGTTTTATTAAAAACAAGCTAATGAAATGGTCTTTATTAAGACCCCTATGGTTCACTATTATTGTGATCCCTGTTGGACTTAAGCACTTTATGTCTTTAGTGTGATTAATGGTGTAGGTCCATCCCTAAGGCCCATGATGTGCAGGCCTAGGGTTAATATATGTAGCTAGGTTCCTGTAGCACTCTCTTCCTATATATATATATATGTATGATCTCTCTACAGTTTGTCCCATGGAGAACTATATTTTCTAAAAAGAGTGGGTTTGTTGTGGAAGTCCTTGTCATCACCAAACACTTGCGCAGTGCTTTCGTCATTTGTTGATCATTTCTTCAACAAGCAAGTATCTGTGTTCCCTATCACGTAATTGTATTTCCTTATTTTAGTTTTTAACATGTAGTATCAGAGCATTAGGATTTATGTGACAAAGAATCTGATTATTATTGTCGAGGATTGAGAATGCTCTTAACATAACAAAAAACATCATGACTCACTTGTTTTTCTGCATTTGACATTTGATTGTGACTTAACTTTTGTTAGTGACTCACACAGCGTGTGGCTGTTACCCACGATGCCGAAGGTTCACCCAACAATTATGAATAACATAGGAAGAACCTTGAGCTGCGAAATATGTATAGACAGTACATGAGATAATTAATTTTTTTCTCTCTGCAACACCAACACCTATTAATTTCTCTGCAACTTCACTCTCTCTGCAAATCCAACGTAGTTGGAGGAAGAAGAAGACACATCCTGCACATGCCCACTCTCATTTTTGGCACGTGCAGGAGTGTGTGTGGCATACAAACTTGATTTTGTGTTCCATTTTTTCTGTTCTGCTTCATTTTTTGAGTTTGATTTTTCTATATATATTTCATAAATTTTCTGCTGCATTTAATATTTTTTATAAAAGAAATATTACATTATATAGTATATTTTATTCATTTTCCAACTTTTTTATTTAACTTGATACACTGAAAATTATTATTACCCTATTTTGGATATGTTTATAGTAGTCACACTCTCTCAATCATATCTTATATGTTTTTATTAATTGCATGAGATATTTGCTTGTTTTTTCAACTGTATAAGTATGAAACCTATTTTAGAATGCAATTTACTTTAGGCAATATATTTTGATTCTTATACGAAACGTTTCATGGATTACTACGGGTCATTACCACCAAAGTGGGATCAATCATAGTGGTTTGTAAGATTTTTTATAATTTTTTATGAATGTTTCTGATTAGTGCATATAATTGCCTGCCTAAAGGGGGTAGTTAAGTGTTTTAGTTGGAGACCTAATTTCATATAGAGTTATTAAGGATTACAATAGTCTTAAGGATCTGTCTGCCCAAAGGGGATGAAATTTCAAGATTAATGTACCCTCATTTTCATAGCTCATCTTTGAGGTTATGATTTTTGTTTCACATTCTGCCCAAAGGAGAATGTGTGATTCTTTGTTGGGCCTCAATATTATTTTTATGCCCTTATTATTGTTATTAATGTATTCTGTTTTGTCTTACACAATTTCCTTCGCTATGAATAATAGTCAAATGACCATAGAAAATTTTAACTGGCTCAAATTACAAAAAGATGGAGGCAAGACATAAAATTTTCCTTAGGAAGAACTGATCTAGATATGGCACAAAGGGAAGACATGCCTGTCATACCTGATGAAAGTACACCTAAATAGAGAGAGTGTAGCTAAGTGAGATAAATCTAACTGAATTAGCTTGGTTGCAATTAAGAGGACCATTGCTGAACACCTGTTGAGTAGTTTGCCTGACACAACATCTGCTAAAGATTTTCTCACTGCTATTGGAGATAGATACCAGTTATCCAATAATGCTGAGTTTGGATATTTAATAAAAGAGTTGATGGATATGACGTATGGCCATAATAGGGGTGTTCGAGAATTTATTTTGAGAATGGTTCACATTCAAACCAAATTGAAAACCCAATCCATTGACTTGAATGAAAATTTCATTGTTCACCATGCCTTAAACTGTTTCCCTATTGAATTTACCCAAATCAAAATAGCATATAACACCATTGGTGAGAAGTGGAGTGTTAATGACCTTATTACCAAATAGGTGGCCAAGAAAGAGAAACTTCGGAAAGAAAAGAGTGATTTAGCTCTCTTGACCCTTCATACTAAACCCCATTCTGGTAAAAGTCATATGAAACATAAGAAACACTCTTATAGTGCTTCCTATAAGAAATTTGGCAATAGTCATTACCACAATGTAGGAAGACCTAGGCAAACTACCTTTAAAAAAGATCATTGGTGTGTCTTCTGTAAGTTTAAGGAACACCATAGAGGAGAATGTTGTAAATTCAAGGCGTGGTTAGAAAACAAGAAGAAATCTGGAGGTAATCATTTTGCTTTTGTCTGTTTTAAGTTTAATCTAGTTGATGTCCCTACAAATTCTTAGTGGTTTGATAGTGGTTCCACTACCCATATTGCTGTCTCCTTCTAGGAGTTCACAAACATGAGGAAGCCAAGTTTGAAAGAAAGCAAGCTAAGGGTAGGAAATGATCTTGAAGTAGAAGTGGAGTACATTGGGGATGTTACCTTAATTTTAGATTCAAGGCATGAACTTATTTTAAAGAATACCTTTTATGTACCTTCCTTTAGAAGGAATTTGATTTCAGTTTCTTGCTTAGATAAACTTGGTTTAACCTTTTCTTTTGGTAGTGGAAAAACAAAATTGTTTTCTAATTCTGTAATAATAGGATCTGGTTTTTTAGTGGATGGTTTATATAAATTGTCTTTGGCTTTTGATAATTTTTCTACATCTTTCAATGTTGAAACTACTCTTACTAAATAGTCTAGGATAAAAGAGAAATCCTCATTATTATGGAACAAACACTTAGGTCACATCTCTAGGAAAAGGATAGAGCGATTAATTAGAGATAACATTTTACCTTCCTTAGACTTTAATGATTTGGGGACATGTACAGATTGCATCAGAGGAAAATTCACTAAGACCAAAAAGAAAGATGCAAATAGAAGTCTAAATCTCTTAGAAATCATTCATATGGACATCAGTGGACCTTTACCTCCTACTATTTGTGGTAACAAGTACTTTATTACCTTTATTGTTGACTTTTCCTAATTTGGCTATCTTTTTCTAATCAAAGAAAAGTCTGATGAAGTTGAGAAATTCAAAATTTTTAAAATTGAAGTCGAAAAGCAATTAGGAAAAGTCATCAAGTGGCGAGATCTGATAGTGGTAGGGAGTATTATGGTATATTTGATGCTGGACAGCAACATATGGGACCATTTGCTAAATTTTTGCAAGCTTGTAGAATTGTTCCATAATATACCATGCCTGGTAGTCCTAAACAAAATGGTGTAGCTAAAAGGTGAAACCACACTTTAAAAGATATGATAAGGAGTATGATGAGTGGAACTAATTTGCTAGATTTTTTATGGGGGGGAAGCCTTAAAAACTACTCTTTACATCCTCAACTGAGTTCCTAGCAAATCCATTCCAAAAATACCTTTTGAACTTTGGACAGGTAGAAAACCTAGTTTAAACTATTTTCGTGTGTGGGGTTGTCCTGCAGAAGTTAGGATCTATAATACCTTAGAGAAAAAGATTGAACCTAAAACTACCTATTATTACTTCATTGGATATCCAGACCATGCAAAAGGGTATAGATTCTATTGTCCTAAAAGCGGTCTTAGAATTGTGGAATCTATGAATGCAAAATTTTTAGAATTGGACAAGGCTGAAGCTATTATTCCTACTGTTGATTCCATTGTTAATGTGCGTGAGATCGTTTCTTTTCCTGTTGCCATTGATAACATGCCTACGGTTATTGTTCTAGTCAAGAACTTGGTTGATCCTCCTTTAGTTGATTCCCCTACTCCGGTTGATCATCTTAATAATGTTGCTGACCTTGTTGTACTAGTTGATACTTCTCAACCTATTGAACCTATTATACAAGTACCTTTTAAGAGGCCAGTTACACAGAGGAGACCGACTATTTCCAATGATTACTTTCTTTATCTTAGTGAAGACATGTATGATATTGGGGATAATGTTGATCCTAAATCTTATTAGGAGGAGATGTCTTATGCTAATTCTTATATGTGGGTAGATGCTATGAAACAATAAATGCAATCTATGGCTAATAATGAAGTGTGGAAACTTATTGAATTGCCTAAAAATTGTAGGGTGATTGGTTATAAATATATTTTTAAAACAAAGAAGGGCCCGAAGAGTCAAGTTGAGAGATATAAAGCTAGGCTAGTAGTGAAAGGTTTCACGCAAGATGGCATTAACTTCACTGGAACTTTTTCCCCTGTGTCCAGTAAAGATTCATTTAGAGTTGTCATGGCTCTTATAACACATTTCGATATGGAGTTACATTAAATGGATGCCAAGATAGCTTTTTTGAATGGTGATCGCCTCGAGGAAGTGTATATGGAACAACCTGAGGGTTTTCAGTCAAATGGTAATGAACATTTAGTGTACAAATTGAAGAAATCTATTTATGTTCTGAAACAGGCTTCTACGCAGTGGTACTTGAAATTTGATGAAGTCATTACCTCCTTGGGTTTTGAAAAAAATAAAGTTGATCAGTGTATATACCTAAAGGTCAGTGGGAGTAAGTTCATTTTTCTCGTTTTATATATTGATGATATTTTACTAGCTAGCAGTGATATTGGCTTGCTGAATGAAGCTAAGTAGAAGTTGACAAAGCATTTTGAGATGAAGGATCTTGGTGAGACAAGTTTTGTGCTAGGAATTGAAATTCACAGGGATAGATCTCGTAACTAACTTGGCTTGTCTCAAAGGGTTTATATTAATAAAGTCCTAAAGAGATTTGACATGCAAAACTATAAACCTGGTGATGTACTAGTTGTTAAGGGTGACAAATTCAATAAAAACCAATCTCCTAAGAATGAAATTGAAAAGGCAGAGATGAAGAACAGATCATTTGATAGTGCATTGGGGAATTTGATGTATGGTCATATTTGCACTAGGCCTGATATTGCTTATATAGTTGGCATTTTGGGTAGGTACTAGTCTAATCCTGATAATGCTCATTGGGTAGCTACTAAGAAAGTGATGAGATACTTGTAGAAAACCAAGGAGTATATGCTTATGTATAGAAGAGTTGACAACTTAGAGATAATAGGGTATAGTGACTAAGATCTAGCTGGGTGCCCTGATGATATAAAATCGACTTTTGGTTACATCTTTATGTTAGCTAGGGGTACGATATCTTATAAGGGAAATAAGCAAACTATGGTTGCGTCTTCTACTATGTAGGCTGAATTTATTACTTTTTATGAGGCTGTTACTCATGTTGTTTGGTTGAGAAACCTGGTGACTGGACTTCGAATTGTGGATTCCATTGTTAGACCTCTTAGAATCTATTGTGATAATAATGCAACAGTGTTTTACACTAAAAATAACAAGACTTTTAGTTCTAAGTACATGGAATTAAAGTATCTAACTATCAGAGACCTAGTGAAGAATAAAGAGATTGTCATTGAGCATATAGTTACATAGTCTATGTAGCACCCCACTCTCGCGATGACCCGAACCCGACATCGATGGTAATATCTGAGTTCGTGCGCCGCGAGGGTGGTGTGCTAAAGCACTCAATCTTTCAAAAACCCACAATTTTTTTTTGAAAATCGATAACACAAAATACGAAAATCAAAAATCAAATTGGGCCCATATTCATTCATAAATATTTTCACTTAACACAATTTTCAATAGTCATTCGAGCCCTTTCAGAATTATAAAACACTTGTGTCATTTCAAAATACAATTTTATACAAAAAGATGCGGAATATACAATTCAATACAAAATGTAAAAAATATAAATGCAGACACGAACTGATCCCGACCTCTATCCTTCACTTGAATGCTGTAAGTATACTCACGTTGGCCTAATGGGGTATTCTTCTTACCCTGAAAAATAGTTGCAAATTTTGGGTGAGTTTTGTGAACTCAATGAGAGACTATCATTGATGGCTCACCCAATCACATAAATCATAATTCACATAACACATACATCTCACATTTCACATTAGTTTACACTTCACATTCACTTTAACACTTCATATTCATTACACTTAATCATTCATATTATGCATATGCAATGCACATGAGACTCACTTTCATTTATTATTGTCATTATGACCAAGTGCTATTTTACTAGCTCATAACCCTTAGTGGATACCGAGCTGTGTCATATAACGTCCCATATCCCTTAGTGGATATCGGGTACAGTCGCACTCGAGCCTGAGGCTCTAATCACATTCCGAGCTTTAAGCTCTTTATCCTGGAGACTCCGGCCATAACTTCCTTTATCTTGCATGCATTCATGTAATGGAATGCATCACTTATATTGCATGCTCTTATTGATCACATCAACTTATCCTCGACCGTAGTCCGGCATTCAACATATAGTTGAGAATTCACACTTAACTTGCATGCAATATCACATTCAGAGTTCACTTAGCAAACACTTCCGTGCACTTAGTTCATCTCATTCACATACAATTAGCACTTCAATATCCAAATCACAATCACAATCATCGGTCCTCCTGTCTGGAACCCAACATAATCAAACACATTCAGAATTCAATTAATATCAAAAAGGAAAACAGAACAAACAATAGAATGAGACCATCTAGGTCTACTCACAGTATGCTCCAGATTAGCATTTGCTTTCAATTTCTAGGAACACCTGAATGCGGACACTTGACCTGCACAACCTATTTATACAAGACACCCATTGTACACTCGTCAATAATTACACAAGAAAAAACGTTCATTTATGCACAATCGTAATAATGGACCATGTATAATACATGCTCAATGACAATCCCGGGCATATGTTTTAGAACACATGTTATGCTCATTTCCATTTCATAATTCATAAGTTTCTAATTTAACTTAGACTTACACTTCATTTGTACATGATCAATCTAAATGCTCCTTTCAATCTCTTACCCGTTTTATATGTCTAGCTTATTCATAAACTTACACTTCAAAAACACTTGGTTACTCTATATCATAACTCAATTTCTCATCATCTCTTTTATAACCTCACATGATCTCATAATATCCAATCCCCATTCATAGTTTAGCAATTTAAACATATGTACACATTTAGGCACATTGCCTATTTATACAATAACCATAAATATTTTACCCACCTAGTTTGCTTGTCAAAACTCCAAATCACAATTGTCTTTCCCCTTGTTCTTGGGTAGGATTCTCTTGATTTCCTAAAACAAACCAAATCTCATTCAATAAGAATCCACTTAAAAATCCCACATTGTAAAATCACTAAAATTGATTCTAGAACATTCAAACCCAAGCATTTTCTAAACTCCATAAACTAGAATCTTTACAAAAATCCAAAGATTCAATTGATCATACCTTGATTCTTCACCAAATGAAGAGATCTTTAGCTCAAATGGAAGCTCATTTGCTTCTCTAGAATCTTCTCATTCACGTTTCTCCTTTATTTATAAGCAAGACAACACTTCTTCTTCCATTTATGCCCTTAATGAGTGATAATTGTCCCATTTACCCTTTTATTTGTGCCTTATATCTTTTATACTTAAGTGTCTTACCAAAAGCACACTTATATATTCTAATATAACAATTTCTTCTAGAAGACTCTTCTCTATTGTCTTACATTTCCAATGACACCAAAAGCATTCAATTTGGTTCAGTAGTGTAAAAGTTATACTCCAATATCTCTAGACTGCTTTTATTTCGAGACAATACTCTATACTCAATTTCCATCCAAAACTAGAAACTCTTAGAGTCCGATTCAGAAATTTATTTCTCCATATAAGTTGTAGCCCTATGTTTCTAGTTTACCATAAAACAAAAATCGTCTCATTTGGACTTCTATTGATCTAGAAAACATCAAAATATTGAAGTATGTTCAGTGAGATAACACCAGTTCATATTATTTAAGAACACACTCACTGTGCCCGTCCCACTCTTTTCACTAAATCTTTCTCCATTAGTTTAATATGACTATTATTCTTGGTGGAGATGTAGGAAAATGTATTAGGAATCCAATGGTTGAAGAATCAAGTCATTTGGAGGTCTAGAGAAGAAGTTATGGCCAAAAGAATCCAACATGTCCATATCTTTACTCGTACTGTACATGTCTTGGCGCAATTGCTATAACTCTCACTAAAGATGTCAGATTAACTTCGTTTTTGGACTATTAGATAGAGGACTTCCAAATCTAAAACTTTCATGAAGACCTCGAAGGCCAATTCTGTCATTTGACTTCTGTATCGTCTCATATTTTGCGTCATCTCACTTTCCTTTTGTCTCTGTTCTATCGTCTCATTTCTAACGTCTCATTTCTATCGTCTCATTTTCTTCCATCTCATTTTCTTCCGTTTCATTTCTATCTTCTCATTTTCTTCCGTCTCATTTTCTTCAATCTCATTTCTATCGTCTCATTTTCTTTCGTCTCATTTCTATCGTCTCAGTTCTTCCATCTCATTTTCTTCCGTCTCATTTCTTCTATCTCATTTTCTTCCGTCTCATTTCTATCGTCTCATTTCTTCCGTCTTATTTTCTTCCGTCCCATTTTCTTCCATCTCATTTCTTCTGTCTCATTTTCTTCCGTCTCATTTCTATCGTCTCATTTTTTTCGTCTCATTTCTTCTGCAAAACGTCTCCACTTATAAGGATCATAACTTTTGACTCCGATGTCTAAAATTTTTATACTATATACCGTTGGAAAGATAAAAGAAATATCTACAACTTTTTAGAAAGTACCTTTGCTAAAATCTATTTATATAAATTTCAAATTTTCCCCTAAAGTCCGAAGATGAAATTTCTATTCCTACACCAACGTACTGCACCAAATTGTTAACTTCATGAAATTTGAGACTTTTAGAGACAGAAATAAAATTTGATGTCTTCATAGAAAATATAGCCATATATCTCTATATTAATCCAAATTAAGAATCATCTCATTTGGAAAACTAGATAAAACGTTATGGCTAAAGGACTGAAGCATATTCAGTGAACATTTTTCCAGATCACTAACAATCTTGTTTCTAAAGGTTTCCTTATCACAACTCCTACCAAGATCACTCTTTCTACTCCTTCTGCTTCTTATTTTCAATAAAATCACATTTAATATCAATTATACCTGGAAGTTGTTAATGAATGCATGTACCACTTTTTATGCGAAAACATTTCGTATTTATGTGGTTATATGCTAACATGATGCATGAGCAAGAAAATGCATTGTCTTAATTTCTCTTTGAGCTTGCATGTACTGAAATTTCGGGTCATAACCCTTAATATGGGGACAGGATGTTACAGTACATGCTAGTTGATCCTTAACTAAGGGTCTTCGACCTATAGTGTTCCAAAAGAACTTTGAAGATATGGGGATTTTAAGCTCTTTTAATGTGCTTGACTAATGGGAGTTTTGAAATGTATGTGGTCTTTACTTGTCTTGTTAGACTTTTATTGTTAAATACTTGAATGTTCATTTCGCATGGATTTTGTTATTTTAATGCAATTGATTTGAATATTCTCTTATTACTATTTAGAGTATATATCAATTGCTATTTCAAAACTCAGTGCCCTTTTATATCATCATGTCTTGTGATTGACACCATATTAAGGTTAGAGACCTATTACAAAATTTTGGACTTGATGTTCTATTAGATCATAATGTCTCCTGGTCAACTTCATATTTGAGTCTGCAGATACTATTAGAGAACTCGGTGTCTTTCTCACTCATCGTGCCGGTGGTTGACACCATATTGGAGTTCAAGACATTATGGTTCATAATAAACTATTCAGTTTCTCTTGCTTTAAGCCTATTTTAAGAGAAATTGTAAGGACTGACATTGAAAGTAGCACCTTACATTAATTATTGGATCACCTTTATGTGCTATACTTTCAAGTTACACTACACACTAATGACTAGTCGACAAAGTTAATGATATATGTAATTATGGATCGATATTATATCCATAAAGGTTTTAACGGGTGCCATAGTTCAATGTCATTTTATTTTGATCCGACTTAGTCCTATTAAAGTGCTGCATCTCGGATCATACATATTTGTACATATATATATTTTAAATGTGGCCACATTACACAAAATTGAGTTTATTAGCCTGAGAGTCATTTTCAAAGGTTTTTAAAATAAATAAATAAATTTAAACAATTGATTTTGCCTAAGTGGGATAAAGTTAAAATATATTTTATGGGCTACAATCAATTGTAGTTTTGATTTTATTAAAAATAGGCTGATGATATGATCCCTGTTGAGATGCCTATGGTCCACTATTATTGTGATCCCTATTGGACTTAAGTATTTTATATCGTTAGTGTAATTAATGGTGTACATCTAACCCTAAGGTCTATGATGGGCAGGCTTTGGGTTAATATCTATGGCTAGGTCCCCGTAGCACTCCTTTTATATACACATGTATGGTCTCTCTATAGTTTGTCCCATTGAGAACTGTATTTTCTAAAGAGAGTGGGTTTGCTGTGGAAGTCCTCACCGTCACCAAATACTTGCGCGGTACTTTCATCATTTGTTGATCATGTCTTCAACAAGTATCTGTGTTCCCTATCACGTAATTGATTTACTGATTTTAGTTTTTAACAATGAATTCATGGAATGACAATCAATGAGTTGCTTTCTCTCATCAAACTTTTAAATGTTGCTCGATTTTTTATATTTTGGATGTGTTCTCGTGCTTCTAACATTTATAATGTATACAAGATTTGATTATAAAAGAAATGAAAAACCCCGGAACCATCTCGTATATATATATATATTCTTTATTATAATTTTGATTTTTTAAATATTAAAAACATGTCTAAAGCAGTAATGTCAAATATAACTATTTTTATTAGTTATGGTAATTAAATATTTAATACATTTGAAATAAATTAATTTTATAGATTAATTAATTTTATTTTAATCTTTTGTACATTATTTATTTATAAATATTAGCAAATTTTATTACAATGTATCAATATTTTAATAAATAAAATTATTTTAATACATTTTAATTAATAAAACTAATTTTATTTAAAATTTATTTGTTTTAAAATATTAATTAAATAACTATTAAATTTAAACTAATTTTATTTTTCAAAAACAATATTAAACTATAAATAAATAAATAATATTAATTATATATTATTATAAGTTTTCATTGAGATTATAAATAAAATAAAAATTATGAAAATTAGAAACAAACAATTGAAATAAATAAAATTTTTATTAACCCAAATAAAAATAAACAAACACTAAGTTGGGCCCGAGGCACCTAAGCTTGACCTAAGTTGGACTAGGCATGGATAGCCCGAAGTCCAACTTAATTAGCCCGGTCGACAACCGAACCCAAGCCTAAACCTAAATTTAACCAGTTCTAGTCTGTTGGACCCTGAAATTTTCTTAAAATTTTGAAGTATAAATAGACATTAAATGAGGAATTTGTGGTAAATTATTCAGGTGCAAAGAAAAAAGACAATTCAAGAATGTGAATTGTTATATGAGATTAAGATAGGTAAATTTAGCAAGTTGATGAAGAGAGAGTATAGATGTGTGTATGCTTTTGTTATTGATGTCTATGATTAATTATGGTCTAAAGTGTGGTTTTGAGTTTAAATGAAATTGATAGTGAATACATTGTTTTAAATGGAAGTTAAAAATCTAGAAATAAAGAGAAAAAGTGTGAGAATGTAAAGAATTGAGAAAGTTTGACTTTTTGGAGTAGAGAGTTGACTTTTTGATCTAAACAGAATTTGAGAAATTGATCTTCATGAAACTTGTAGTTTCTGTTGAGAGCTTTCTGTCGCCATAAAGTATGACAGGTTTCGATATCGGGATTGACATTTATGATCAGTCAAATGGAAGTGTATGTTACTTTGTTTTTGAAGCCGCTCGTAAGTGTAGGATTTTGTATGCAGTATTTTGAGGAATAATTATATGCTGATGTGTTTTGGATTAAGTTCAGTGATCTACATGAAAGTCATAGAAGACTATTCTAGCTTTTCAATGATGTATAATATGTTATTTCTGGTTGTGGAATTTGGAAGATATGAAATTTGGAAGTTTGGATGTTGTTTTAGGATGATAAATTCTGGCAGAAACTTTGACTGAAAAATTGACCTAGCTAGAGGTTAAATTTTGTATTTAAGTGCTTCATGAAAGTTGAAGATTTTGATTTGATCTTTAGTTTGATATAAAATATGACATGCTTGGACCTAGGAGTTCAAAGATAGAAATTTTGGAAGTTATGTGATTGTTTAGGAAGATATTCATATAGACAGAAAGTTTGATTAGTTTGTGAGCCCGTTTGAGATGGAATTGATTTGTGAGTTCTTTATAGAAGTTGTAGAGCTTCCTTTGAGCTTTATTTTGATACCAAAATTTTCAATTTTGGAGTTCGGGATCCAGAGTTATGAATTTTGGAAATGTCAGTTATTTATATGCCATTTTGACTCCTTTTGTTTTTATTATTTCGTTCCCAATTTGACCCCTTTTTCGATCTTTTGCTTATAATTTCTCCATCCGACATCCGATTGATTTAGTTTTCGAAGCGTTGGATTCCTAAGACAATTACCTACATCATTATGGGAAATTATGTTCTGAGATTAAATTGAAAGAGATTGTTTTAATGAAAGTGAATTAGATATTTTCTGAGCATGGTTCAATATTTTGATGATATCTTGAGCTATAGAGATCCAATTAAGTTGATTCCTATTTTTAAATAAATTCGAGACATGTGACTACAAGTTATCTGAAGGATCAAATTTCAATTCAGTCCCTAAGATTTTTAATTTCTGAATTGAAGTATTAAGGTAATAAGATTATATAAGGGCATGACACTTAAGTTTAAGAGTTATAAGGCTTATATTGGAGGGCAAAATGGACATTGCCCACTCATTAAGAGAGTATGAATTAGAAGAAGAAGATTGGGAATGGGAAGAAAAAGAAGGAGCCGTGGGAGAAGAAGAGAAGAAGGAAAAGTTAGGGTTTGGAGATCCTTGAAGATTTTGAAGAATTTGAAGCCAAATCAAGTAAGTATAAGCATCTTTCCCCTTGATTAGATGAATAAAGCATGTTTTGATGTTAGTTAAGAGAGGATTAAGTGTTAGAAGTTGTCGAATGAGTTAAAGCATAGGTTTGGTTTTTAGGGTTAATGATTATGTTGTTTGTGGATGATTTTGGGGTTGGAATGAGTTTAGAAATGAAGTAGGAATGATGATTTATGGGTAAGATCAGATATGTAAATATTGTAGATGAAGAATGTCGAAAAAATCAGTTTTCGGGAGGCTCATGGACACGCACGTCGCGGCGCGCAGACGTCCACGTCGCGGAGGGCCCACGTAGCGGCGTGCATGAGTGCCCACGTCGCGGGGTACGCCAACGCCTTCGTCGCGACGAGCTTCTGGGTTTCGCCTCGGAGAGAGGTCATTTTCTTGCACAGACATGTTTTGATATTTTAGGTATAACTTTTGTTGTAGATATCTAAATAAGGTGATTTTTGATTTGTTATGAACTAGAGGCATAGAGCTACATGTTTTGTGAAGAAATGAAATTGAAATTCAGTCTCTAAGAATCTTAAATTTTGGTCGTAAGTTGAGTATAGATTATTGTTTCAGCATAAGAATAGTCCCAACATGTTTTGCGTATAACTGTCGAATTTCTGAACTAAATTTAATGATTTTGGAGTGTTGGATCCCGTTTCCGGAACCCAACTAATCATACAGATTTCCTCGTACGCATACATGATTCCTTAGAAAACCTCGACTAATCTGAAAAATCCCGATCAAACATAAACTTTGACTGATCATAACTTTCACTCCCGATATCGAAAAATTACAAACTTTATGTCCACAAAAATCTCTTAACATAACCTACAAGTTTTCAGAAGACTATTTTATCAAATTTTGCCTAAATCATAAGTCAACTCTCAAAGTCAAATATTCTCTCTCCAAAAAGTCAAACTTTCTAAATCCTTCAAATTTTCACACTTTTTCTTTCTCATTCTTGCTATTTAGCTTCATTTCAATCAACTCATCCACTTGATCATAGTCAAATTGTCACTCAAGGTTCGGGGTCCAACATTTCTCCCCCTCTTAAAAGAATTTCGTCCTCGAAATTCATATTTACTTAACTCCACGTAACTCATTCTTGCATAAATTTTTTTCTAAACAAAGATCATCAAGCACTTTCTTACTAATTTCTTTCCAAAACTCATAATCAATTACTTTTTCATCAAATTTACTCATCATACATATTCTCACACTCTTCACAATTTTCACTTCCTTAAACCATATACCACTCATATCATATCAAAACACTATATCTATAACTCATTATTTCTTTATATATGGACACAAGTCAATGGTCCATTTCTTAAAGAATCCTAATATGGTTCAATCATCATTATGTCATCATTCTTTCATCTATATCAATTCATCACAATTTCTCAAGAAGTTCTAATCTTAATTTCCTCAACACATTCCGAAAATCAAACATATTCTTAACACTCTAAACAAACAATCACTTTAATTCTTCAAATAAGGCATGACAAGTCATGCTCATCAATTTCACATTCCTAAAATCGATTATGATTCTCGTCACTTTAATCCACAATCAATTTAATTCTCCAAATATTTCTCATTTACTCCTCTCCTTCAAGCATTTCTTATTTTAATCTCATAAATGTGTAAAGTCGAATCATCCAAATTCATTTTAAAAATCTCATCGCATAATGCCATAATGAACTTCAAATCTCAAGTTCATTAACACACACCTAAAATCAATCAAATTTCTTAACCTCACTCAGACAATCACTAAATTCAATCTCGATAATCATATTGCCCAAGTATGATCATAATACTGGGCTCTGATACCACATATGTTGGATCCCGTTTCCGGAACCCAACTACTTATACAGATCGGAAAACTAAACAAACGGAAACGAAGGGAAGCAGAAATTTTCATGTAGATCATTTTATCAAATTTTGCCTAAATCATAAGTCAACTCTCAAAGTCAAATATTCTCTCTCCAAAAAGTCAAACTTTCTAAATCCTTCAAATTTTCACACTTTTTCTTTCTCATTCTTGCTATTTAGTTTCATTTCAATCAACTCATCCACTTGATCATAGTCAAATTGTCACTCAAGGTTCGGGGTCCAACATGGAGTCATTAGAAACTTAAAACAATGGGGAACATTTTCTAGAAGATAATATTATCAGAGTTTGTCATTCACTTGATCAAAGTGATCATGGAAAAATTGATCCGAATGTTTGGACTTTTGGAAGAGTTTGAGTTTTTAGAATTTATGGGTCCTCAAATTTGTATTCATATTGAATGGGATTTTTACATTTTAATAAATGGAATCAAGGAAGGCAAGAGGATCAAGAGGAGAGGCATCTTTTAAGCCTGTATCCAAGCAAGGAATTCAGGTGGGTACATGTTTATAATTTAAATATGCTACTACTGTTTTCTTTAAATCAAAGAAGTTTTCTGATTTCACTTGCATCATAAGTGCTGCATTATTGTTTATGAATGACTTGTGAAACATGCTATATGTTGTTACATGATTTGAGTGATATTTTGAAAAAGATGCATGTTATGAAATCATGTTTTCAAGAATGGTTTTCAAGATATACATCAAGTATGTGGTAAGCAAGTTTTCAAGACAAGTGCCATTTTAGGCAATAAGTTACAAGATTTTGAAATCTGTGTGTTATGTGGGTTTGTGTTAGTCCCTCAAGAAACTTCATGTGCACGTTGACCCAAGTTAAAAGCTTCTCCCGCCTACCCGCTAGTGACACGGAGCTCCTTCAAGGACTCCTTCAAGAAACTACAATTACACAGGACCATCTCGATGGAAATGTGTAGTGCGTCATGAATTTGGACTTACTCAAACCATTGTGTTATGTGATTATGTTATGTTTGATCAAATTTGATGCATTCATGATTTGTAACTTATGAATTTTGGCTGAAAGCCTAGAAAACATGTGTTTTATAAACTCCATGAAAGTTTTCTAAGACAAGTGAACTGTTTTCAAGGTTTTTGCTTATCTTTATCATAAACGTGTATCCACGAGCTATAAAGCTCACCCCCCTTTCATCCCCATCTCCAGGTATCAAGATGGAATTCAGATGAAAGAAAGTCTATACGTCCGTTAGTTATGTACATGATTGGCTTTTGAGTTAATTTGTTGCAAGATTTAGATTTCAGACATGATATAAATTTTTGGATTTTTGTATTTTGTGCATTTTGGATTTTGATATTGATGTTGTAACATGGCTTGAATTGCCATTAAGATTTTTGTAAGCATGTATATCATGATGAAATTGAATTATGGATTTATATATAGAATGGAAAAGTGAATTATGGTTTATGTAATGATTATGAATATGATTACTTGTGGTTGTATTCTGGACAGGAGGTCCGATGATTGATGTGATGGATTTGAAATATCGAAGTACTTTTTGTGTATGGTCTATTGTCATGCATGAGATTTTTATGGCAAAAGAAAGAATAAGAATAAGAATAAGATTTGCTAAAGATGAGATTGAGATATCGCATGATTATGAAGAATTATATGAATTGAGTTTTGATTGAGGATAAATTTTCAAAAGGGAAACTATTTTGTTTTGATTTGTATAGAAAAGGAATAAACATGAAAGAAAGAATGAAAGAAAAAAAATTATACCGGTTTCGGATTGGTTTAGTCTTAGGGTTTCCAACGCGATGTTTTCCAAAATAATTGTTTTCGGATGTTGGAGTTAAGGTTTTGTCCTTCAGCGATATGTTTGTTTTGATTCTGAGCCAATTCGTTTCGCTTTCGATTTTTTTCGTTTTCGCCAATTACAAGTTTGCTCACGTTTTGTACATATGTTCGATTATGATTTCGAGGTTGGGATCCAACATTTGTGGTTGATTGATCCGTTTTGTTTCTTTATTTCTGAAATTTTGTAAATCCGAGCCTTTCAATTTTTCTATGGCTTATTATGAATTCAATCCGTTTTCGATATTCGATATTGATTCCGCTTTTTCGGTTGGGGTCCGGTTCCGAAATCGGGTCCCAACATAGTCAACTTAAAGTCCAATTCAATCTGGTCCAATTAGATTTTTAAATTTTTAAATTAAAAATAAAAAGACATTGGCTTTTTATATATGTTGGGCTTCGGATTGAATTGGTCCTGGGCAACATAAGTCTCACACCGACTGCGCCTGGTCCATTAACTTCTAATAGGGCCCAGGCTGAGTCGGTTTAGGCCTATGATTGCTAACCTTACAAGCCTTTAACATGAGATCATATAAAGAATTACGTGTCCATTAGCTATAGCTTTTGATCATCAATGAAATTAGACACGGGGACCGTAGCCCTCCAGGTTTGATAGAGCAATTTTGAAGTAGAACCGTAGGTTTTCTCCTTCTGCCACTACTATAAGATTAATAAACCAAACCCAATGCTTATGATCCTATGGTCTTTTAGCAGTAAGACTGTTACACGTTTCAATCAATTATTCAGGCATAGATTGTCTAGTTCATTGAATATGCATGGCATTCTTATGTTCTATTAATTTAAAATTTTCACTAATAGAGTTTTCTTAAAACCTTTAAAAGTGGTAAAGATCTTTTCTTTGAGTATAGGTTAAAACAAAAGAATTAAAAAAAAAACATAATTGAAGTTAACTTATGAAACTAAAATATATTTAAAAATTTGATTGGTCGTGATACATACATATATATATATGGCTTACTTTTATAATGGGTTTATATAGTAAAGGTGTGACCTTTTTTATCTTGTGCGTGGTTGTCTTGTAGCTATGATGCCAAAATATGTCTATAAAAGATACATTGAAACTTATATTTTTGTAAATAATATTTTAAAAGATTCTTAGGGTTGAATATAAGTAAGAAGACAAGTTTCATCCTCTAAAAAATAATGAATTAAGTCATGAAAGGCAAGCTTGAGTTATACAAAATAGCTCCAAAGAGTTGCACATGAGATAATCAAGCAAATAAAAGCCTATACTGTAATCCTAGGTATAACCTTCTTTAGACACTTATAAGCCGACACATTCCACATTCTAGTGTAGTAGTCTTCATTATGAAATTTGGACTTGTATAAGTTAATATAGCTTTTGATTTGCATAAAAATTATGCAACTGAATTGTTCTTTTGTTAAACTTCTATCTTAAAAAACTCGAACATTTTTCTCATCCCAATAGCTTTAATAAGACAGGTGATAGCTAGGCAGAATGTCCATTTAGTTGTAGAGTTAGGGGTGTTTGATTTCACCACACCATATCCTTATAGAACTCCAATCTCCAGGAGCACTGTCAATGTAACATTTGTATAGCACATAATTCTAGGTATTATTAACATATGCACATTGAAAAAATAGGTGTTTAGTGCTTTTCTCAGGCCTTTGACAAAGAATGCACCAATTAGAGATGTTTAGGAATTTCAACTTATCCATATAGTTGGCAACTTATCCTTCGTAGCTAACCATAAAGTGATCGCGACCCTTGGATGAAAATGCTTGTTCCATACAACCTAGTACCAAGGTATCCTATTGTTATGTTTTTGAAGAATTGTTTTGTAAGATTGATTTGTAAATTTGCAATTTTTTGAATTCTTCCAAATAATGTCATCTTATCTTTTAATCAAATTGGTTTGAATGATCTCTTCATAAATAGATCTAGGAATAGAGCTATGTATAAAGATTTGTTTGTCAGCCAAAGTATCAACTAATATTGCACTCTTACCAAGAACATATTTGAGGTCTTCCATTTCTTGCAAGTCGTTTAAAGGACCATAAGATATCCAATTTTCAAACTAAAAATTGGTTTGTTTTTCATCTCCAATAAGATAGCAAATTCATTCCTCAATAACTCCCTTATTTTTAGGATAGCTTTAAAGTATAAGAAGGGCACGCCATGGTAGACGCCAAACAAGACATCGCCATGACGTATCTGAGGATCTCGCCATGCGAAAGCAACCTTGCTCATGGCGAGGACGACGTTTGTAGGGGCTCTCGTCGCGACGGGCAATCTTGCGCCGTGGCGAGGACGCCTTTTCTCCGAGAGTGATTTGGTTCTTCTTAATGATAAGTTTTGAGGTTTTAATCCTAATGATTTTGTTCTTAATTGATTGCAATGTAGAGACTGAGAACTACAAATTTATAAGAATAGAATTTCTTAATCAATTTTGAAAGTTTTCAATATTTAGATGGAACTGAATAATAAATAGTGAATATGATTTCGATATGAAGAGAGTTCCTATATATTGGAATGTAACTTGTGGAGTTCTAAATTACATTAAATGAGTTATGGAGTCTATGAATTTTGATCGTTTAGAGATCAAGAGTTGAGATGGAAAGATTTGGGATGGTACTGGAATTGTCATAAACATGTATAGTACGCATTTTAATCGTTGCAAGTGCACTATTGACTATTGTGATTGTGCAATTGGTAATGTTTGTGTATTCTGATTGTTTTAGAGGCACGAGTGGAACGTTGATCTTTCGACGTGGATGAGACTTCCCGACATTAGTTCGGAAGTTTAGAGGTGAGTAACCTAGTTGGTTCCTCAATCTTTGTGTGTTTAAAATTATGTGCTTATGCCATGTGGAGATAATGGAGGGTTTATGTGTTTGATTTTGATTGGTTCCGGACCATAGGTGTCCGAAGCATTGAGTACTTGATATCGAAGTGTAAAATGTGTGTAAAATGGTAATTATTGTAAATTGAGACATATGCATTCATGCATAAAGGCATGTTCAGATAATGATGATTGTGACAGAAATTTCAGATTTTTGAGCTTAAAGCTCAACGCAACAGGGCCTCGAGCCCAACGTAACTCAAAGCCACGGGCTCAACGTATTTTAGAGCCACAGGTTCACTGAATAATGTGCCCGTTACTGGGACAGATCAGGCGCACGATCACAACACCGTAATAAAATGGGAAGTGTCACATGTGCATTGCATATACAAATGATTAAATGTGGACTGTGTGAAAAATGAAATGCCTGATATTTGTGAATTGGTAACGCATGTGATATTTCTGTATATGATATTGTGTGATATTCTGTGAATTGATTGTTTATGCATGAGTTGGGTGAATCATCGATGATGGTTTCTCGCTGAGTTCGCAAACTCACCCAACATTGCAAATATTTTTCAGGATAGTGATAGTTGACTCCTAGCTCCAGAGAGAGAGACTTTTCCTGTCTTAGAGATCGTGTTGGCAAGAGAAGTTATGGCACAAAGGTCGGTCAGCTGGGACTTTTGGGGATGACCTAGTTAGGAATTGTTTTAGTTTCCTTTTTTGGATTTGTACAGACAGTGATCAGTGGCAGTTGTACATTTATGATTTCAATGGAACGAAATGAGAAAACATATTTCAGTTCTATTTCTGATTGTGTTACTGATGTGTATTGTGATACTATATAAGGTATTTTAGTGATTGTTCTGGTGGTGGACCCTTGTTGTAGGATATGTATCGGAATGACTTATGGGTATCCCGGTGCGTACCCTACGGTGAGGGGGCGCTACATTGAGTGGTATCAGAGCATGATTTGGCATCTGTTGGGACTAGTCAGATATTTAGGCTTGAATTTTAATGAGAAGTGCAGAAATTGATTGGATTATGGTTTTGTTATAGGTCATCCGTCCTTGGTGATCAGGTAGATCAACTAGCTGACCATGGATCAGTCGGAGCTAGTAGGGAGTCATCAGTGCCTCGATTTGAGGAGCGACCTCTTAGAGTTCCCGCGAGACAAGAGAGGAGGTACGATAGGCTATGCAAAGGGGTATGAGACTTTATGGCAAGCACGAACCTCGCCGAGGCCGAGGATGGTGGAGAGGATCGAGAGTCTTGACCGGATGGGTGTGATTCGGAGGAGAGATTTGACTACGCAGTCTCTCTCCTGCAGGGTCCAGCTTACCAGTGGTGGAAGACTATCCCGGGCAGCACCACCAGGCCTTGCTTATTGTTATGGGGGGATTTTCTGAGGGCATTTAGAGACAATTATATGCCCAAAGTTTATTTGGAGATGAAGATGCAGGAGTTTCTGGAGTTGAGGCAGGGTAGGATGACAGTGGCAGAGTATGAGGTTAAGTTCAACGAGCTCATGGGATATGCTGCTGTTATGATTTCTACAGAGGCTGATAGGTGTCGGAGATTTGAGGGAGGGCTCATTCTGGAGATCCGTATCAGGTTGACCCGATCTGATATGGGCACATTTGTAGAGTTGAGAGCTGCTGCTATGCGAGTTGAGAGCTGCTGCTATGCGAGTTGAGTAGCTTTGAGGCGAGTCAGCCGAGACCGGTCAGGATCCAGGGTCGAGATTGAGTGTGATCGAGGCGCTCTGGTAGGAGTCTTAGCGAGCACAGAGCGGGACCTTGTGTCTTGTGAGGATCCCGACAGTTTGGATTTGGTCAAAGAGGGAGGTTTGTTCAGACTGGCAGTGGCGGTGGCAGAGGTTCAGGGCAGATACCTCCTGTTTGTATGTATTGTGAGAAGAGGCATAGTGGAGAGTGTTGGCGGATGATTGGAGCCTGCCTTGCATGCGGCTCCATGGATCATCGATCGAGGATTGCCTATTCTTGTGGGAGCTCGATCTGTATGAGTGGGAGATCTGGTAGTGTCTGACAAAGGCAAAGCAGAGTCATGGAGGTGGACTGGGTGAGGCCGAGGTAGAGCTCGAGGTAGAGAGGGAGATTCCTTTGTGGGGACTGAGGGATAGGGCAGCCGACCGCAGTCCCAGGCCAGGGTCTACCCATGACTAGGCAGGAGGCCCAGGATTCTCCAGATGTAGTTGCAGGTGTGCTTCTAATATCTGATATTGAGGCTTTTGCATTAATAGATCCAGGATCCACGCATTCTTTCATTGCACCGCATTTGGCATGTAGATTGCATAGGGATAGGGAGATATTGCAGTTTGGGCTAGAGGTGAGTACACCTCTAGGTAGTACTACTGCTTTGGGTGAGGTCTGCAAGGGGTGCCCGATTCAGATTGATCGAGCAATATTGAGTGCAGACTTGATTGTATTGCCTCTGCAAGAGATTGATGTGATTTTGGGGATGGACTGGCTTACTGCCCATAGGGCTATTATGGACTGCTATACCAAGGAGGTCATTTTAGAGTCTCCTGGTCAGCCTAGAGCAGTGTTCAGAGGAGTTAGTCAGGCAGTACCAGCCCGGATGATTTCTTTTCTAAGTGCCCTGAGGTTGATGCAGAGAGGTTGTGAGGCCTATCTGGCCCATGTTGTTAATGCTAGAGTTGAGCAGAGGCTGCAGGACGTTCCCGTAGTCAGGGAATTTTCAGATGTATTTTCTGAGGAGTTACCGGGTTTGTCGCCGGATCGGAAAACGGAGTTTGTCATTGACCTCGTTCCAGGTACTGCTCCTATATCTATACCTCCATATAGGATGGCACCTATGGAACTGAGGGAGCTGAAGGCTCAATTTGCAGGAGTTGTTGGAGAAGGGATTCATTAGGCCCAGTGTTTCGCCATGGGGGGCTCCAGTTATGTTTGTGAAGAAGAAGGATGGGACTCTGAGGCTGTGCATCAATTATAGGCAGTTGAATCTGGTAACAGTGAAGAATAAATATCCACTGCCTATGATCGATGATTTATTTGATCAGTTGCAGGGAGCTCAGGTGTTCACCAAGTTGGATCTGAGATCAGGATATTAGCAGTTAAAGATAGCATAGGCTGATGTGCCTAAGAGTGCTTTTAGGAGCTGGTATGGGCATTTCGAGTTCTTAGTGATGCCGTTTGGGTTGACAAATGCCCCGAAAACTTTCATGGCTTTGATGAATAAAGTTTTTCAACCCTACCTTGATCATTTCATTATTGTGTTCATTGATGACATTTTGGTGTATTCTAGGAATAGACAGGAGCATGCGAAGCATCTGAGGATTGTTTTGCAACTTATGAGAGATAAGCAGTTGTTTGCCAAATTCAGTAAGTGTGAATTTTGGCTGGATGAGGTAGTGTTTCTGGGCCACATAGTGACTGGAGATGGTATTCAGATTGATCCTCATAAGGTTGAGGCAGTGATTAAGTGGGAAGCTTCACGGAATGTGTCAGAGATGCGGAGTTTCTTAGGATTGGCTGGGTATTACCGGAGGTTTGTCGAGGGGTTTTCTTTGATTTCAGCCCCTCTGACAAAACTTTTGAGGAAGAATGTGGCATTCAGATGGACTGAGGAGTGTCAGAGGAGCTTTGAGGAGCTGAAACATCGGTTGACCACTACACCGGTGTTAGTTTTACCGTCAGGGACCGGAGGTTAAAGAGGTTTTTAGCGATGTTTCGCAGCAGGGATTAGGGTGTGTGCTGATGCAGCGCGGTAGAGTGATTTCTTATGCTTCGAGATAGTTGAGGTCTCACGAGGTGAACTACCCAATGTATGATTTGGAGTTAGCTGCAGTTGTTTTTTCCCTGAAAATCTGGAGACACTACCTGTATGGCAAGACATTCCAGATTTTTACTGATCATAAGAGTTTGAGGTATTTGTTGAGTCAGAGGGAGTTGAATCTGAGACAGAGGAGATGGATTGAGCTACTGAAGGATTATGACTGTACGATTGAGTACCACCCTAGGAATGCCAATGTGGTGGCAGATGCGTTGAGCAGGAGATCTCATATCAGTGCAGCTCAGATTCAGGTATTGAGGTTACCTTATTTGATTCAGTTGAGAGCTCTGAATGTGCAGTTGAATTTGGAGCAGGATGGGGTTTTGATGGCCACTTTGAGCCTTAGGTCGATGCTGCATGACAGGATCAGAAGAGTTCAGGAAAAGGATCCTGCTTTAGTGAGATTGATTGAGAAAGTGAAGGCCGATTTGAGTTCTGAATTTGATGTGAGATGGGACTTTATGGTTGGAACAGAGGCTTTATGTTCCTGATGTGGATGATTTGAGGCGTGACATTTTAGAGGAGGCGCATTTGGCCGCCTATGCTATGCATCATGGTACAACCAAGATGTATAACACCCTTAAGCAACATTTCTGGTGGCCTGGCATGAATAGGCAAGTGGCCAAGTATGTTTCCAGATGTGTGACGTGCTAGCAAGTTAAGGCTGAGCACCAGGCTCCAGTGGGGAAACTGCATTCGTTGCCTATTCCGGAGTGGAAATGAGAATGAATCACTATGGGTTTTATTATGGGGTTACCTAGGACGCTGAGGTAGCACGATGCGATCTGGGTCATAGTGGACCGGTTAACTAAATTGACCCATTTCTTGCCAGTGAGGGAGAACAATACTCTTGATCAATTAGCCCAGAAGTATGTGACTGAGATAGTGAGACTGCATGGAGTTCCAGTGTCTATAGTCTCAGACAGGGATCCCAGGTTTACTTCGAGGTTCTGGAAGAGTTTGCAGTTGGCTATGGGCACCAGATTGAATTTCAGTACAACTTTTCATCCTCAGACAGATGGGCAGAGTGAGAAGACGATTAAGACTGTTGAGGATATGCTTCGAGCTTGTGTATTGGAGTTCCCAGGAGCATGGGATCAGTATTTGGCTCTGATTGAGTTTGCATATAATAATCAGTACCAGAGTAGTATTGGGATGGCCCCATATGAGACTTTGTATGGGAGACAGTGTAGATCATCTCTTTATTGGGATGAATAGGGTATGAGGATGCTTGAGGGTCCCAAGCTGATTCAGGACATTGTTGATAAGGTAAAATTGATTTGGAGTCGCATCAAGGCGGCTCAAGATAGACAAAAGACCTATGTGGATCAGCATCAGAGAGAGATGGTATATGATGTGGGAGACAGAGTTTTTCTCAGAGTGTTGCCATGGAGGGGAGTGTTGAGATTTGGTAAGAAGGGCAAGTTGAGCCCTAGGTACATTGGTCCTTATGAGATCCTTGAGAGGATAGGACCGTTGGCCTATAGTTTGGCTTTATCGAGCGAGATGTCTCAGTTGCATGATGTCTTCCATGTGATTATGCTACGGAGATATCGATCAGACCCGACCCATGTGATACCGGCTCAGGAGATTGAGGTGGCTAGTAATTTGAGTTTTGTAGAGGAGTCGATTCAGATTGTGCGGTCTCGAGTTAAGCAGTTAAGGAACAAGGTTATTCCATTGGTGAAGGTCCTATGGAGAAACCACTCAACTGAGGAAGCGACTTGGGAGACTGAGGAGCACATGAGGAGGCAGTACCCTCATCTGTTCGATCAGACAGGTAAGAAATTTTGAGGACAAAATTTTTGTTAGGAGGGAGAATTGTAACATCCCGTCATCCATGGGATGGGTATAGTGGTATTTTGGTACGGGTTAGGCTTGTGCATTCATATGTTGGCATGTTCATGCATTAATTGGTCTCTATATTTATTGATAATTGATCATTTTTGCACAAGCATATGAGTGTACATGCATGTATGACATATTCCCGGTATAATTGTGTATTTTGGAAATTATGTGATTATTGTGTAGATTGTGCTTAGAATATTGAATTGGAGTGAAAAATGAGTTCTAGGGGTTTGAAAAATGGAATTGGAGTGTATGATCTTGTGTTTTATATTTTTGAAGATTTTTAGGAATTTTTTTGGGATTTTGGAGTAATAGGTCCGGACCGAAAAAATGACTAAATGACAGATTAATTGGATTTCTGGTTCCAAAATTGACTGGCCAATGGCACTAGAAAATTAGAGTTATGATTTTAGGAATTGTTGCTTAGAGCCATTGGAAATTTGGGAGAATTTAGCATAAGAAATTGGATTTAGGCTTTTCGAACTGGTCTAGTGGCAAGTGGATTGCCAAACAAGCCATAAGCTTTTAAATTATTTGGGTTTAAAACCCTTGCTCCTTTGAATTTGCTTCCACAATGCTTCTTTTAGTTTGAAAGAAAAAAATTGTTCTTTCTTCTTCTCCTTCTTTATAGATCTCCTCCTTGCTCACTTTCCTTCATTTTCTTCTTGCTTAATTGCTTTCTTCTTCACCTATAAACTATCCTTGAGCTTTGTGATGGAGATGATGATGATTGGTGTGGGTTTAGGTGTTAACCGTGGGTGTTGTTAGAGTTGGAAGGGTTGGAGATTTTGAAGGTTTGAAGGTTTAAATCAAGTAAGTTCTTATTCCTTTTGCTTTGGATAGTCTAGTTTGTGGATTATTTGAAATATATTGATGATTGATTAGAGTATTTGAGGAATGGGAAATGTATAAGTTTCGGATGATATGATTTGATGATTTTATCTTGTTTTGTTTTGGGTAATTGAGGGATAATGGTTATTTGATGGAATTGATTTTACGGATTAGTCGTTTTGAGTGTATTAAGTTGTTTTGGAGTGTTTTGAGCTGAGATAGTTGGATTAAAATTTGACAGAATTGAGAAATATGGGTTTCGGGCGTGTTTCTGGGATTGCACGTCGCGACGTGCTCATTGCACGCCGTGGCGACCAATTTTCTTTTCGCATGTCGCGACGAGTGAAGACGCATGCCACGACGAACATTAGCGAGCACGCCACGGTGCACGCCAGCGCATACGTCGGAACGTATGCGAGGGATCTCGCCGCGGCGAGTAATCTTGCGCCGCGACGAGGACGGCGTTTGCAGGGGCTCTCGCCGCGACGAGGACACTTTTTCTCCGATAGTGATTTGGTTCTTCTTAATGATAAGTTTTGTGGTTTTAATCCTAATGATTTAGTTCTTGATTGATTGCAATGTAGAGACTGAGAACTACAAATTTATAAGAATAGAATTTCTGAATCAATTTTGAAAGTTTTCGATTTTTAGATGGAACTGAATAATGAATAGTGAATATGATTTCGATATGAAGAGAGTTCCCATATATTGGAATGTAACTTGTGGAGTTCTAAATTACATTAAATGAGTTATGGAGTCTATGAATTTCAATCTTTTAGAGATCAAGAGTTGAGATGGAAAGATTTGGGATGGTACCGAAATTGTCATAAACATGTATAGTACGCATTTTAATCGTTGCAAGTGCATTATTGACTATTGTGATTGTGCAATTAGTAATGTTTGTGCATTCTGATTGTTTTAGAGGAATAAGTGGAACGTCGATCTTCCGACGTGGCTGAGACTTCCCGACATTAGTTCGGAAGTTTAGAGGTGAGTAACCTAGTTGGTTCCTCAATCTTTATGTGTTTAAAATTATGTGCTTATGCCATGTAGAGATAATGGAGGGTTTATGTGTTTGATTTTGATTGGTTCCGGACCATAGGTGTCCGAAGCATTGAGTACTTGATATCGAAGTGTAAAATGTGTGTAAAATGGTAATTATTGTAAATTGAGACATATTCATTCATGTATAAAGGCATGTTCAAATAATGACAGTTGTGATCGGAGCAGCCCCCGTATTTCAGAACTTAAAGCTCAACGTAACAGGGCCTCGATCCCAACGTAATTCAGAGCCACAGGCTGACCATATCAGGACATTCAGGCCCAACATATTTTAGAGCCACAGGCTCACTGAATAATGTGCCCGTTACTGGGACAGATCAAGCGCACGGTCACAACACCGTAATAAAATGGGAAGTGTCACATGTGCATTGCATATACAAATGATTAAATGTGGACTGTGTGAAAAGCGAAATGCCTGATATTTGTGAATTGGTAACGCATGTGATATTTCTGTATATGATATTGTGTGATATTCTATGAATTGATTGTTTATGCATGAGTTGGGTGAACCATCGATGATGGTTTCTCACTGAGTGCGCAAACTCACCCAACATTACAAATATTTTTCAAGACAGTGATAGTTGACTCCTAGCACTAGAGAGAGAGACTTTTCCTGCCTTAGAGATCGTGTTGGCAAGATAAGTTATGGCACAAAGGTCGGTCAGCTGGGACTTTTGGGGATGACCTAGTTAGGAATTGTTTTAGTTTCCTTTTTGGATTTGTACAGACAGTGATCAGTGGCAGTTGTACATTTATGGTTTCAATGGAACGAAATGAGAAAACATATTTCAGTTCTATTTCTGATTGTGTTACTGATGTGTATTGTGATGCCATATGAGGTATTGTAGTGATTCTTCTAGTGGTGCACCCTTGTTGTAGGATATGTATCGAAATGACCTACGGGCATCCCGGTGCGTACCTTACGGTGAGAGGGCGCTACACAGATCCATTGCTTGTAGTTAATTTTGAAAAATAATAACAAATTTTAGAGTAATTATTTTCCAAACTAGAAAACTTGCTAAATATTTTTAAGGCTTTCGTAAGAGTATAAACAAAAGCATGATCAACCTTGGAGAGGAGAATGAGATCATTTGCAAAACATAGATTAATGATCTATAGGTGTTTACACCTATAATGAAACTTAAAGCCATTTGTTCTCTCCATAATTCTCTTCAAGGTTATGTTGAAGACTTCCATAATAAGTGCAAAGATATATGGAGATACGGGTTCATCTTATCTAAGTCCTTTAGAGCTTTTGAAGGACTTACCAAGCTGACCATTCACTAGGAGAGGTGTCATTTTATAACTTGTAGTTTCTTATACCATTTTACAATTTTATGTTGATTTATGTCCTATAACTAATCGATTGATTTTAGTTAAGTGAAATAATTATTTATAAACATTCTTTATACATATTTAAATGTATATTATAAAGCCTATAAGATAAATATACATTACAAATGAAGTTACGATAAGAATAGAATTATGAGATTCATATTGCATTTATTTATTATCACCAAATTATTCCTAGTCATTATTTTATTAAGACTAGATATTAATAGAGCGTAAAAATATTAACACTTTATATTTCTTTTGGGTTAATTATCTAAAAAACTTAAACTTTTGTCAAATTTTCAATTATAGCTTGAACTTCAAAAATAGCAATAAGATGCCCAAACTTTCAAAAAATTTCAATTATAGCCTGAACTTTAAAAAGTAGCAATAAAATGTTCAAACTTTAAAAAAATTTCAATTCTAGTACAAAGTTAGTATTTTCGTTAAGTTTGCTAACGTAACTTGCCATGTGTTTTAGTAACCTTAACTATTAATATATGTCAACCAAAATTAACACAACAAATGAAGATTAATGAAACAACGTCATTGAATCATATAATTAAAACTGTAACATCCCATCACCGATGGGAAGGATAAATTGGTCATTTGGGACGTGCTAGGAGTTTAGAATACATATTTTGATATGCTCATACATTTGGCCTCTATATATATAGAGGAATGATATATTTTGCACATGCACATATTGTACATGCATTTATGACATTTCCCTGCTTATGTGTTTAAATGTGATTTGTTTTGTGAATTATGGGATATTTGTGTTTGAAAATCTGAATTGGAATGCTTTAGGAGTGTTTTTCAGTTGTTAGTGACTCTTAGAAATTTTTCTGGAAATTTTGGAAAAAAATGTTCGGACTGGAGATTTTTTTAAGTGACGGATTGATTGACTTTATAGTACTGGAATAATTGTTCAATGGCAATGGTAAAATTAGATACATGATTTTAGGAATGAAAATGTTGAACCATTGGAATTTGGGGACAACTTGGACTAGAAATGAATTTGAAAAGAGAAAGAACTTTAAGTATGCTTGAGGAAAAGATTAGTGGAAAGTGTCTTAGGTTTAAAGGTTACAAATAGCCTAAGTATCTTGAGTTTTCCGACACACTCTTTGGGAAGATACAAAAATCACTTGAAAAACAAAACATTTCCTCCATTTAGGGCATTTCTTCTCCTTCCTTCGTTGGTTCATGATTCACCCTCTCTATAAGACCATTTGTTGTCCACTTGCTTACTTCTTCTTCCTTGTATAAGACCAACCTAAAACCTTGTGATGATGAAGATTTGTGAGAGTTTAAGAGATGGCCGTTGGTGTTGATGAAAGATAGAGAGTTAGGGGAGTTTTTGAAGATTTAAAGAGTTGAAAGCTTGTGTAGGTAAGGAAATTACTTATATGTTCTTCATTTAAGAGTTAGAAGCATTTATGGTCTTAATTGTGAAAGGTTGTGGTAGTTTAGGATGAGTTACGACTGAAAGTTGGAAGAGAGAAGATGAAAAAAATGTCGAAGAAGAAGAGTCTGGATTGCACGTCGCGGCGTGCCTGTGCCAAGACGCGGTGAGAAATAATGTTCTCGCCACGGCGTGTCTGAGAGGCCCCGCCAGCGAACTACTCTCATCTTGTGATGAGCTACTTCTCTCGCCATGGCGAAGCCGCTTCATGTCGCCGTGGCGGCGCCTACATGGCCGTGGCGAACCCTTGTTTTTCTGAACTGATATGTGTTAGTATTTCGAACATAACCGATAATGTAGACCTCCAAATGAAGTGATTTTTTATTCGTTGTAAAATAGAGATAAAGGTCTACAATTGATATGAAGAAAGAAAGTTTGAATTCAAGTGTTTAAGATCTCAAATCTTGAATTCTATTTCAACCTAAGGATAGATTCATGAGATTTGGAGTATAACTTTGGGGCTTCTGAAACAAATTCAATGTTTTTGGGGTTCTAGAAACATAGTACAATGGGTGAATTTGATCTAGTTCGAAATGACAATTGGTTTTGAGGTTTTTCTTGAGAAGGTTTTAATGTTGTGTGATATGGTAAATTGGGCAGAATCTTTGAAATGAAACTTGTGGAGTTTCCATGATCTTCTACTGATATCAAATGTGTCATATTTGGACAATTGGGTGAAAAGTTAGGTTTTGTCAAAGGAAAAAGGGAATTGTGGAATAGTGTCGGGAATGTCACGAACATGTATTGTATACTTTTGAATTTCTACATGTACATTATTGAATCTTTCTGAATGTGCATTTGGTAATATGTGATTATTTTGACTATTATAGAGACAGTTGGAACGTCATTCTACGGACATTGCTGGGACTTCCAGGCAGTAGCTCGGAAGTTATAGGTGAGTAACCTAGATGGTTCTTCAATCTTTAATTGTTTAAAGTTCTGCACTTATAACTTTGCGGAGAATAATGATGGGCTTGTGTGAATTGTGTATGACTGGAATTTCGGACCAAAGGTCCGAAGGATTGGGAGTTATGACATAGAAGTGTAATTGTCTGAGAATGTAAAACTTTCGTGTTTTTACTATGATACATTATGACTATGAGTTTAATGTGAATAATTGTGAACTACTTGATTGAATGTGATAAATTGGGTAATTGAAATGTGATATTGCTAAATTGCGACTTATGTATTTTATGCATGATCAGTTAATAACAGTTGTGACCGGAGTAGCCACCGAGAGCTACAAGCTCAATGTTTAATGCGCCCTTAATGGGACAGTTCAGAGCTATAAGCTCAACGTTTAATGCGCCCATAAAGGGACAGTTTAGAGCCTCAGGCTCACGAATTAATGCACCCATATTGGGACAGTTCAAGCGCTCATTCACAACACCGAAATAAAATGGAAAAAATGACATGTACTCATTTCATATGCATTTGATTGAATTATGGATTGGGAAAAAGGTTAAATGCCTTGTATTTGTGTGATAATTGTTATGTGATATTTCTGAATGTGCTATTGTCATAATTTGTGAATTATTTGCGTGATGCAAGAATTGAGTGAACCATCGATGATGGTTCCTCACAGAGTTCGCAAACTCACCCAAAATTGCAACTTATTTTTCAAGATCGAGAGAGTAGACTCCTAGCTCCAGAGAGAGACTTTTCCTGCCATGTAGATCGTATTGGCAAGAGAAGTCATGGCTCACAGGTCGATCAGCTGGGATATTTTAGGATGACCTAGTTAGGCTCTTGTTTTAACCTTCTTTTGAGCAATGTACAGACAGTGTAAGACTGATAGGAATGTAAATTTCTGCTTTTGATGAAATGACATGGGAAATCAATTTGGTTTCCAAATTTAGTAATTTTTATATTATGGTTTTATGATTATGATGCCATGGAAAGCAATATAGTGACTGCTTGTAGTTCTCCCTTATTGTAGGATATGTGTCGGATTGACCTACGAGCGTTCCGGTATGTACCCTACGGTAAGGGGGAGCTACATTCAGGTGGTATGAGAGCATAGTTTGGCATATGTTGAGACTAGTAACTATTTAGGCTTGAATTAAAGTGAGAAAAGAAGAAGTTGATCAGAATCTTTGTTTTGGTTATAGGTCATCCGTTCTTGGTGATCAGATCGATCAACCAGCTGACCAAGGATCAGTCGGAGCTAGTAGGGAATCATCGGTACCTCGTTCTGAGGAGCTGCCTACTAGAGTTCCAGTGAGACGGGAGAGGAGGTATGATGATGCATGCAAGGTAGGGGTCATGGACTTTACGGCAAAGATGCACTCACCGAGGCTGAGGAATGGCTGGAGAGGACTGAGAGAGTCTTCGACTAGATAGAATGTGATTCAGATGAGAGATTTGACTATGTAGTATCTCTTCTTCAGGGCCCAACTTATCAGTGGTGGAAGACTGTTCCAGGCAGTACCACCAGGCCTTGTCTACTGACTTGGGAGGATTTCTTGAGGGCATTTAGAGACAATTATATGCCCAAGGTGTACCTTGAGATGAAGATGCAGGAGTTTCTGGAGTTGAGGTAGGGTAGGATGACAGTGGCAGAGTATGAGGTGAGGTTCAACGAGCTCATGGGATATGCTACTGCTTTGATTTCCACTGAGGCAGATAGGTGCAGGAGGTTCGAGAATGGCCTCAACTTGGAGATTCGCACTAGGTTGGCCCGATCTGATATGGGCACTTTTATTGAGCTGAGGACTGCTGCAGTGCGGGTTGAGTAGTTGATGAGACAGAACCAGGCTGAAACTGGTCAGGGGCCCAGGGGTAAGAGGTTGAGTGACAGCTAGGGTAGTTCTAGCCGAGGCTTTAGCAAGCACCAGAGCAGGACTGTCAGGTCATTGGAGGAACTAGACAGTTTGGATATGGGCAGAGAGGGAGGTTTGTTCAGACTGGTAGTGGCAGTGGCAGTGTTAGAGGTTCAGGGCAGATTCCTCCAGTTTACGAGCATTGTGACAAGAGACACAATGGGGAGTGCTGGCGATTGACTGGAGCCTGCCTTAGGTGCGGCTCTATGGATCATCAGATCAGGGATTTTCCTTCTACTGTGGGAGCTCAGTCTGCTATGTCCGGGAGATCAGGCAGTAACTCCACGGTGCAGTAGAGTCCGGATAGTGGATCTGGACTGAGGGGCCGAGGCAAAGCTGAGGGATCCGTTGTGAGGACAGAGGGACTGGACAGCCGACCATAGTCCCAGGCTAGAGTCTATGCCATGACTTGACAGGAGGCTCAGGATTCTCCAGATGTGGTAGCTGATATACTTCTGATTTCTGATATTGAGGCATTTGCATTGTTGGATCCAGGATCCACACATTCTTTTGTTGCACCGAATTTGGCATGTAGATTGCATGGGGATAGGGAGAGATTACTGTATGGGCTAGAGGTGAGTACATCTCTAGGTAGTACTACTACATCGGGAGAGGTCTGCAAGGGGTGCTCGATCCAAATTGATCAAGCAGTATTGAGTGCAGACCTGATAGTGTTACCATTGAGAGAGATAGATGTGATTTTGGGGATGGACTGGCTTACTGCACATAGGGCCATCATGGACTGCTATACCACGGAGGTCGTATTAAAGTCTCCTGGTCAACCCCGAGCAGTGTTCAGAGGAGTTAGTCAGGCAGTGCCAGCCCGGATGATTTCTTTCCTTAGTACCCTGAGGTTGATGCAGGGAGGATGTGAGGCATGTCTGGCCCACGTTATTGACACCAGAGTTGGGCAGAGTCAGCAGGACATTCCCGTGGTTGGGGAATTCCTGGATGTGTTTTCTGATGAGTTACCGGGTTTACCACCAGATCGAAAAACAGAGTTCACGATTGACCTCATTCCAAGTACTGCTCCTATATCCATACCTCCATATAGGATGGCACCTGTGGAACTGAGGGAGCTGAAGGCTCAGCTGCAAGAGCTATTAGAGAATGGATTTATCAGGCCCAGTGTCTCGCCTTGGGGAGCACCAGTATTGTTTGTGAAGAAGAAGGATGGGACTCTGAGATTGTGTATCGATTATAGGCAGCTGAATCGGGTGACAGTGAAAAATAAGTATCCACTGCCTAGGATCAATAACTTGTTTGATCAGTTGCAGGGAGCTCAGGTGTTCACTAAGTTGGACTTGAGATCTGGGTATTATCAGCTGAAGATAGCAGAGGTTGATGTGCCTAAGAGTGCCTTCAGGAGCAGGTATGGGCATTTCGAGTTTCTGGTGATGCCGTTTGGGTTGACTAATGCCCCGACAGCTTTTATGCCCTTGATGAATAAGGTCTTTCAGCCCTACCTGGATCAGTTTTTTATTGTATTCATTGATGACATATTGGTGTATTCGAAGAGTAAACAGGAGCATGCTGAGCATTTGAGGATTGTTTTACAGCTTATGAGGGAGAAGCAACTTTACGCCAAATCTAGTAAATGTGAATTTTGGCTGGATGAGGTAGTATTTCTAGGAAACATAGTGACTGGAGAGGGTATTCAGGTGGATCCTCACAAGATTGAGGCAGTGTTGAAGTGGGAGGCTCCTAGGAATGTGTCTGAGATTCGGAGTTTCCTAGGATTAGCCGGTTATTACTAGAGGTTTTTCGAGGGGTTCTCATTGATCTCAGCCCCTCTGACAAAGCTTCTGAGAAAGAATGTACCATTCAGATGGAATGAGGAGTGCTAGTAGAGATTTGAAGAGCTGAAACATCGGTTGAACACTGCACCGGTGTTAGGTATTCCATCTGGGACTGGAGGTTATGAGGTGTATAGCGATGCATCGCACTAGGGATTGGGGTGTGTGTTGATGCAGCATGGTAGAGTGATTGCTTGTGCCTCGAGACAGTTGAGGTCTCATGAGGCAAACTATCCAGTGCATGATTTGGAGTTAGCTACAGTTGTTTTTGCCCTGAAGATTTGGAGACATTACTTGTATGATGAGACATTTCAGATTTTCACTGATCATAAAAGTTTGAGGTATTTGTTGAGTCATAGAGAGTTGAATTTGAGACAGAGGAGATGGATAGAGCTGCTAAAGGACTATGAATGTACGATTGAGTACCATCTAGGGAAGGCCAATGTGGTGGCGGATGCGTTGAGCAGGAAGTCTCACATCGGCAAATTTTATCTGTATATGAGATTGCCTAATTTGATTCAGTTAAGAGCTTTAAATGTGCAGTTGAATCTGGAGCAAGATGGGGCTTTGGTAGCCACTCTGAGGCTCAGACCGATGCTACATGATAGGATCAGGAGAGTTCAGGACAAAGATCCTGCTATGGTGAAACTGATTAAGAGACTGAAGTTTGATTTGAATTCTGATTTTGAGTTGAGAGATGGGACATTATGGATGGGTCAGAGACTTTGTGTGCCTGATGTGGATGATTTGAGGCGTGAGATTCTGGAGGAGGCGCATATGGTCGCCTATGCTATGCATCCTGGTACTACCAAGATGTATAACACTCTTAAGCCACATTTCTGGTGGCCGGCATGAAAAAACAGGTAGCAGAGTATGTTTCCAGATGTATGACGTACCAGCAGGTTAAAGCTGAGAACTAGGCTCCAGTAGGGAAATTGCATTCGTTGCCCATTCCGGAGTAGAAATGGGAACGAATTACTATGGATTTTATTATGGGGTTGTCTAGGATGCCGAGGCAGCATGATGCTATCTGGGTCATAGTGGACCGATTAACTAAATCGGCCCATTTCTTACCGGTGAGGGAGAACAATACACTTGATCAGTTTGCCCAGAAGTATGTGACTGAGATAGTGAGACTGCATAGGGTCCTGATTTCTATAGTTTCAGACAGGGATCCTAGATATACTTCGAGGTTCTGGAAGAGTCTGCATTCTGTTATAGGCACCAGGTTAAATTTCAGTACAGCTTTTCATCCTCAAACGGATGGGCAGAGTGAGAGGACGATTAAGACTGCTGAGGATATGCTTCGGGCGTGTGTATTAGAGTTTAGAGGAACATGGGATCAATATTTGGCTTTGATTGAGTTGGCGTATAATAATCATTATCATAGTAGTATCGGGATGGCACCATATGAGGCTTTATTTGGGAGATAGTGTCGATCGCCTCTCTATTGGGATGAAGAGGGTGTGAGGATGATTGAGGGCCTAGAGCTGATTCAGGATATTGTGGATAAGGTAAAACTGATTCAGAATCTCATTAAAACGGCTCAGGATAAATAGAAGAGTTATTTGGATCAGCATCGGAGAGAGATGGAGTATAATTTGGGAGACAGAGTTTTCCTCCGAGTATCACCATGGAGAGGAGTATTAAGATTCGTCAAGAAGGGCATGTTAAGCCCTAGGTACATTGGTCCGTATGAGATTATCGAGAGGATAGGACCTTTGGCATATAAGTTGGCATTTCCGAGTGAGATGTCTCAGTTACCTAATGTTTTTCATGTGAGTATGCTCTGATGGTATCGATCGGATCCGACATACGTCATACCGGCTTAGGAGATTGAGGTGGCTAGCAATCTGAGTTATATTGAGGAGTCGGTCCAGATTGTGGGATCTCGGGTCAAGCAGTTGAGGAACAGGGTTATTCCATTGGTAAAAGTCTTGAGAGTTATGACCTAAAATTTTAGTACATGTGAGCTCAAAGAGCAATTTAGACAATGCATTTTCTTGCTCATGCATCATGTTAGTATATATATGCACATGAATGTTTTCATATAAAAAGTGGTACATGCATTCATTGACAACTTTTGGGTATAAATGGTATCAAATGCGTTTCTATTGAAAATAAGGAGTAGAAGGGGTAGAAAGAGTGATCTTGGTATGAATTGTGATAAGGAAGATTTAGAAACAAGATTTGGTAGTGATCTAGAAAATGTTCACCGAATAGGCTTCAATATTTTAGCCATAACGTTTTCTGTGGTTGTCCAAACGAGATGATTCTTAATTTGAATTAATCTAGAGATATATGGCTACATTTTGTGTGAAGATATCAAATTTCAATTCTGGGTCTAAGAGTCTCAAATATTGTCATGAAGTGAAGAATTGGGTGCAGTGTTGGTGTATGAATGAAAATTTGTCTTCAGAATTTAGAGGCAAATTTGGGATTGACAAATATGGATTTTGGCAAAATTTCCTTCTGGAAAGTTGTATATCTTTCTTTTATCTTTACATCGTTATAATGTTTGTAAAATTTGGACATCTGAGTCAAAAGTTATGCATCTTATAAGTGGAGATGTTCCAGACGCAAAAAGACAGACGCAGAAAAACATACGCAAAAAGACAGACGCAGAAAAATAGACGCAAAAAGATAGACGCAGAAAAATAGACGTAAAAAGACAGACGCAGAAAAACAGACACAAAAAGAAAGACTTAGAAAGACAGACGAGAAAAATGCACGCAGAAAAAGATGACTCGGAAAAAAATGTATTTAAAAAGCAGGCGAGAAAAGTGAGACGATACAGAAGTTATACGATAGAATTGGCCTTCGAGGTCTTCATGAAAGTTTTGAATTAATCTAGAGATATATGGCTAAATTTTGTGTGAAGACATCGAATTTCAATTCTGGGTCTAAGAGTCTCAAATATTGTCATGAAGTGAAGAATTGGGTGCAGTGTTGGTGTATGAATGAAAATTTTGTCTTCAGATTTTAGGGGAAAATTTGGGATTGATAAAGATGAATTTTGGCAAAAGTTCCTTCATGAAAGTTGTAAATCTTTCTTTTATCTTTCCAACGGTATAAATTTTGTAAAATTTAGACATCTGAGACAAAAGTTATGCATCTTATAAGTGGAGATCTTCCGGACGCAAAAAGACAGACACAGAAAAACAGAAGCAAAAAGACAGACGCAGAAAAACAGACGCAAAAAGAAAGACATAGAATCAAGTCATTTGGAGGATATGAACATGTTGGATTCTTTTGATCATAACTTCTTCTCTAGACCTCCAAATGACTTGATTCTTGAACCATTGGATTCGTAAGGACTTTCTCTATATCTCCACAAAAAATCAAAGTTATATAAATTGTATAGAGAGAGTTTAAGTGAAAAGAGTGAGACGGGCACAGTAAGGGTGCTCTTAAAGATTATGAACTGTTGTTATTCCACTGAACTTACTTAAGTGTTTTGATGATATCTTGATTTGTAGGAATCAAAATGAGATGATTTCTGATTCGTGGTGAAATAGAGACATGGAGATACAAATGGTATGAAGGACTTGGAATCTGATTCAGTCTCTAGGATGTCTAAAATTCGTATGGGAGTCATGCATAGTGTACTGTTATGGACAAGAACAGTCTAAAATGTTTAAAGTGTAACTTCTGAATCACTGAACCAAATTGAATGCTTTTAGTGTTATTAGAAACGTAAGACAATAGAGAAGAGTCTTCTAGAAGAAAGTGATGTGTAAGAATGGTCAAGGATATTTCTGGCAAGTCACTTAAGTTTAAAAGAACATAAGCCTATAAGGAAGGATAAAATGGACTTTTTGGACTCATTAAGGGCATAAATGGAAAAAGAAGTATTGTCTGGCTTATAAATTAGGGGAGAACGAAAATGGACAAGAAAAGAGAGAAAGATCATGAAGAAGAAAGAGAATTATGAAGAGAAAGAAGAGAGAACAAACTAGGGTTTTAAATTCCTTGGCCTTCAAGAGAGATTTTGAAGTTGTTCAAGAAGAGAATAAGAGAGAGGAAGAAAAGAGCTTTCATTTGAGCTGAAGATCTCTTCAGCTGGTGAAAAATCAAGGTATGATAAATTGAATCTTTGAATCTTTGTAAAGACTCTAGTTTATGGAGTTTTAAAAAATGCTTGGGTTTGAATATTTTAGAACTAATTTAAGTGATTATGCATTGTGGGATCTTACAGTGGATTCCTAGTGTATTAGATTTGATTTTTCTTAGGAAATTAAAAGAATCCTATTTAAGTGTGTTTATAAGTATGAAGTGCTAAACCATGAATGAGAACTGGATATTATAAGAGCATACGAGGATAGAAAAGAGATTATGAGAAATTGAGTTATGATATTAAGTGACCAAGTGCTCTTGAAGTGTAAGCTTATGAATAAGCTAGACATATAAAAAGGGTAAAGATTGAAAGAAGCATTTAGAGTGATCATATACAAATGAAGTGTAATTCAGTTCAATTAGAGACACATGAATTTTGAAATGGGAATGAGCATAAAATGTGTTCTAAAACATATGCCCAGGATTGTCATTGAGCATGCATTCTGCATAGTCCATTATTAAAATTGTAAAAAAATGAATGTTATTATGTGTACAATTATTGATGAGTGTACAATATGTGTCTTGCATAAATATGTTGTGCAGGTCAAGTGCCCGCATTCAAGCGTTCCCAGAAATAGAAAGAAAATACTAATCTGGAGCGTACTGTGAGTAGACCTAGATGGTCTTACTTTATTAATTGTTTTGTTTATGTTATAAATTGAGTGATTATGACTAATTATGAATGTGTTTTGATTTCTAAAAGTCAGAAAATGAAGGCCCGATGAAGGTGCTATATGAATGAGATATTGAAGTGCTATTTGTTGTGAACTGGAAGAACTAAATGTATTGAGTGATTGCTATGTGTTTCCTGAATGTGTAAATTATGTGCAAGTGAAAGTGTGATTTCTCAACTATCTGTTGCATACCGGACTACGGTCCGCTGATAAGCGAATATGAGTGAATAAGAGCATGCAATTATGAGTGATGCATTTCAATGCATATGAATGACGGTTGAATTCTCAACACTAAGATTAAATGTCGTACTAAGGTTTGATGATATGGGAATGAATGGGTTTATGAAATTGTGAGTGATGCATTTCATGTCATGAATGCATGTCATATAATGGCTGTTGTGACTAGAGTAGCCACCGATCAGAACTACAAGCTCAACGATTAATGAGCCCTATATGGGACAGCTATCAATGAGCCCTATATGGGATAGTGACCAATGAGCCCTACATGGGACAGCTATTAATGAGCCCTACATGGGATAGTTATCAATGAGCCCTATATGGGACAGTTCAGGCACTCGGTCACAACAGAGTAACAATTGGGAAGTGAGTCTCTCATACACTGCGTATGCATGACATAATGATGAAATGATATTGAATGTGAAATAACTAAACAAGTTATGTGTAAATGAACTGATAAGAATATGGGAAATAATGTGATATAGGAAATAAAGTGAGATTGGTTCAGTGATTGAATGTGAAATAATATGAACATGTGTGATATTGGATAAATGTGAAATGAAATGTGATTTATGAAATGTATGTATTATGTGATATGTGATGAGTGAGCCATCGATGATGGTCACTCACTGAGTTCGCAAAACTCACCCAAAATTTGTAATTATTTTTCAGGATCAAAAGAATACCCCGTTAGGCCAACGGGAGTATATTTACAGGATTCAAGTGAAGGATAGAAGTCAGGATCAGTTCGTGTCTGCATTGCATATCTTTATTTATGTAATAAAATGTATATTTTGAAATGACTCAAGTATTCGTATTTGGGAAGTGGGCCCGAGTGGCTATTGACAATTGTGTATAATGAAATTGTATATGATTGAATGAGGACCCAAATTGGGCACTTAATTCCGCATATATTGTGATGTGAAAAAAAATGTTTCGATTACTGAATGAGTGTTTTAGCACACCACCCTCGCGGGGCACGGACTTGGATATCACCGTCGATGTCGAGTTCGAGTCTTGCAGGAGTGAGGTGCTACAATTAGGGGGTATCAGAGCCCAGAAGTAGAATCTTATATGGGCAGTCTGAAATATGTATCAAGTACATGCATAGTAGTCATGTCATAGCAGAAAGCGACAACTGATCACCAGTATGAGTCACATGCATGAGCATTCCTTAAGAGTTTAAGTTTTTTGAAGCATTGAGAGAAATGATGATCTGACTGAATGTGAGAAAATAAGGTCTATGGACATATTGGAAATGAGAAATAGTATCTGATTTTGCATGGTAGATAAAAGTCCCCCCCCCTACACACACAAAATGGTGCATATCCTTGAAGGTGATATATCCTTCGTGGGTGAAATAATTGTGAATCGGCATATTGCCATGGATTGATTGGGGAAAATAAGAATATGAATAGAAATGAGGGGACTAATGTGTACGGACAGAATGAAAGGAAATCATAAAAGGATGAATTTGGAATTGAAATGGTTATGTGAATATTGTGATAAGAGTTTGTAATTCATTATAAGGCGATAATAGGGAGAATATTGAGACCAGAAAATCATAATGATTACGCTTCGAAAAAAAATCCTAGATTGGTTTTGGATATAATAGATAGATAAGGATTCAGTGTATTGGTATCTGTGGATGTATTTTTGAATATGAAATCGATATTGTGATCAAGCGATATCTTTTCGTAAGTGATATGAATGGGAATATATTGTTATGGATTGTCTAAGGTAAAATAGGGATATAAGTAGAAATGATGAGATTAAAGTGTATAGGCCAAGTGATATGACCTTGAAAGGTTGAACTTGGGCTTAGAATAGTTGTGTGATTATCGATATAAGAGTTTCCGATTTAGTGTGAGAATATATCTGTGGAGTGGAGATTTAAGCTGCATAGGGGCTATGCCCCTACCATTATAAATAGATTGAGAATAAAGATGTGTGAGGTGAAATAAATAACAATTGGAAGATAAGATGATGATAGGGATATATGAAAGAGTTGTTGAGTTCAGATTAAATTGTCATTGTGAGTGTGCATCTGATAGTGGCATCACCATCACGGGTGAAATTATTGAGCATATGTGAATAATATAGGTGAAGATGATAAGTATCGATTATAGTTCCTACCGATTATAGTTCCTATAGTTCCAAGTTCAAGATAAAGTTAGACGTGAGAGTACTTGTAGTGATCAATGGGGAAAGAATTGAGACTGTTATTGATGTTAGCATAAGTGATGAGCTTGAAGGACATGATTATAGCAAAGTCCCCATGATTGCGAACTGGCATGAAAAGAGAAAGTTTATCTGGGATTAAAGTGTCCTTAGTAGTATAAGCTACTAAATGGGTAAATTGAAGTGAATACATCTCCAGATATGATGTGATGATTTTGGCGATGTATGCCAAGATATTAGAGTAAATGAAATTGTTTAAGTGCCCTACAGAGCCTCATTACAAGGGATGTTTTGATCATGTAAACGACAACTTAAATTGATCTTCTCAAGGTATTAAGGATGACTGATATGTAATGACGAAAAATAGTTGATTGATAAGGTTTTATGAATAGTATTAATGATTGTAGTACGAAATTTTCTTTCAAAGAAGAATTTCCCTAAATTGAGTTAAGTTGATCTAATGATTCGATTTAAGGGAAATCAATGAAGAGACAAATCGGAAATGAATATGTAATAAGTCAAAAGTGAATAATGGAGTCTCCTCCTAAGCAGAAACTCAGGCATAAGAAGTGGAATAGGTCACTGAGAGTGTATACTGCAACTACATAAGTGGATTTTAAATTCGAGGTGACACTATTGCAACTGTGAGGAAAATATAAGCCCCCTTATATTCGATGTAAATATGTTCGGGAGATACAGACTCAATTTGAGGAATGAAATACCAACACACAAAGTGAAGCATTCAAATAAATTGAAATGTGTGAATGAACTAGTACAAATGAATAGACATTTGAGTAAGCCGATGTGAATTAAAGGAATTCGAAGAAAAAGAGGAAATCCTTAGAGATAAGAAGTCAAGCAGGAGACTGAAAATGTTATGAGATAAAATTACTTACATTGGGGAAATTAGTAACCTAAGGAATTGCAAGAAATTAACACAAGGAAAAATGTGAGTGATAGCTAATGATACCCCAATGGCACTATGGTATTGAATGTTGGAACCCGATCTGGAGACCGGATCCCAACCAGAAAACAGAAGCTGGACACGAACGACAAAACAACAAGCAAAGCACAATTTAAAGCGGAGGCGAAAATACAATTATCGAAGCCCATATCCGACATCCGAGAACAATTATCGAAGAAAAACGATCGCGTTGAAAACCTAGACTATCCAATTTGAAATCTGGTATAATTTTTTTTTCTTTCTTTCTTTTTCTCATTTCTTACATCTTTAGCCAATCTCATTCAAATCAAACAAACAATTTCCACTTTTGGAAATATAACCTCATGCCAAATTTCTTACACACTTTGATCATCTTTCATACAAATCACAAATCTCATCCGAAACCATACATCTTTTTTTTCATTTGGTAATATTCTTATACATTCATATTAATCCCAAAATTCATATTTATACTAATTTTTATCAAAAATTCGGCAGCATAACGGCTGCCTTAGACCTATCCCAAAACCTGCAAAGTGTTTAAAACACACTTCTAAGATTCTCACACAAAAACCAGTATCATCGGACACCCCGTCCGGAATCCCAACTCAACACAAAGCAGTATCTCAAATCATACTTATATACAATTCCCATTCATAGACAATATACAAAAACTTAATACAATCAAAACACAACCCAATCATTTATGAATTGCACAATTCCCAAAATCACATTCACCATACTCAACTTTATACACAAGTACACTTTTCCAAACTTATCTTAAGCCATACACATATCCACACTAAAATCCAGATTACTCAAAATCTAACTTATGCAAATTACAAAACATATAAATGTCAGAACTGACGTCTTGACCATCTTTCATCCGATCTCCTGCTCGAATACCTGGAGATGGGGATGAAAGGGGGGGTGAGCTCGACGGCTCAGTGGATAACATATTTATAAATTGAAAAATAAGCATAAATCATTTTCCATAAGTGTTTTACCAAAAGGTCTTATTTTTCAAACTTTGCAACTGTTCAAGCATTTCGACTTTTCAAACATTTTCCTCAAACCTTTTAACTTTTTTTTATAAACATGAATGCAATCACATAAAAGCACAAATCACAAAACTCACAAATCAAACACATAAGGCATATAAGACAGTTTGGTTCGGTCCAAACACGGAACGTACTGCAAATTCCCGCAAAGCGATCCTGTGCATCCTTGAACAGAACGTACTACACTTTTCCGTATAGCGGTCTAGTGTAGCCGTGAAGGAAGTCCGAAATCGGAACTCCAATGCCTCTAGCTGGCAGCCGAGAGAGGGCTTAAAGTTTCAAATAGAGACAGTGCACTGACTCACATGGGGGACCTAACCAAACCCACTTATCACATATTTCATACATACAAATCAAATTGCCCGAATGCATATTTTAAAAACTTTATTTCATCGAACACAAACAAACTCACAATTCACATAATTTATACAATTCAATTAATTCAATCAATCAGTAATTTCAACAATTTGCATAATTTATCAATGCATACACAACAAATGCATTTTCAGAAATTTCTATCGATTTATCAAATCGTTTGAAACAATGAATTTAAGCTTGTAATAATTTTTCAGAAATCATTTGGAAATCATAATTTCAAACCTTTAATCAACTTTTATTTTCAAACATTTACAAAAACAATAATTTATCAAAAATTCAAATTTTTTTCTTTCTTTAATTTTTGAAAATTTGTATATAGCTTACAACTCAAAATATAAATATGCTACCCACCTCGAAATAATGCCAGAAGCTTGTTCCTAGCTCCAATTTGATCCTTGCTTCTTTCCTTCTTTCAATTTAACATTACCTAAGCCATACATATCCAAATTCAACATCATAAAAATCATAATCTTCAAAATTAACTATAGGAAACCCAAATTCATCACTTTTCCAAGCTCTCTAAATCATCAAATTTCAAAACCCCCAAATTTCAAAATTGAGCATAAACCCCAATTAATTTCCAACTAAAATTAAACCCATAATACTTAGAAATCATCAAAATTGAGCTTATAAATAGCAAACCCATACCAATTTCAAGTAAGCTAAACCCAAAAATTTACTAAGAACTCAAAGATCAAAAATTGCTCTTACCTTTTTCTCTTCAAATTTCGAAATTTCTTAGGTATGGAAGCAAGCTTTCACCTTCTTCCTTCCTTTTTCCATGAAATCAACTTAAAATCAAACTTGAAGTCTCCAAAAATCAAAATCCCTAAGCTCTCTCTTCCTCTCCCATCACCGAATACTTCATTCTCCTCTTCTCTCATTCTTATTTCTCTTCTTTTCCTCAAAGTTTCGGCCTCTTTATGTTAAAATCGACAGCCCATTTGTTTATATATGCCAAGTCATTTAAAATGAGGGTCAAATGACCCTTTTTCCCCTCTCTTTAAATGGATTTCCCAATATGCCCCTAACATTTACTTTAAGTCGTGATTACTTGCGGATATGATTCGCACTATCAATTTGAAGGAATTTGTCAAAACTTCCTTCTAGAGAAATGTTCTTCTATGACTTAATTTCATAATGCCACAAGAATGATCCAATTTGGAGTACTATATCAAAAGTATTTCGGGTATATTCACATTCTAACACATTTTCCAGCACGTTATTTCCATCCAGAAATTAACATTCTTAATCCCAAAATTGACATTCGATGTCTTCATAAAAATTGTAGCTCTATTTCTCTAGTCTAATTCAAATCAAGAATTGCCTCATTTCGATTACCAGACCAAAAGTTATGCTGAAAATACTTTCAGATGTTCCTAACCCAAAAATTGCACATTAATCCGAACTTCCATTCATAAATTGATAATCTTAGGGGCAAAATAGAAATTTATTTTCTTCATATGACTTGTAGCCCCATGTCTTAATTTTATTTCGCCTCAAGAATCACTTCAATTGGATCATCACAGATCCTGAATTTCTCAAAATACTGAACTATGTTTGAAAAATTTCTCGACTCACTTTGATTAATTTAACCACCCTTAATTTAATCTCAAAAATTCACAAATTTCTCGTAAAAATGAAATTCATTGTCTTAGGAATCCAACTCTTCGAAAACCGAGTCAATCGGATGTCGGACGGAAAAGATATGAGCGAAAGATTGAAGAGGGGTCATATTTATTAAAATCTAAAAATAATTATTAAATAATCCAAAAATAATAATTAAATAAAAAATAAAAAATAAAAGAAATTTAACCCTCCTCGCTAGGGCGACTATCGCCCTAGCGAGAGAGCTTCTGATGTTTTTTTTTTCAATATATATGATTATACATATATATATATATATATATCCGAATTTTTCAAAAATCGTAGCTCTTGATTCCGAATTCCAAATGTAACAAATTTGGTCTTTATGGAAAACTTGAAGGAAGCGGAAAGCTTGAAGGAAGCTCTACAACTTTCATGTAGATCTCAAAAATCAATTCTGTCTCTAAACTGGTCACTTTTCTAGTGAAAGATTTTGTCCAAATTAATATATCCTTAAACAAAGACTCAACTTTGAAAATTTGTATCTTTCAACTCCAAAATCCAATCATGTCATATTTTATATCAATGCGAAGATGAAAAAGTCACCTACAACTTTTATGAAGAACACAAAAATCAATTTGACTCATAAGGGGGTCCATTTTCCGGTCAAAGATTTTGTCCTCTAATATTCATGCTAAAACCATAACCGAACACTGTAAAAATCATAACTTATTATTCCTTAATCGAAAAATTTTATACTTTATATCAAAATAAAGATCAAATCAAATCCTTCAACTTTCATGAATGACTTCAAGGCTAAATTAACCTCTAACTAGGTAAATTTTCCAATCAAAGCTTTAGTCATAACATAAGTCAACCGATTACACACCTAAACTTTGACTGATCATAACTTTCACTCCCGATATCGAAATATTGCAAACTTTATGGATACAGAAAGCTCTTAACATAATCTACAAGTTTCATATAGACCCTTTTCTCAAATTATGCCAAAATTAAAAGTCAACCTTTTAAGGTCAAAAAGTCAAATTTTTCACAATTTTTCATATTTTCACTATTTTTCTCTTTAGTTCTTGTTTTTCAACTCTATTTCAATCAACACCTTTACTTTTGAATATTTCTTATTTTTACTCAAAAATCAGGGTCCAACATTTTTTCCCCTCTTAAAAGAATTTCGTCCTCGAAATTGATACTTGCTTTAACACCAAGTAACTCATCATTACATATTATTTCTTTATAAACGAAGATAATCAAACAGTTTCTTACTTGTTCACTTCTTATGTTCCTCACATCAAATAGTTCACAAGTCATATGGTCTCATTTTTTTTAAGGAATCCACTAAGGACCAAATGTCATTCCAAATTAACCAATGGATCTTTAATATTAATCCCATCTTTCAAACCTTTCTCATTTCATCTCACACATAACATTCAACATCTATTCCTCCAATACATCATGAACTTTCAAATCTCAATTTTATGAACTCTTTCCTTAAATTGCTCAATATTCTTATCATCTTCATCAAATAATCACTTTTATTCTTCATATAATTCAGGACAAATCATTCATATCAATTTCACATTCCTAAAATCATTCCTACTTATTTTCATCGAAATCAAACGATCACTTAGCACATTCTCACAAATTCAATTTTATCCTTACACACTCTTCTCAATCTTATATGCTCAGTTAAGATCCTAATACTGGGCTCTGATACCATATCTGTTGGAACCCGATCCGGAGACCGGATCCCAACCAGAAAATAGAAACCGGACACAAACGACAAAACAACAAGCGAAGCACAATTTGAAGCAGAGGCGAAAATACAATTATCGAAGCCCATATCCGACATCCGAGAACAATTATCGAAGAAAAACGATCGCGTTGGAAACCTAGACTATCCAATCCGAAATCCGGTATAAATTTTTTTTTCTTTCTTTCTTTTTCTCATTTCTTACATCTTTAGCCAATCTCATTCAAATCAAACAAACAATTTCCACTTTTGGAAATATAACCTCATGCCAAATTTCTTACACACTTTGATCATCTTTCATACAAATCACAAATCTCATCCGAAACCATACATCTTTTTTTTTCATTTGGTAATATTCTTATACATTCATATTAATCCCAAAATTCATATTTATACTAATTTTTATCAAAAATTCGGCAGCATAACGACTGCCTTAGACCTATCCCAAAACCTGCAAAGTGTTTAAAACACACTTCTAAGATTCTCACGCAAAAACCAGTATCATCGGACACCCCGTCCGGAATCCCAACTCAACACAAAGCAGTATCTCAAATCATACTTATATACAATTCCCATTCATAGACAATATACAAAAACTTAATACAATCAAAACACAACCCAATCATTTATGAATTACACAATTCCCAAAATCACATTCACCATACTCAACTTTATACACAAGTACACTTTTCCAAACTTATCTTAAGCCATACACATATCCACACTAAAATCCAGATTACTTAAAATATAACTTATGCAAATTACAAAATATATAAATGTCGAAACTGACGTCTTGACCATCTTTCATCCGATCTCCTGCTCGAATACCTGGAGATGGGGATGAAGGGGGGGGAGTTGAGATCGACGACTCAGTGGATAACATATTTATAAATTGAAAAATAAGCAGAAATCATTTTCCATAAGTGTTTTGCCAAAAGGGATTATTTTTCAAACTTTGCAACTGTTCAAACATTTCGACTTTTCAAACATTTTCCTCAAACCTTTTAACTTTTTTTTTATAAACATGAATGCAATCACATAAAAGCACAAATCACAAAACTCACAAATCAAACACATAAGGCATATCAGACAGCTTGGTTCGGTCCAAAACCGAAACGTACTGCAAATTTCCGCAAAGCGGTCCTGTGCATCCGTGAACAGAACGTACTACACTTTTTCGTATAGCGGTCCAGTGTAGCCGTGAAGGGAGTCCGAAATCGGAACTCCAATGCCTCTAACGGGCAGCCGAGAGAGTGCTTAAAGTTTCAAATAGAGACAGTGCACTGACTCACATGGGGGACCTAACCAAACCCACTTATCACATATTTCATACATACAAATCAAATTGCCTAAAGGTATATTTTAAAAATTTTATTTCATCGAACACAAACAAACTCACAATTCACATAATTTATACAATTCAACTAATTCAATCAATCAGTAATTTCAACGATTTGCATAATTTATCAATGCATCACAACAAATGCATTTTCAAATATTTCTATCGATTTATCAAATCGTTTGAAACAATGAATTTAAACTTGTAATAATTTTTCAGAAATCATTTGGAAATCATAATTTCAAACCTTTAATCAACTTTTATTTTCAAACATTTACAAAAACAATAATTTATCAAAAATTCAATTTTTTTTCTTTCTTTAATTTTTGAAAATTCGTATATAGCTTACAACTCAAAATATAAATATGCTACCCACCTCGAAACAATGCCAGAAGCTTGTTCCTAGCTCCAATTTGATCCTTGCTTCTTTCTTTCTTTCAATTTAACATTACCTAAGCCATACATATCCAAATTCAACATCATAAAAATCATAATCTTCAAAATTAACTATAGGAAACCCAAATTCATCACTTTTCCAAGCTCCCTAAATCATCAATTTTCAAAACCCCCAAATTTCAAAATTGGGCATAAACCCCAATTAATTTCCAACTAAAATTAAACCCATAATACTTAGCAATCATCAAAATTGAGCTTATAAATAGCAAACTCATACAAATTTCAAGTAATCTAAACCCAAAAATTTACTAAGAACTCAAAGATCAAAAATTGCTCTTACCTTTTTCTCTTCAAATTTCGAAATTTCTTGGGCATGGAAGCAAGCTTTCACCTTCTTCCTTCCTTTTTCCATGAAGTCAACTTAAAATCAAACTTGAAGTCTCCAAAAATCAAAATCCCTAAGCTCTCTCTTCCTCTCCCATCACCGAATACTTCATTCTCCTCTTCTCTCATTCTTATTTCTCTTCTTTTCCTCAAAGTTTCGGCCTCTTTATGTTAAAATCGACAGCCCATTTGTTTATACATGACAAGTCATTTAAAATGAGGGTCAAATGACCCTTTTTCCCCTCTCTTTAAGTGGATTTTCCAAAATGCCCCTAACATTTACTTTAAGTCATGATTACTTGCGGATATGATTCGCACTATCAATTTGAAGGAATTTGTCAAAACTTCCTTCTAGAGAAATGTTCCTCTATGACTTAATTTCATAAATCCACAAGAATCATCCAATTCGGAGTACTATATCAAAAGTTATGCTCAAAACATTTCGGGTATATTCATATTCTAACACATTTTCCAGCACGTTATTTCCATCCATAAATTAACATTCTTAATACAAAAATTGACATTCGATGTCTTCATAAAAATTGTAGCTCTATTTTTCTAGTTTAATTCAAATCAAGAATCGCCTCATTTCGATTACCAAACCAAAAGTTATGCTCAAAATACTTTCAGATGTTCCTAACCCAAAAACTGCACACTAATCCGAACTTCCAGTCATAAATTGAAAATCTTAGGGGCAAAATTGAAATTTACTTTCTTCATATGACTTGTAGCCGCATGTATTAATTTTATTTCTCCTCAAGAATCACTTCAATCGGATCATCACAGATCCTGAATTTCTCAAAATACTGAACTATCTTCAGAAAATTTCCCGACTCACTTTGATTAATTTAATCACCCTTAATTTAATCTAAAAAATTCACAAATTTCTTGTAAAAATGAAATTCATTGTCTTAGGAATCCAACTCTTCAAAAACCGAATCAATCGGATGTCGAACGGAAAAGATATGAGCGAAAGATTGAAGAGGGGTCATATTTCTTAAAATCTGAAAATAATAATTAAATAATCCAAAAATAATAATTAAATAAAATTAAAATTAAAAAAAATTTAACCCTCCTCGCTAGGGCAACGTATCGCCCTAGCGAGAGAGCTTCTGATGTTTTTTTTTTCAAAATATATATATATATATATCCGAATTTTTCAAAAATCGTAGCTCTTGATTCCGAATTCCAAATGTAACAAATTTGGTCTCTATGGAAAGCTTGAGGGAAGCTCTACAACTTTCATGTAGATCTCAAAAATCAATTCTATCTCTAAATTGATCACTTTTCTAGTCAAAGATTTTGTCCAAATTAATATATCCTTAAACAAAGACTCAACTTTGAAAATTTGTATCTTTCAACTCCAAAATCCAATCATGTCATATTTTATATCGATACGAAGATCAGAAAGTCACCTACAACTTTTATGAAGAACAAAAAAATAAATTTGACTCCTAAGGGGGTCCATTTTCCGGTCAAAGATTCTGTCCTCTAATATTCATGCTAAAACTATAACCGAACACTGTAAAAATCATAACTTATTATTCCTTAATCGAAAAATTCCATACTTTATATAAAAATAAAGATAAAATCAAATCCTTCAACTTTCATGAATGACTTCAAGGCTAAATTAACCTCTAACTAGGTAAATTTTTCAGTCAAAGCTTTAGTCATAACATAAGTCAACCGATTACACACCTAAACTTTGACTAGTCATAACTTTCACTCCCGATATCGAAACATTGCAAACTTTATGGCTACAGAAAGCTCTTAACATAATTTACAAGTTTTATGTAGACCATTTTCTCAAATTCTGCCAAAATCAAAAGTCAACCCTCCAAGGTCAAAAAGTCAAACTTTTCACAATTTTTCATATTTTCACTCTTTTTCTCTTTAGTTCTTGTTTTTCAACTCTATTTCAATCAACACCTTCACTTTTGAATATTTCTTATTTTTACTCAAAAATTGGGGTCCAACATTGAAGATTTAAGTGATCCAAGCAAAATTGTATTAATTATGACTGTGATCATAAATGGTATTTTGAGAGTGTTTGCAAAGTAAAAAGGAGACGTTTTGAATATTTGAGGAATGTGAAACTGATGATAAAAATATCTTTTGGATTTGAGAGAGTATGCATTATATAATGTAGTTTCGCATCAGAGATTAAAATACAATCCTTTGTAATAGTCTAAAGTGGTTTTTGTATACATAGAGCCAATGAAAATATTATGAGTTGATTATGATACATGGTTTAGAATTGCCATGATAGAAATCGCTTTGAAGTCTTGGAGACATTAGATGTCTCAAATCATTTCTGAAATGTACATGATGTATGATTGCAGAAATTATTGAGTTTGGAGGAAATGCACAAATGAGTGCTATACTGGTAACATTAGTGTGTAATCTGACACACCGAACGGACAATTCTATAATGCCATAGTACATATTCAGATATTGAGGTTTCCACATTTAGTGTAATGGGGAGTGCAGAATATTGAGTGGCACACGGGGTAAAAATAAATTGTTGCTAGTTGCATTGAAAATTAAGATCAAGTCTACTAGAAAGAAGTAAGAAACCGAAAAGCTAAAGATTCGGAATTATAAATCAACCAGAAAGAGTGAAAACGAATCTGAACTTTCGAGTGAAATTAGACAAATGATAATTGATGTTTGAAATAAGAAGTACGTATATCCGATTAGGATGATTGAGCAAAGAAAGTGTTTGAGAAGCCTAAGTAACAACCTAAGATCAACATCCTAGTAGAAATATGCTAGGATTAAATTTTAGCTGCTAAGGATGTAGAAACAAGTGATTGAAGGTTTGAGCTACCAACAGTTTTAACTGTTAGGATTATGCTTCAAGCTCATATTTTTGAATTCGTAGGAAGGTGAGATTGAGGCAAAATTCAAATTGACTACAGGTATAACCATTGTTATCATAGTGGTATCATTAGAAGTGATATGGGCATAGTATGACAGAAGGGTGGTTATTCACCCTAGCATTGAGAGGTAGAAGGCCTAAAATGATATAAGGCCATAATAAATGTGAGATGATGTTAGTGAGTGAGTTGAATCTGAAATAAGAGTAAAGTGACTCATGAAAGCTAAATGAGTTAGGTGGACCAACACCGCATTTAGAGACTATAGTGAAATGGACATAAGAGTTGAATGTGTTAACATTAAAGAGAAATGAACTGTCAAAGGAAAGATGAAATGTTTTTGTGAGTATCACCTTGGAATGATGTGCTTAGATTTGGAGAAAGTATAAGTTAACCTATATGAATTGGTATGTATGAAAAGTTCTATAAAGTAGTGTTATTGGTGAAAGAGGTCCTAGATTCATAATATGTGATATGTGATCAGGTTCTGAAATATTGGTTTTATCAACAGAGATAGATTGACAATATACAAAGTACAAGTTGGTAAATAGTCTGCAATATGCTCCTGAAACAGTCAAGACAGTGTAATGGCTAAATGAGTGACTGAAAGACTTATTGAGTCTGTCTACTGTGGTCTTTGGAAGTGATGAAGTGTATGGGAAATAGAGGAGCCTATAAAAAAGGGTCACCTCTACTGTATTGATCAATCAGATGAGAATTTCGAGGAACAAATTTATTAAGGGGGGAGAAATGTAACATCCCGTCCCCATATTAAGAGTTATGACCGAAATTTCAGTACATGTGAGCTCAAAGAGAAATTTAGACAATGCATTTTCTTACTCATGCATCATGTTAGTATATATATGCACATAAATACGGAATGTTTTCATATAAAAAGTGGTACATGCATTCATTTGTAGGAAAATCCCGGGGTGTCCATCACATGGACACAATGCGGAAAACAAAACTTTTTTGTTCCGGGAAGTTCCCGAAAGCCAGGATCCAAGTGTATGTATAAATAGTCAAACCATACCGACCAAAGGAGACAGTCTCTAACGGTATCCACGCAGAGGTCGGAAACCTAACCGGGACAAACCCTTTGACCCGGGAATAGCTAGACTAAGGAAAAGACTGCTAGATCTTATCTTAGCCTTGGATAGCAAGTGATCAAACCTTGAGGAACAAGCTTGGAGATAAGAGAGAGATGAAGAGGAACCTTGAAAATCAAAATTTCCAAACCCTAAACCATGAAGTTTCGGTTCTTCCTCTCCAAAAGCCACGACCTTCTCTTGCTTAGCCTTATTTTCCATGTCTTATAATGAATTAAAGACCATCAAAAGGCTTGGATGGGAGGAGTTCACGTGGATGGCTATTAACCTATTAATAAATGAAGTTAATCATCATCTTTGACTTAGTCAAAAGTGACTTAGTCATCACTTTATCTTCTCCCATAAGCAATCTTCTCCCATAAGCAATCCAAAGAATTCCTTCAATCTTAAGGCTTCTCATATGTTCCTTTAACTCATTAAAGGGCATATAAAAGGCTTGAATGGGAGAGCCCCACGTAAGTGGGTGATAAAGCCATTAAAGAAATGGTTTAATGATGAAGTTTGACTTTTCAAACTTCATCTCCTCCCATTAGGTAATGACACATGTCCATATATATTAATTAATTAATCTAATTAATTAATTGATATATATAGTTCTGAAGCGGTCCAACACACTGGGTCGGTCCTACCAAACTGGCGGGCTCCGCATCAAAAATCGGCGGAGATCCTTTTCAGCAATGTCGATGTCACGATCACATCGGGACATATCCCAATCTCATCGGGATCTATTTAATCCTATTGCTCTCCAGATATTGGATCACTATCCAAAACTATTTTACAGATTTTCGAGTCACTCTTATGCGTGTGACCCATTAGGTTCCCGGTTATGTTAGTCACTTAGATTAACACTTAATCTAAGCAAGTCATGAGCGGCGTCTAGCAACACATCATGACCCCCAATTGACCGGAAAGTAATTGATTTGACTAATGAACCCGAGCTCATCAGGAACCAGATCACGAACCTTTCCATAGACAATTACCGTGCAATTCGTCCTTTCACCATCCTATACCCTACTTGGTTATGAGTATGGTCAAAGTGTCAACTCTCACTAGACTGAGTCTAGCCCAAGTGATATCGGGTCTCGTCCGGACTCATTACTTTATATGTCCATGAAGACCCTCTTCATGACACGGGTATGCTCCGGCGCCAGAGACTTCCAAGTAATGATCCTGACAAGAAGCTATGGGTATCTATTCTGCTATTCCAGAAGTGGTGAATCCTTTATTGGCTACTCAATTACCTTCGAATACCTCAAACTGTACCCAAGCACCACCCTATGAGTGACCTCCGAAGGCAACAAGGAATGGAGTCAGCACGTAATCAAGATTCAAGATATCCTCGAGTACCTCAAGTCTAAGGATACTTGCACCATTGCTATGATGAGATTATCACTGACATTATAATAGAATACCCATATGATGATCTCATGGCAGGTCATCCAATGTACTTACTACCACTAGTAAGCATCCACATGTCAAATCTAAATATCTCAATATTTACAGTTTCGAGATCCACCGCTGATCCAATCAAGGAATATGACATGTGCTAGTCTATCCGGATTAACAATGTCCAGTCTCGTTAATCCTATGACTAGGGATAATTTAGATACTGACATAATTGCACATGATAGGAATCTCAGTAGTATGATCACATCATAATTTCCTTCATGCCATGTCATATATCATGGACTTCGTTAATTTGATTAAAGATCAACATCAATTCATAACAAAATGAACATCAAATAAATGAAATATGCCTTGCTATATTTATTCATAAAGTCTGTACATGACTATGAACAAAATGTGCTAAAGGGGATTGCCTTTAGGGCACTACTCTAACAATCTTATGGTACTGATCATACATAAGTCGACTTACACTGGTAAACAAGGCGACTTATCAGTACCGAGCAAGCATAAGTCGACTTACAGATGGTACAAGTCGACTTACACCTACAAATCTCCCACTTGACCTAAAGCCAATCGCCTTGGTATCTAATACTATAAGCGAGTACATGAGAATCAAAATTCTTATGTGACAATGGCTTTGTCAACGGATCAGCAATGTTTTGCTCTGTGGGAATTCTCTCTATCAGGACATCACCCCGCGCAATGATCTCCCGAATCAGATGGTATCGACGGAGTACGTGTTTGGATCGTTGATGAGACCTTGGTTCTTTCGCCTACGCAATAGCTCCATTGTTGTCACAATACAACTGTATGGGCCCATCACAGCTGGGAACTACACCAAGTTCAGTAATGAACTTGTTGATCCAAACAGCTTCCTTTGCTGCATCCGATGCTGCAATGTACTCTGCCTCGGTCGTTGAATCAACAGTCGTCTCTTGCTTGGAACTCTTCCAACTGACTGCTCCTCCATTCAGTGTGAAAACGTAACCTGATTGGGACTCGAGTCGCCCTTATCGATTGAAAATGGCATCAGATGCTCGCCACTTGAGATTTCCATCTCCATATATCAAGAAAACATCCTTAGTTCTTCGCAAGTACTTTAGGATATTCTTGATACCATCCAAAGGACCTCACCGGATCGATTGGTATCCGTCAGTAACACTTAGAGCATATGATACATCGGGTCTCGTATATAGCATTGCGACATGATAGATCCTATCGCAGATGCATACGGATCATATTCATGCGCATCCTCTCATCCCGTGTCTTAGGACACATAGACTTCGAGAGCGATATCTCATGAGACATGGGAAGATACCCTCTCTTGGATTGCTCCATGCTAAACCTCTTTAGCATCTTGTCTATGTACATTGACTGTGAAAGACCAAGCAACCTCTTCGATCTATCTCTATAAATCTTTATCCCAAGGATATAAGTTGCTTCTCCAAGGTCTTTCATGGCAAATTGTTTCGACAACCAAATTTTACTTGATTGAAGATTGAGACATCGCTTCCTAGTAACAATATGTCATCTACATATAACACAAGGAATACGATTGCAGTTCCATTAACCTTCTTATACACACAATGTTCATCCGGATTTTGTGAGAAACCAAACTCTTTGATTGTCTCATCAAAATGGATATTCCAACTCCTGGATGCTTGCTTTAATCCATAAATGGATTTCAAGCTTGCATACCTTTTCGCCATCATAGGAGATGAAGCCCTCGTGTTGTGTCATATACACATCCTCGCCGATTTCCATTCAGAAAGTCGTCTTCACATCCATTTGCCATATCTCATAATCATAATGAGCGGCAATGGCTAGGAGTATCCTAATGGATTTAAGCATTGCTACTGGACTGAAGGTCTCGTCATAGTCAACTCCTTGTCTTTGACGAAAGCCTTTAGTCACAAGCCTTGCTTTATAGGTAATCACATTACCATCCATGTCGGTTTTCTTCTTGAAAACCCATTTGCACCCTATAGGTTTTATCCCTTCAGTGCATCAACCAAACTCCATACTTGGTTTTCGTACATGGAATCCATTTCGATTTCATGGCACGAAGCCATTTTTCGACTCAACTCTTCAAACCTCTTCATAGGTGGTAGGCTCATCATCCTCTATGAGCAATACGTCATTCTGTTCACTCACGAGAAATCCATATCTCTCGGGAACAGAGCGTATCCTACTTGACCTACGAATTACTTGTGTAGTAGAAGGTTGAACTGTTACCTCATCTGTATAAGTTACAGTTTCAGGTTCAGGCAGTTGATCTGCGTCTGTCCGAGCATCTTGAACTTCTTCAAGCTCAATTTTGCTCCCACTGTCTTCTTGTAAAAGAAACCCTTTCTCTAAAAAGACAGCATGCATCGAAACAAACACCTTTTGTTCCTCACCAAGGTAGAATTGATATCCTCTTGTTTCTTTAGGATATCCTACTAATGTACACTGCCGACTTTGCTTCAAGCTTATCGACTTTGTTCGCTTCACATAAGCGGACAACCCCAAACTTTCAAATAAAAAGATAAGGTTTCTTGTTAGTCCACATCTCATATGGAGTAACATCAATCGCTTTGATGGAACTCGCTTAACAAGTAAACAAATTGTCTCGGCGCATACCCCAAAAGGATTTTGGTAATCGTGCAAAGCCCATCATAGATCGAACCATGTCCAGAAGGTTCGATTTCTCCTTCTCGCCACACCATTGTCTTTGTGGTGTGTAAGGTGGAGTCCATCGAGATAAAATCCCATTATCTATGAGATAATCCAAAACTCTTGGTCTAAGTATTCGCCACCACGATCGGATCGTAATGTCTTAATACTTTTCCCAAGTTGTTTTTCTACTTCATTTCAATTGTTTGAACTTTTCAAACGCTTGATTTGTATCTCATCGACATCTGATATCTTGAATATCCTGCTAACGGAGTGACGAGTATGTCAAGAATTTGGATCGGGTTAGAATTGAGTATGTGCAAATGTGACATTGTGCATGCATTATTGTTTTATAGATATCGATAATGATTATTGATTGCACAAGTATATATATATATACATACATGTATGACAATTCCGAATTGATTTTGTATCGGAAATTGGTTATAATTTACAGATGAGAATTGGTTGTGAAAATTGGAAATTTAGTAATAAGTGTATAAATTAGGTTTTGAATATGGAATTGGAATGAAATGGAATTTAGAGAAATGGAAAGTGGAATATGAGTATAGGAATGGGTATTTGCTAATTTTGTGAATTTATGGGAACTTTTCTGGGATTTTTAGAGTAATGGATCCGGACCGGAAGATTGACTTAATGACTGATTAAATTGATTCCGGGTCCGAGATTGATTGGAAATTGATATGAAACAATTGGGATTATAATTTCAGGATTTATTAGTTATGGTTATTGCGAAATTGGGAGAAAAATAGAATAAGAATTAGACTGATAGACTCTAAGTTTGGACTTGTGGCAACTAAATTGCCAAACAAGCCTTTAAAGCTCATATATATATATAAGTTTAAACGTTTGTTTCATCATCGACGGTCTTGGGTGAGCATATTGGGATTTGGAGTTCTTCAAGGATTTTCAAAGGATTGAAGCTTGAATCAAGTAAGTTTCTATATGTTTATGCCTTAAATCGTTTCATTTGATCATTGATTTGAGTAAGAATTGGTTTAGAAATTTGGAAAATGTCGATGATAGGGTTTTCGTTGGTTTTAGGGTTGAATTTTGGGGATAACGATTGTTTGATGAAATAGAAGTTAAAGATTAGTTGTATGATATGTATGGAATTATTTAGGAGTGATTTATAAGGAGAAAACTTGGATTTGGTGTTTTTATCTGTCGAGAATCTGGAGATTTCTGGGTTTTTCTGGCGAATCTGCGATTGCACGCCTTGGCGTCGACGATTTAACACGCCATGGCGAAGCGAGGAGTCAGAGGGCCGCGACAAAGCGAGAGCGTGCTGGCGAGGAGAATTGAAATTGGCTCATGTGCAAGGCATCTTCTTCTTGACGAGAGAGGCGCTGATTCATGCATGGCGAGGGGTTAAGCGCCATGCGTAGGGATGTGATTTTCCAAAAAAAAAATTATTTCTGAGATTTTAAAATTTGGGGATTTAGGAATTTGATGATTTAGTTGGTTATGGATTAATTGAATTTTTGAGAATAGGAAATTGCAATTCAGAAGAAATGAAATTAAGTGATTATGAGATGATTGTTACAAGTAATGAGCTTGAGGATTGACTTCAAATGAATTGGTGTCTAAATGATTAATTGGAATTTGGAGACTAAGAATATTGAATGGATAAGAATGGAAATTGAATGTAATTATATGATTATTGGAATTGAGTGGTAAACGATTAGTGATTGTGATTCTAATTGAAATGTGATCTTAGAGTATGGAAATTTGTAAATTGATAAATGAGATCTGGAATTGTTATGGACTAGAGTGAGAGTGATCCAATTGAGAAATTCGGGAATTGAATCGGGAAAGTCATAACATGTATAGTATTTATCGAAATTGCTATTGATTATTGAATTTGGCATGATTGGTAATGTGTGATTTATTTGATTTGATATAGAGGTTCCGATGGATCGACATTCCACGGACAGTATTGGGACTTCAAAGCAGAGTTTCGGAAGTGCAAAGTAGTAACCTAGTTGGTTTCTCAGCCTTATGTGTTTATAAATTATATGCATTGATTGCCATGAGGAAGCGCAGATGGATAGATGTGTGATTGATTTGATTGATTTCGGACCATGGGTGTTCGAAATATTTGATTGTGATATTGAAGTGCAAAGATGAGTAAATATGTATGAATGCATGAATGAATTAAATTGTAAATGCATTAGCGAAAATGATTGGAACTGCAAATGACTGAGAGATGTGAATAAGGAAATTGCATGTGATATTACTGTAAATGCTACTGTGTATTATATGTATATGATTGTGAATGCATGAGTTGGGTGAACCATCGATGATGGTTTCTCATTGAGTTCGCAAACTCACCCAACATTGCATCTATTTTTCAGGAATTGAAGAGTACCCCGTTAGTAAAACGGGAGTATGTTTGCAGGATTCAAGTGAAGGTCAGGGTCAGGATCAGTGTCGTCACATTTGCATTAGTGTAGTGAGTTTATTAAGTGGGCCCCATTTGTCTATGTGTTATTGTATTGTATTACTGAAATGTTTAGAAATGGCATTGGGCCCAGTTGGGTCATACATTTCTATATGTACATGATGATTGAGCACTATTGAGTGCTAGTTAATGACTGAATTGTTCATATTTGAAAAATGTTTTCATATTAAATCGGGCCCAGATTGATTATCGTTTTCCGCACTCAACTGTTTTAAAAAGGAGAAAAAGAAAAGAAAAATGTTATAACGAGATATTAAAAAGGTATTGAGTGTTTTAGTACGCCACCCTCGCGGGGCACGGGCTCAGATATCACCGTAGATGTGGGGTTCGGGTCTTGTCGGGAGTGGGGTGCTACAGATACCCATATCGAGAATAATCATCGATAAAGGTAATGAAGTAACGACAACCACTTCTGGCATGGATGGACATCGGACCACATACATCTGAATGTATTAGGTCTAATAATCCAGTCGCTCGTTCACCCTTTCCTTTAAAGGGTAACTTAGTCATCTTGCCTAACAAACAAGATTCACATGTGTCATATGATTCATAATCAAATGACCCTAAACATTCACTCTTATGGAGCTTAGCAATGCGTCTCTCATTTATGTGGCCAAGGTGACAATGCCATAAGTAAGTTGATTTTAAATTATCTCTTTTATGTCTTTTCTTGTCATTGACATTCAAAATTGGATGTGACATATCTAATATGTAAATTCCATTGCATAATGTACCAGTACCATAGAGCATTCCATTTAAACTAATAGAACAACCATTGCTCCCAAAAGTCACATGGAAACCAAATTTATTTAAACAAGAAATAGACAATATGTTCTTTGTTAAAACCGTACAAAATAACAATCATCCAAATTGAATACAAGCCCACTGGGAGTGTCAAACATAAGTCCCTACGGCTAATGCAAAGAACTTTGCTCCATTACCAACACGTAGGTCCATATCTCCTTAATGAGTCGCCCATCGTCCTCGAGGCCCTGCGATATCATTACATATGTGTGAGCCACAACCAGTATCTAATACCCATATGTTGTGATCGAAACAAGATAACCTTAATGACAAACATATCTCAAGAAGTCGAGGCATCGATGCGTTCTTACGCTTGAGGACTCCAGATAGACTTTACAGCTAGCCCCAAGTGGCGGCCTTGCCACATTGGAAGCGAGTTCCTTTTTGGGGCAGTACCTTTGGTTTTCTTTTGGCTGTTCTTCCTACTTTTTGATCTTTATCAGAAACATCAACAGCAAGTGGATCAGGAAGTGGAACATTGCCTAGTTCCTCAGATCTGAGAACAATTCTCAGATCATTCAGCCAATCAAGAAAATTAAGTCCAGATAATTTGTTCAAGTCCATTAGTGAGCGCAAGTTCACACTGGAAGACATCTTCAAACAACCTAACCATAGAGAGAGAGAAAGACTGTTAGAATAGACTTAAATGCAGGATTTAAGTTAAATGCATGATCATAAGGACTTAAATGGCATGCATACAGCTCCCACTAGTTTCATAGAATCCATAACCCTCATTATGAATCCAAGAAACAAAGTGACAAAATGTCCTAGTGGGTCGATATCCGACATTGCTAAGAATGACCTTGGGTTTGCCCAACAAGCCACTTCTTAGGTCAATCGATAGTATCATCATACCAATTGCATCATCGATAACCGACATTAAGAATGACCTTGAGGTTAGCTCAACAAGCCACCTTATGTCTCGGGAGGTATCAGACATACCAGTTACATCTTAGACACAACTATCGATCAGTGCTATCAACGGTTGATGTGTGCACAAACATTGGGTTATCAACACTTAATGCGCGTACATCTGATGTACACTACCCAACCGCCTCATCACGCTGACCTCGAGGTTAGCTCAATAAATCAACGCTTCTAGGAAAACCGACCCATTAATCCGAAAATCTTATTTTCATGGTTCAACATATTCAGATAGAGTGAGCTTGAGGTTAGCTCAACAACTCAACCCTAGAAGAACTCGGTTCTTACCATATTAATGGAAGGCGTTAGTTTTCATATTACGAGGAGGATTTCAATTCAGGTCTCATCCAAGCTATGGGATTATAGTCACCATGACTATATGGAGTAATTTAGGCATTGCATCAATCACATTGAATTTATACCGAAAATCATCCATCATCCCGCATGAGCATGATATAAGTCGACTTATCCAATGCAAGTCGACTTATGTTGTCACAAGATGTACAAGTCGCCTTGTATCAATATACAAGTCGCCTTTATACGACTTTCAGACATGTAAAGTCGCCTTATCCAACCGAACAAGTCGCCTTTACACAAGGAAAATTGCTATCTAGTCGGCTAATTCTCAATCCAAGCATTCCCAATTCACAACACCAATATAACAAGTATATAAACCTTTATATTAATATGCTAATGAAACATTTTCATCAAATCATGCATGCCATATAGTCAAATTATATAGAAAACTTGAAACCGATTAATCACTATTAATCACTAGATTTCCACATAATTTTAAGAATATCAAATTATCATGCTAAGTATCTCTAGGTAGGCTACACATTATCAAGATTACTCCGGCACTTGTCACAAAAATTGCGACGGCCAAAATAACCAAGATAACGGAATAATCTAACGAGACGCTAAAGTGACCTATTCGACATCCAAAATTATTGGAAACCAAATTTCAAGAATCTCATTTTGGCATGCATACCAGATCAATATAACACATTTTAATCACATTAAAATGATTCAAGGCATTGAATTCAGAAATACACAACCAATCATTTCAAACAAAACAGCCCCAGCAACTTTCTCAAAACTACCAAGCTCTGCCTTTTACTCGAAATAATCATTGAAACAATTTCAATAAATGCTGAGAAAATTACAGAGGTTATTACATGTTCACAAAATGCTCCATGAATTTTTTTAGGATTTATTTCCAACAAAAACTCATCCAACCTCAGCAATCTAGCCGATCCAGAATCTGTGTTTTTCAACACAAATATTCCCAGCAGCATACAATAAATTCGGAAATAAATAGTAAATCACCTTGAAAACATTTTTCCATCCACAGAGACATTCACAAACATCTTAGGGACGTGTCGGTGAAAACCAATTCGAAATTTTTTTTCTAGAATTTATTCTCGAATTTACAAGTATACCTATTTCAGAAACGTTCAACAGGACAGCATCCGAAACTTAGGGAATTAAATTAGCAAAACCATATCAAACGACATTGATAAAATTTTTCCTTTTATAGACACATTCAGCAACATCTCATGAGCAGGTCTATGCAAGAAAATTTCAAAAACCCTAATTCTGGACAGAATTGAAATTAAACACAAAGATGCTACATAGCTCAATTCACAAAGGAACTCCGACCTAGTTATCATTTTAACTGTTTATACAACACAAGTGGCTCCTTCATGCTATGTCATATATCATGGATTTCATTAATTTGATTAAAGATCAACATCAATTCATAACAAAATGAACATCAAATAAATGAAATATGCCTTGCTTTATTTATTCATAAAGTCTGTACATGACTATGAACAAAATGTGCTAAAGGGGATTGCCTTTAGGGCACTACTCTAACAATCTTATGGTACTGGACATACATAAGTCGACTTACACTGGTGAACAAGGCGACTTATCAGTACCGAGCAAGCATAAGTCGACTTACAGATGGTACAAGTCGACTTACACCTACATCATTGACAACTTTTGGGTATAAATGGTATCAAATGTGTTTCTATTGAAAATAAGGAGTAGAAGGGGTAGAAAGAGTGATCTTGGTATGAATTATGATAAGGAAGATTTAGAAACAAGATTTGGTAGTGATCTGGAAAATGTTCACCGAATAGGCTTCAGTATTTTAGCCATAACGTTTTCTGTGGTTATCCAAACGAGATGATTCTTGATTTGAATTAATCTAGAGATATATGGCTACATTTTGTGTGAAGACATCAAATTTTAATTCTGGATCTAAGAGTCTCAAATATTGTCATGAAATGAAGAATTGGGTTCAGTGTTGGTGTATGAATGAAAAATTTGTCTTCATACTTTAGAGGCAAATTTGGGATTGATAAATATGGATTTTGGCAAAATTTCCTTCTGGAAAGTTGTATATCTTTCTTTTATCTTTCCAACGGTATAACGTTTGTAAAATTTATACATCTGAGTCAAAATTTATGCATCTTATAAGTGAAGATGTTCCAGACGTAAAAAGACAGACGCAGAAAAGCAGATGCAAAAAGACAGACGCAGAAAACCAGACGCAAAAAGACAGACGCAGAAAAACAAACGCAAAAAGACAGACGCAGAAAAACAAACGCAAAAAAACAGACGCAGAAAGATAGACGCAGAAAAACAGATGCAAAAAGACAGACTCAAAAAAACAGACGCAGAAAAGTGAGACGATACAGAAGTTATACGATAGAATTGACCTTCGAGGTCTTCATGAAAGTTTTGAATTAATCTAGAGATATATGGCTACATTTTGTGTGAAGACATCGAATTTCAATTATGGGTCTAAGAGTCTCCAATATTGTCATGAAGTGAAGAATTGGGTGCAGTGTTGGTGTATGAATGAAAAATTTGTCTTTAGAATTTAGGAAAAAATTTGGGACTGATAAAGATGAATTTTGGCAAAATTTCCTCCGAAAAGTTGTAGATCTTTCTTTTATCTTTCTAACGGTATAAATTTTGTAAAATTTAGACATCTGAGTCAAAAGTTATGCGTCTTATAAGTGGAGATGTTCCAGACGCAAAAAGACAGACGCAAAAAAACAGACGTAAAAAGACAGATGCAGAAAAACAAACGCAAAAAGACAGACGCAGAAAAACAAACGCAAAAAGACAGACGCAGAAAGACAGACACAGAAAAACAAACGTAGAAAGACAGACGCAGAAAAACGGACGCAAAAAGACAGACGCAGAAAAACAGACACAAAAAAATAGACGCAGAAAAGTGAGACCATACAGAAGTTATATGATAGAATTGGTCTTCAAGGTCTTCATGAAAGTTTTAGATCCAGAAGTCCTCTTTCTAATGGTCCAAAAACAAAACCAATCGGACTTTTTCCATAGAAGTTATGGCTTTCGTACTGAGATATGTACATTTCAGGTGAGGATATGTACATGTTGTATTCTTTTGATCATAACTTCTTTTCTAGACGTCCGAATGACTTGATTCTTGAACCGTTGGATTCGTAACCGTTGTATGGAGAGAGTTTAAGTGAAAAGAGTGAGACGGGTACAGTAAGGGTGCTCTTAAAGGTTATGAACTGGTGTTATTCCACTGAACTTACTTTAGTGTTTTGATGATATCTTGATTTGTAGAAATCAAAATGAGATGATTTCTAATTCTTGGTGAAATAGAGACATGGAGCTACAAATGGTATGAAGGACTTGGAATCTGATTCAGTCTCTAGGATGTCTAAAATTTGTATGGCAGTCATGCATAGTGTATTGTTAAGGACAAGAACAGTCTAAAATGTTTAAAGTGTAACGTCTAAATCACTGATCCAAATTGAATGCTTTTAGTGTTATTAGAAACGTAAGACAATAGAGAAGAGTCTTCTAGAAGAAAGTGATGTGTAAGAATGGTCAAGGATATTTCTGGCAAGTCACTTAAGTTTAAAAGAACATAAGCCTATAAGGAAGGATAAAATGGACTTTTTGGACTCATTAAGGGCATAAATGGAAAAAGAAGTATTGTCTGGCTTATAAATTAGGGGAGAACGAAAATGGACAAGAAAAGAGAGAAAGATCATGAAGAAGAAAGAGAAATACGAAGAGAAAGAAGAGAGAACAAACTAGGGTTTTAAATTCCTTGGCCTTCAAGAGAGATTTTGAAGTTGTTCAAGAAGAGAATAAGAGAGAGGAAGAAAAAAGCTTCCATTTGAGCTGAAGATCTCTTCAGCTGGTGAAAAATCAAGGTATGATAAATTGAATCTTTGAATCTTTGTAAAGACTCTAGTTTATGGAGTTTTAAAAAATGCTTGGGTTTGAATATTTTAGAACTAATTTAAGTGATTATGCATTGTGGGATCTTACAGTGGATTCCTAGTGTATGAGATTTGATTTGTCTTAGGAAATTAAAAGAATCCTATTTAAGTGTGTTTATAAGTATGAAGTGCTAAACCATGAATGGGAATTGGATATTATGAGAGCATACGAGGATAGAAAAGAGATGATGAGAAATTGAGTTATGATATTACGTGACCAAGTGCTCTTGAAGTGTAAGCTTATGAATAAGCTAGACATATAAAAAGAGTAAAGATTGAAAGAAGCATTTAGAGTGATCATATACAAATGAAGTGTAATTCAGTTCAATTAGAGACACATGAATTTTGAAATGGGAATGAGTATAAAATGTGTTCTAAAACATATGCCCAGGATTGTCATTGAGCATGCATTCTGCATAGTCCATTATTAAAATTGTACACAAATGAATGTTGTTATGTGTACAATTATTGATGAGTGTACAATATGTGTCTTGCATAAATATGTTGTGCAGGTCAAGTGCCAGCATTCAAACGTTCCTAAAAGTAGAAAGCAAATGCTAATCTGGAGTGTACTGTGAGTAGACCTAGATGGTCTTACTTTATTAATTATTTTGTTTATGTTATAAATTGAGTGATTATGACTAATTATGAATGTGTCTTGATTTCTGAAAGTCGGACAATGAAGGTCCGATGAAGGTGTTATATGAATGAGATATTGAAGTGCTATTTGTTGTGAACTGAAAGAACTAAATGTATTAAGTGATTGCTATGTGTTTCCTGAATGTGTAAATTGCATGCAAGTGAAAGTGTGATTTCTCAACTATATGTTGCATACCGGACTACGGTCCGTTGATAAGCGAATATGAGTGAATAAGAGTATGCAATTATGAGTGATGCATTTCAATGCATATGAATGACGGTTGAATTCTCAACACTAAGGTTAAATGTCGGACTAAGGTCCGATGATATGGGAATGAATGGGTTTACGAAATTGTGAGTGATGCATTTCATGTCATGAATGCATGTCATATAATGGCTATTATGACTAGAGTAGCCACCGATCAGAGCTACAAGCTCAACGATTAATGAGCCCTATATGGGACAGCTATCAATGAGCCCTACATGGGACAGTGACCAATGAGCCCTACATGGGACAGTTATCAATGAGTCCTACATAGGACAGTTATCAATGAGCCCTATATGGGACAGTTCAGGCACTCGGTCACAACAGAGTAACAATTGGGAAGTGAGTCTCACATACACTGCGTATGCATGACATAATGATGAAATGATATTGAATGTGAAATAACTAAACAAGTTATGTGATTCAATATGGTTGTAAATGAACTGATATGAATATTGGAAATAATGTGATATAGGAAATAAAGTGAGATTGGTTCAGTGATTGAATGTGAAATAATATGAACATGTGTGATATTGGAAAAATGTTAAATGAAATGTGATTTATGAAATGTATGTATTATGTGATATGTGATGAGTGAGCCATCGATGATGGTCACTCACTGAGTTCGCAAAACTCACTCAAAATTTGCAATTATTTTTTAAGATCAGAAGAATACCCCGTTAGGTCAACGGGAGTATATTTGCAGGATTTAAGTGAAGGATAGAAGTCGGGATCAGTTCGCGTCTGCATTGCATATCTTTATTTATGTAATAAAATGTATATTTTGAAATGACTCAAGTATTTGTATTTGGGAAGTGGGCCCGAGTGGCTATTGACAATTGTGTATAATGAAATTGTATATGATTGAATGAGGACCCAAATTGGGCACTTAATTCCGCATATATTGTGATGTGAAAAAATGTTTTGATTATTGAATGAGTATTTTAACACGCCACCCTCGCGGAGCACAGACTCGGATATCACCGTCGATATCGGGTTTGAGTCTTGCGGGAATCGGGTGTTACAGATACTGCTTATGTCCTATCCTAGCCAACGATAACTCAATTAGTGATAATTAGGTATAACATAAACTATATGGAGGTAGTTAAGTAATTGATATATGATTCGTCACCCTATAATTTAAAAACTATAAGGAATACTCAACTTTTTGTAAAAAAATAATTTGGATAGGAACAAAGTATCACCTATTTATACTATATTTACTATTTTCTTGTTGATATAATTTGATGCATTTATCGTATAATAGATGCTTTGTCATTTGAATTAATAATATTTTCTACAACTTAGTATTTATTTGTTTTATTGGGACTTAACTTAATAATGACATTAAGCAAAATTAATGGTGAGCATATAAAATTATTTATCTAAATAACAATATAAAAACAAAAATTTAAAACAAAATAAAATAAACTTATTGCAACAAATTATAAGAGTTTGGGCAAAAGTGAAAGATAACTTTGGCTATATTTTCACATGCTAGTAGTTTAAAAGAATACTTATAAAATTTTAATATTTACTTTTGGAATTAAAATTTCAAACCTTAAAATTTATGAAAAGTTTATGAAATCAATTAGAATTGTACATTTATCTGAATAGTTTAGATTGAAGCCCTTAGAAAGCTCGGAACTTAAAAGATCTGAATCATCGAAACCAAAATTTGGAAATTATTAAACCTCATAACTCAATGTCGGTTTATAAAATGTGGTACTAATGTGGGTTTTATATTGGAAGTCTTTGTTGATTTGTGGCTTTTGGGTTTTAGTGTTTAAATTGTTAGGAGTTTGCTATGGTGGATCCGGTGTGTGCTTCTCAAAGGAGGAGTGATTCCTTCGCTATTGTCTCATAATGATTTTGTGTGACAAAGTTGAAGATGTGACAACCTCGAACAATTTTTTCTGGTAGTAGTTGACAATAGCTTGTGGCACATTGGTTCCTATATGTTAGAAATTAAACTTGATTTAATTGAAGCTTCTGGATTACTTAATTATGAAGATTTTGGCTTGGTCAAATTAACAAGTAAAATTGATGTTGAATTCCTTTTATTAGTTGGCAATTATAAATTACCAACTATTTCACTAATTTTATAAACCTAAAAATATGGCCATTCGCCATATAATGAAAGACATGCATACAAAAGGAAACAGTGAGAGTGTATGTAAATTTTGGGTTATTAACCTCAACAAGCTAAAGCATAATGGGTTTTTGGGTTATGAGAGTTTGTAATGTGAGTTTGTATTTGTAAAATTTGTATTCTCTCAATCAATAAAATTGTGAGTGTGTAATTAGATGTCAAAATCCATTTTCTAGGCAATTTTAATTTGCCAACATCTAGTATTAGAGCTCGGTGAAGTGCTCAAGTAGATCAAGATGACTTTGAATTCAACAATTGAAGTTCAACGAGCTCAACCATTACGATTATCTATTTTCAAGTTTAATGACAAAAACAATTTTACAATGTGGAAACACTTAACAGATTTCAATTTGAGAAGCAACAATTATGGTGAAATCTTCGAGAATGGTTTAGTAGAAAAAGAAACATCGACGGTTGAAGAATCACTACAATTGGTTTGTGATTATTTATTAAATTAGAAAGGCTTATTTTTAATTTGTCAATTTGTTGAGTTGCCGATTCTTGAAAAAATATTTCATGCTAAAACAACAAAGGAGACTTGGAATATTCTGCTCAAAACGTATGAAGCAGTAGACATAGTTAAACGAATAAGATTACAAGGTTTGAAAAGGCAATACAAGTTAATGGAGTAATGTAAAGATAAAAGTATTTGTGCTTATTTTTTACGAATGGAAAAATTGATCAGTGAGATGAAAATAATGGTCATAAAATTACAGAGAAAGATATCATGGAGAAGATCATGTACACGTTGACAAGTCAATTTGATTATATTGTCTTAACCATTGAAGAGTCTAAAGGTTTGGAGTCTATGAAATAAGTTGCAAGCCTCATTAGAGTCCTATGAAATGCATGTGAATGAAAAATCAACAAACATAACCGAGCAAGTTTTAAAAGCCCACGTAAATTTGATAAATGAGAAGAAATCTGCAATTGGCAAAATAGAGCATACTCAAAGCAGTTCAAATTTTGAAAGGCAAAGAAGGCAAAAATTTTAGAACCAATTTTAGACAAGTGTTGAGCAAGTTTTAATCTATTTAAAATCCTCAAAATAACAAAAGCGCACGAGTTGCAAGTGTAGTATAAGAGGTGTCAATCCCACGAGGAGAGTGAACTAATATATTCTTATGTTATCTAAGGCTCGAAAAAATTAATAAAGTGAAAATAACAACGCAACAGAAAGTAAATACGAGAATTTGATTTCAAGAAATTAATTCAAAAATTTAACATAAAAAGAAATTAAAATTGAGCAATATAAAAAGGTCACAATGGAAATCAATCATCAGAAATTACCAACCTATTAGAGGTTTTTTCCTATCATCAATGCTAATCTAATCATTTTATGCATTATTGTGGTGTCGGTTATAGACTATCGTAGAGTTAATCACTCAGATCGATTTATAACCATTATATCCTAAATTATAAACCCTAATTGAATTATGAAAATTACAATTTCTCAATTAACAAAAGAACCGAACCCAAATCAAATTTTAAGCCCTCTAATAAACTACGGTCTCATTTGGTATCTTTCTCCACACAATAACCGATATGATTAATTATATGGTCTATTGGATCACTTAACTCTCATTAACTCAATTCAATCATTTTTATCTAGTTTACTCTCTCGGTTACTGAAATATGCAAGTATCGCAATTAATCACAGCACCCAATCACTAAAACACAAAAATGACTAAATTAATATTACATTAAGGTAAAATCCTAACGAAAGAGTTAGAATATCTTCAACAATCCAAAATCCATCATCATATAATCCATTTCAATCTTATATATTGAATGGACAAAAATGAAAATGGAAAGGAGAAAGAACTTGGATTGGATAATCCAGAAAGCAGTAGCTTTCGGAGAGCCACTTATCCGGGAAGGCAGCAATATTGGAAGACCCACTTATGCTCCTCTTCTTCCTCTTCTTCTCCTCTCTTTATTCTTTCTCTTTCCTTATTAGTAAATGATTGATCTTATTTTTGTATTTGTATAATTGTAACTAGTATACATCCAATTGTGTAAAATCCAAGATACATAAAAAAAAAACAAATCATTTTTTCCTGAAGTTACATCCTTCTCTTGATAGTGAAAGACAAAGTAGAGAAAAAATGATAATTGAAGGAGCTAAGATTAAAGCTTACTAGGAGGAAGGAGAGTGGAACTAGTCATATTTAAATGTTTATTTCTAAGCTTTATCTACCTCCACTTATACGACATCATTTTTCTAAGCCAAACCCCAATTTATAGTAGCCTAGAACGTACTTATTGTTTCAAATATGACCTTTATAAACATAATTATTAAAGTACCATACCATTTATTACGGTACCAATGTTTTTAAACCTAAAACCATCTCTTGTTTTATTCACTCTTATTTACAAATTGGAATAATTTGAACAAAATTAGATTTAAAAAAATAGTTTAAAATATATTTTACCCTTTTGATCCACTCGTGTTTTTAGTTTAAATTACATTTCAATCACAATTGTGTTATATGTTCCATTTTAAGTTTTGTTTTGTTGATATCTTAGTTGTAACATGCTATCTATTTATCATTCACTATACATTAATATTAAATATAGCAAAAATCTTTTAATTTGAAATTTATATAGTACATATGTCTCCCTCTGTTATAACATCAATCAATGAGTTTTGTGGTATACTTTTCTTGAGAGATTCAAATTTTTACAAGCTTGTATAAACGCCCTAATAAGTATTAATTTTCAACTTAAAGGGAGGTACTCTTGCAATTGTCATCAATTCCATAACATGTATCAATAATACCCGTGCTATTATCATTCTTTAAATTTGTTATTATCGAACAAATTTATTGTTTAACTTTAAATACTAATTAGTTTAATCAAAGAACATGTTGAAGAGTGATTTGATGTTTTTAATTAAGTTGTATTATTTGATTTTATAGATTGAAAACTTCATAGTTAATATTATATATTTAATAAATAAGAATCAATATGGATATTATATTTTATTTGGACACAATTGGTACTTAATTAGAATTATTTGTAATCTAAATTAAAATTTAATTCAAATTAGAATTTAATTTTATTAAATTATTAAAATATCTAAAATATATTATAAATAAGTTTACGTTCTAAAGAAGCTAAAACTCATTATCTAATTTTTCGCAACAGTTGTACTATTTACTCGTTATATTTTGTGCAAGGGTTGTACAGTGATTGAGATGAGTTAGTGTCAAAAAAATCTCAAAATGAACAATAAAATAATGATCAAAATTTGAAATAAATTACGCATTATTATATTTTATATGGTAATCATTTTATGATTTTATAAAATTTTGTTTTGTTTTGTTTTGTTTTGCAAAAATCAATAGAAAATGTTTTATTACATATTCCGTCCTGACACGGTTTTCTGACAAAAGGAAGATCTAAATCTGTTCAAAATGACTTTTTGGTTGTATAGCATACGCAATATGGGCTGCCCGTAAAATCTTCAAGGACATTCTACTGAATATTGACACATGTCATATATCTGTCGGATGGATTAGGGAAGCTTTCGTCTTTAACGGATTGGCAGCAGGTTTGAATTATCAAATTTCTCACACCTGAAATCCAATTTTCATGCTCTTTCTGGTACTTATTTAGCTCAGTGTTGTAACCAAGGCTCGCAGAAACTTGTATTCTTTCCTTTTTGTTCTAGTACTGGCCGTAATACTATTCAATTTCTTTGATGTCCAAAATTAAATTTCTTTTATGTATTTTGTAATTGAACTCACAAAAGGATTTATTTACCTTTAAATAAAGCGATGTTTAAGTGAATGTGCTAAAAAATAATGTTTAATGGTTGGAGTTGAATCCAGCACTTACCGAAGCTAAATGGATGACAGCATATGACATTGACTGTGCCTAATGAAAGACGACGAAAGTCATACACTGGTGTCGTAAGGACTGGATCAAATTGACCGACTCATTCTGATCGAGGAAATCAAAATGGGCCCAAAGGATCAACAGGAACCCTCCATAACAAAAAAATTGTGAAGGAAAACTTGGAAGCGATAAAATATTGTTCTCCTCAAAATCTTTGGTAGACTGAGATTAAGATTTCTATGGTTATTAGATTCACATTGAGATGCATTAAAAACAACATTAAAATTTTATGTATTTATTAATGAGTAATATTATGGTAACCAATAGTTTCTTATAATTGACCAAATAAAATTTATATGAGTTACGAGGATAATTTACTCAACTTTTATATAAAATCTTCTAGAGATATAGAGAATTTGAGAAAAGTGTGGATTAATAAATTTTACATGTGAATTAGTTTCACGGAAAACAAATGAAAAATTATTTATCAGAAACAGGTGGGGATATAAATGGGACAACATAATAAAATTATTTATCAGAAATAGGTTTGATTTATTGTTTCGAGCATCATTCTTCAATAACCTAACTGAGACCAAGCTTACATATATAATAAATTAAAATCTACATGAAATGCATATATTAATCTAAACTTTTAATTTATTCCTTTTATTTAATTAGCATTAACTCTTATTTTCGTAAGTGATAAACAAAATAGCTACTTTTAAAAAAATAATTTTGATTTATTTCAATAATCTCATCTAAATGTCACCATTTTATTAAATAAAATAATTTTATTATTTTAATTTAAATAAATTCTTTTATTATTTCTTATTTACCTTAAATTTTCTTTTAAAACTTTCTGTATACAATAAATGAAAATATATCAAATCATCTAACTAATTTATTTTATAAACTTATACCAATAAACTGCCATATATTTCGAATAAAAATAGGTCATAAATAAAATTTTGTAAAATATTTTTAAAGAAAATTTTAAGCGTAAATTAAAATTTTACCTCATTTCAACTATATCCATATAATATATAAGTAATTTTATAGTAAAATTGTTATTATATATTAATTTTTATAATGTTCTCTTAGATACATTTTAAATTATTACCATTTTAATGTATTTAACTAGAAAATAAAATAAAACCATTAATGATTTCAACCCTACTTTATTTCTTCCTTCCCATGAATTTGAATGGATATGACCCCACAATTTTTAATTATATAATATAGTGAATATAGTTTTGATTTTTGTTTTTTTTTTTTGTTTTATTAAAATATCAATGCTAGCTTAAAAATTGAATTTTAACAAAGAAAGAATCGTTATATGTGTACTCAAAAGTCAAAACTTTTGAAGTGCGTAGGGAATCCTTCCATTTGTACATATAGGAAAATAGAAGAAGATGATATTGTTTATTAGATGTGAAATCAACTTTTCACCATTTATGCCAGCCTTTACAACCGATATCCGATAAAACTCTCTTGTTTCAAAAGTCAGTGATCTGGTGACAGTACAATGAAGAAACATAAACACGTGGATGACATAAAAGAATGAAAACGTTTAATGCCTATTAGGTTTGAATGCTTCCATACTTAGACTCAAACTTGGTAGCCATGCTTTCCAAAACTTAGCGTAACGATACATTAACAATGAATTGGAAGCACCGTATCTGAACTGCAAAACTACATGTAATAACCCTATTTCATCCCGGCTCTCTCTTTTTCTTCTTTTCACATTTAACGTATTTGTAAGTCGGTTTGGAAACTTTTAAAATTTCCTAACTCTTGATACTAAAAGTAAATTGGAGGATCCAGTAGCGTTCCAATGGTGATAACCGACAGAATATGTACGTATATGTGTGTGAACTAACTATTGATCAAAAGAATTGATCTTTGCTTCTGATATTTGGATGATTCGACCCCATCATTGGTATTTCCTCAATACAAGCTAGCTTCAGGTCTCCATCTAAATCTCTACACAAATGAAGTTTAAAGCATATTTGGAGAAGTATATGTTTTGGACTGACTTCTCTTCAGACATAGGAACAGAAGAAGTCATAAAAGGAAAGAAAAACAATTGAAACAGACATAATGAATACGAAGTGTTAAGGGCATGTAGAGTCGTCGTCGTTATCACTTTTGGATAACTGGGTCTCACGGTGTTCAGGTCTGAGCTTGTTGTGGCAGTAAGAAGGACCTGAAGGTGGCACCAGACCTCGTGGAAGTTGGCTTCTGAACATGTAATCAAATCTTGACGGTCTCATACATCTTCCAGGCGCGATCATTACCAAAGCCAAAATGATCAGAGCAAAAGTAAATTTGTAACTCACTCGAGTTTCTGCCGGAAGTAACATGCTCTCTAAGTTCACTCAGTTCCAATACTGATATAAACTCTTTTTTTTTTTTTTTTTCTGGTGGGTTGATCTTGCTATTCTTGTCCCGAGTTATGTAAATTAAACCAAGAATGTCGATTAACGGCAACCATATATATAATAGAGCGAAAAAAACAAGAGAGACTGCGGTTGATTTAAGATGCTGTTGTTGTTGGACTAAACAAAGCCATAGTTGGAATATTATAATATTTTTATATTTGAATATTTGAATACAGAAAGATTTAATGGCGTTTTCAAACATTGGACTTGATATGTTTTGCCTGGTCCAATATTTTACTTGTCAAGTGAAACTCATGGGTTGAAAACTACCTAACTAATTAGCAGCCATTTTAGAAACAACCTGAAATAATGTTGATTGCTCAAAGGCTTATTCCTCTCTTCTTACCAAATTTTATTTTCTCTCTTCACATCAAATTCATCACTAAGTCTCGCAATGAATTGAAATTTAAAAAAGTCTGATAGTATATAGTCTTACTCTTATATAATAAAAAAGCATCAAATTCATGTGCACAGTTAATGTTTAATAACCAAAAAAAGTCATTAGTACCGCATAAAGGAGATTTTGTCTTAGCTTGTGGAACTTTAACTGGCGAGTCTCCAATTAAGACAAAATCCTGTTAGAAGACATCTCGATACAAACATGGGACCCCTAATTTGTCTTGCATGCAATGTTTACAATTATTTGAAAGAATGACAAGAAAAAGAATGTATTAAACATGTATAAATGATGTGCTATTATTTGACAAATGGCTTCTTTGAGTATTCCATAAAAGATGACAGTGCGTACTTCCTAAACCGTGCACCGCCCTTGTGTTTAAATGTCAAATTCAGACGTTGGAATTGAAACTGAACGCCCAGATGAGCAGAAGACTCCCCTGTCGATCAAAGGCTGCCCAATAAATTAGTACCGCCTAAGTCGCCACGCAGCATAGTGATTTTTATGACATTTTAGACTTCAAATTATAGACTATTGGTATATCGGCTCGTGTCCGCCGTCTGTTCCAAGTTAGGACCCTACAGATAATGTACATACATCTTCATGATTACTAGTAATGATGTACGGTTTTGAAGGAAGTCGTGATTAAATAAACAGCTGGATGAAAGGTTGAAATTATAGATTAAAAATATATCATTAAGAGAAGCTGTAATGATCCACATAAACGTAAAAGTTCAATCCAGCTTAACGTGACTTTTGGTTAATTTCTTTGACTTCTTCCACATGTGATAAGTATTCAATTCAGTAACTTGTAATTGGATAATTATACATATATGTATATATGTATTCTTTTAATATTGATAGATATATACTAGATGAGTCTTCATTAAAGATGGATTCAAATAGAGAATTCAGTATGAGTGAAATTTTAGATAAAAGTTCAGTCAATTTTTTTATTACAATTAAGACAGATCCTTTTATCTGAGATCAAATTTTAGATAATTTAATTGATGACTCTAATTGAATTAGGTTGCGAAATAGCTACGAACTTAATTTGTGGCATATCATAGGTCGTGCAATTCTGGAAAAGAAATGTTATTTATTGTATAACTACACTTTTCTTTTTTAAATTAAACTTGCCATCCTTCTTGGAGCCTCAAGTTCTTCCGTCGACTTAAAAGAATGATCAGTTATTCGACGAAGCTATGATGAGCAATGGCATGCCTTGCCAAGACAAAAAGGGTATGATTACATATCGGAAGCTAATAAAGAGATCAACTGTAATAGAATTTTCCATTGACTGCGTTGAACTTTGTCCCTTGTATTTGGTGCGGTAGATAAAGTGTTAAAACGTGTAGATATCATATTACAATCATGCAATTTGGCGTTCATAATTAGTTGTTTGATACATCAAATCATATTCTGTCATAATTAATTATTGTTGGAAAACTAATTATAATAAAATCATAAACTTGGTAAAAATTTTATTTTTTAATTTTTAATTGAATCTTGTTAATTGAATAATTTGAAAATATAAACATAAATGAGATATTGAATTATATTTCATTCTGATTCTTATAAAATTTCTATAGCTATCAACCACAAACTATCCACGTGTGCAAATTCTATTGCTCTCTATAAAGCAAAGAAAAGAACCCAACTATGTTAACTCTCTTACACTTTTTCTATTTATAGAAAAGATAATAGGTGTTTATTTTATTAAAATTATACTTTATAATTATATTTAAAATCTAACTCTAAATCTAATTATAATTTAACTTTACTAAAATCAAATATCTCATGTTTAACTGTTGAAATTTTTAAACTTCATATTAAGTCCAACTAAATTTAAATTGATTTTCTTTTAATTGTTCTTTTATGTATGACTCATTAGATTACCAATATGTTGATAATTGTTATAGATTATAATTATAATTCATAATCATAATTAGATAAATTAAAACTCTTTTAATTTATTTTAATTCTTTAATTAAATAATTTATCATCATATGTTAAGATTAATATTTGATAATATGTCATAATCATTCAAATATTAAAAGGTTATAATAGTTTGACTTAACCTATCCATGCATAATTATGATATATAATTTAATCCTTTTTCATTTAATGTTTCAACTAGAAACAAAATATGGAATTAGTATATACTCTTTTAAATCCAATTATATTTATTAATGATAATTAGTAATTTATTTATAGTTGAAAACATCTTTTCAAATCCCAATTCATTCTATTAAGAGAATTCTTTAAATTACTAGTTGAATCAGAAGTTTATCGGAAAGTGATGACATGGGAAGCAGGCACATAACTCCTTCAACCTTTTTAAATATTCATATAATGTTTCTCCTATAATTTCTCGAATCCCACATATCTCCTTTTTTATATTCGCTGCTCATGATGTGGGAAAGAACTTCTCTAGATTTTTTTTCACCTTATTCCATGTTGTTTTTGAACCAGATGGAAAATAATATAGCCAATCCTTTGCCTTATCTTTCAATAAGAACAGGAAGGCCTTGAGATTAATTTGTTCTTCTGTCACCTCTTATGACTTCATTCCAGAGTAGAAAACAAGAAATTTCTTCAGATGTTTATGCGGATCTTCACCTACAAGACCACGAAAAATAGGTAGTAAGTGAATCAGACCAAATTTCAATTTAAAATTTACCTTAACGTTTGGAAATTATAAGCATAAGGGTAGTTGATTTAAATTCGGTTTTGTTATAGGATTAAGATTGCTTTTTTTCATCTGCTTCTTGAACATTAGAGTCTTCATTAATTGTTAGATCCACTTCAACTTCTGAAGGTGAATGATCTCTTCCTTACTTAGTCTCCTTTCTCAAACAACGAATTTTCTTCTCAATTTTTGGATTATATTGTAATTTATCTATTTGAGAAGCACGAGTTATGCAAAACAAGAGGTTAGTAGTAACTATAAAATAAAATTGCAAAGAGATTGAGAAACTAAAGTAGTTACTTGGCAACGACTCCAAATTTTGGTCAGGTTGTCAAGGCCTCCAAAATAATTTTGATTCTCTAATTTTTTTATAGTAGTCATGAAATTAGGTCAAATTCTAGAGAACTAAACATTGGTTTCTTAATTTCAAGTAATAAAATTAAAGGGGTTTGATTAAGTAGTGATTAACTAAAATTAATAAGAAATCAAAATAAATCAATTGAATATAAAAGTGAGGAAGTCAAGATTACAAAGCTCCAATTTAAGGAAAATATCTCATTTAATTGTAACATTGATCATTCGCTTAAAAGAATATTTTTACAATTTAAATAGTTAGTCGAAACATATTAGAATAACAATAATAAGTCTTAAATTTTCCTAAATTAATTGGTTCAAACCTAGCATCCAAACTAAATCTTATCATCCATTGACTAGGTATGATAGCATTCCATATCGAATAAGTGATAGCAATAAGCTTAGTGAAAATACTAACCCTAAATTAAATAATCAAGATAGTTGCAATTATTTAACTTAGTTTTCTTATTTATCATAAGTTAAATATGCAATTTCATAAATAACTTATTTGCTACTTGTCTCGATCTTTTATGACGATTACAAATCATTGAATTTATAAATAGCGATAGAATTATCAATATTAAATTGAATTGTCATATTAATTAATATTAATCATTCATGAAATAAAAGAAATCAAAAGAAGAAATACTTGAATGAGAACATGACTAAAAGTTAAGAACACAAAATTTCACAAGATTACAACTAGAATATCGAATCCTCTTGAATCAAAATGATTAAGTTTAGCTACACATGACTTTTACCTCAATAACAAAATAGAAGAAAGATAAAGAATTGTGAAAACGAAAAGAGAGAATCTTTTCTATTGTGAGGAGTATCCCTTTGTAGGTTTTTAATCTTATCCCAATTTAATTCTAACTTATAAAGATGTCTATCTAAAACAAGTTTAAATTCAAATTCCTACATGATAGGGATAGGAAGAAGTTTCCTAATTAAACTCTAACTCTTCAAATGATCAACCTTATCCATTACAACAATCTCTTTACTTCATCCAAAATTTGTGATTTATCATCAATAGAGTCCCAGTTTGATACAATCTCTACTTTTCATCTCCTAAAATAAAATGAACGATAATTTTCACATTTAAGCACCAAAATAAATAAAAGGAGATAAAGTTAAGTCATATATAAAGATAAGATCTTATCAATTTTAAGTTGGTGAATGTTAGGGAACATAAAGTGCGATTTCAATCGAATTCGTTGTACAAAAGATGAAGTAGGTTGGGTGTTTGTAATTGAAAATGACATCAAGAGAAGATAGTAGAGATAATTTTATAGTCTTTTTAATGAAGGCATAAAGGATAACATCTCTTTAGGTAACCTTAGCTCGTCCGGAGGTAATTTTACTTATTACCAAAAGATTAAATAGGATGAAATCAAGAAAGCGATAAGGAGATGAAGAGTGGTAGGACAATAGGGCCAAATGAGATATCAAGAAGGCGTGGAAGAGCATAGGCATAAAGGGTGTTACTTGGCTAGCCAAGCTTTTTAATGCTATCCTTAAGTTTGTTGAAATGCAAGATGAGTGGAGATTTAGTATAGTTATTAATTTATACAAGAATAAACGGGACATCCAAAGCTATAACAACTATAGAGGCATCAAATTACTTAGCCACACAATGAATTTGTGGGAGAAGGTGATTGAGAAGAGAGTGAAAAATGATGTTTCTATCTAAAAAAACCAATTTGGATTTATACCAAGAAGGTCTACGACAAAAGCTTTGCATCTCCTTAGAAGGTTAATGGAATAATACAGGGAAAGACAACAAAAAGTACACTTACTTTTTATTGATTTAGAGAAGGCATAACATAGGGTACCAAGGAAATCATATGGAGGTGTTTAGAAGTCAAGGGGTTCCTATGACGTATATACAAATTATTAAGGATATATGTGAAGGTGTAAAACTAAAGTAAGGAAGATAAGAGGAGATTCAAAGCAATTTTCTATAAATATTGGGCTACACCAATGCTTCTATTTAAGCCCCTTTCTTTTTACAGTAGTGATTGATGAGCTTACCAAGAATATCCAAGGGATGTGTTTTCATATATGTTGTTTAATAAAGACATTTTTTCAGTGGATGAGACAAAAGAGGGGGGGCAACGTAAAGCTTAAACTTTGAAGGGATATGTTATAGTTGAAGGGCTTTTTTTTAGTAGGACTAAAACTATGTAATAGCTCAAACTATCCACCCATAAATATTGTCTACTTTGAGTTGCCCATTGGGCTAAGGCCTTCACGGTTTTACTTTTTCTGTACCCAGGAAAACGCATATATGGGGAAGAGGTATCTATACCCTTATAAGATGTACTTTGTTCTCATCTCTAACCGATGTGGAATCTCATAATCTACCCCTTAGGGCCAGCATCCTCGCTGACACAATGGGTTGAGAATCGGCTCTAATACCATTTGTAATAGCTCAGATCACCCGCCCATAAATATTGTCTACTTTGGGTTGCCCATCGGGCCAAGGCTTTCAAAGTTTTTCTTTTCTCACACTCAAGAAATTGCGTCTATAGGGAAGAGGTATCGGTACCCTTATAAGGCATACTTTGTTCTCCTCTCCAGTTGATATTCGAGTAGGTTAGAAAGTTCCCATGAAGCTAAGCCTATTGCCCTTATTAAGGAAAAACTTCAATTCACAATAAGAAATGTAAGTAGTGGAGTTTTGTTTTCAATTTATTAAAATTTCAGCAAAGACAACGATTGTATTTTGACATCCTAAAATTTTCAAGGTCCATATAAAAGTTCAAAACACTTCTATTATCACATCAATTTCTAAACACCAAAATTGTGGACTTCAAATCCACTCACATGTAGTCTCAAACAGTTAAATCAATAAATTTTGAAAAGTTAAAACAAATCATGCATTCCATTAAAAACCTTTATACACATTTATCCTCTATACAAATGTACTTCCTAAAATGTGTTCAAAATATGCAATACAAGGTAAAATAAAATGCCTATATAATAGCACTTGACGAAGTTGACTACTCACGAGGTGGAGTCCCTACCATCAAGCCCTTGAGCATGCACAGGAGGTTTTTTGAAAATCGGTGAGTATTATTGGTTTCTAATAAAACCATTTATACAAATATTAACCTTCATAAAAGAACACAATTTCTTTTCCTTTCAAGTAATAATCAATGTTGTTACAAAACACATTCTTTTCAATTTATAAGATCAATGCATATGTAAAATAAACATATATACTTTTCAGAGATCATGTTCCTCTTTCCTTGTAAAGTAAACATTAATGGCAATCAATACTTTCATAAACCTTTTGTTTTAAACACGCTTGATCACTAACTTTCTTTGCCATATGGTACCCTTAGGTATAAGGTCACATAGCTGGTTACGCATCGCTTACCCGTATCTAGTTAATCTTTATATCTTGATTCTTATAAAGTGGTTCTACATCACTTACCCATAATGATGCTAGCACTACTATAAATTAGTGGTTACGGAGCTGATTTTGGATCGTTTACCCATAACAGTGTTAGCATAATATATACTCCACACGTGTAGAGGGTGACTCATTGGACATATTGATGACACAACACCACCTATGTTAGTGATGATGCTCCCCAAACATCGCCAAGCACGTTAGAACATACTCTTAATGATATAATTATATGTATAAAGACCTAATGACATATTATAGTATTATGAGCACGCCTCATTTTAATACCAATTAAAAACATATTCAAAAACCATTTCTATGCCAATTTTAAACATATGCAATTTTCAATTCAATGCCAATTCAAAGCATATGTACATGTCATTAGTTTCTAAGTGCATCCAAAACTTAATTCAATGCTAAATCAAAGCGTGTGTACATCTTTTTAGTTTCCAAATGGATTCAAAACTTAATTCAATGTTAAATCAAAGTATATGTAAATTTTATGAAGATTAACTTTTAAATTCAAGTAGTAGCACCAATAGAATTATTCATAAACATACTTTTCATAGTAAGGTAAAAACCATCTTTACAAAATCAATTTAAAGGTACACTCACTATTTCTTGCTTTTTGTTAACCACCCTCACATGTATGGTGTTTTTCTTTTATTAGTCTTGAGTCTACAGTGATTAGAAAACTTTATTATGTTACTCATTATGAGGACAACCTAAAGGGTTCCTAAAACCATTAAGTACATCCATAACTTACCACCTTGTTTAACAAATTTTATGACAAAGGGCTTAGCCAAAATCTTAACATTTAGTAAGATTAAAATTATATTTTCTTTTCATTTAACCATTGAACAACCATTGAATTCTATGATTTATAAATGCTGTCTTCTTTCCATTTAAATAACGTATATAGTATATACCTATTGTTTTCTTTACATTGAACCACCGAACTATATACAACATACATGTTTCCATTGAACAACTATTAAGCCACATATGTAGCATCTACATATTTCCATTTAATACCCATTGAATAACATAGATAAGATATCGATATACATGTTATTTTCCTCTCCATTTACCATTCTACTTTTCTCTTCATTTAACCATGTCTCTACTTGTCCATTAATTTTCACATATGAAACATTTAAATTAGGTTTTGAAGTCTTCTAGATATTTGTTTCGCTATGTCTCTAGTTTTCATATCATCAAAAATCATACCATTTCAACTTCTAATTATGAAACATGTACCACAAATCACAAGCTACTTCAACATAGGGACAATATCAGGATACCATAATCAATCTCAATTTTCAATATCATTCAGCTAGAATGAGGTCTAGGTCTCTTCTAGATATTTTTATTACTATATCATGGGTTTTATTTATAGTTGGAATAACCCAATTTGGAGTTTTGTAGACTAAGTTATGGCCAAAACACTAGGACTATTCAAGGAAACTGAGAATCCTAACACAAAATTTCGCTAAACATATTTAGGAAAACTTTCCACTTTCTTTAAATCATTTTCAAACTATTGGACCCCATTTCTGGAGCCCAACAATTCGGAGTCAATACAAAGTCTATCATCCCATAAGGGTGGCGTGCCCACAACAGTCAAACATCAAATAAGTTTATTACTTCAACTCAACCATTTTAGCAAGGAAGTCAATTATGAACATATACAACTGAAACTGCTCCAATATATTATTTCATTACCAAAGCAAAAAAGTTTGAAAAACTTTATTTACATACCAAACGTCACACCATTGGCTTAATACAAAATACAAAATACACAAAGATACAATTGAATGCTTATGTTTAATATGATTCTAAATACCAAAAATTTCTGAACTAACTTAATTACAAAAGTCTCTATTCTTGGTGTTTGCCAAACTTTGCAAGGATCAATGTTGTTCTGCTTTTTCAAGGATCAATGCTGTTCTGTTTTTTCTTCACCTATGGAGTGGAAGGTAATGGAGTGAGCTACACGACTCAGTGGCTAACATATTTATAGCTATTGGCAATTGACCAAAGTCAAGCATATGTATATATATATATATATATATATATATATATATATATATATATATATAGTTTAAACATTCATCAAATTTAGCTCAAAACTCGTAACACATAACACTCAAAATGCTTCATACTTGACAATTTTAAGATGCAATGAACAATAAACGGCTCAAGAGCTCCATGGAAACAGAATGGAGAAATCGAAGTTTACTTCATAAACAAAGTGAGTCCAATTTTGGAGCTCATATGCCACAAGCAGTAAATGGAGAAGGCTCTTTTCAACATGCACGTGACAAATAGAATGGTTCCACTCTCTCTCAAATAGAAGCACATAATCATGCTCAAAATCATTTTATCAAAATGCTCATATCTTCAAGCTTTTTCTTCTTTTTATTTATACAAAATGTTATAATCTTTTTCATGGTATAACATAATCAAAATCATCATGCATCAACACATACACACACATAAGCAAGAATTTGCCCCAATCACACAAAACTATAAATACATTACCCACCTAATTTGCTTTCAAAAATCCAAGTCAAGGTTGTCTTTCTCCTTGCTCTTGGGTAGAATTCTCTTGGTTCCCTAAAACAAACCAAGTCTCATTCAATAGGAATCCAATAGAAAATCCCACAATGCAAAAACACTAAAGTTTATTCTAGAATACTTAAATCTAAGCATTTTCTAAACTCTATGAACTAAACTCTTTTCAAAAATCCAAAAGTTTCAAAATGATCTTACCTTCAGTTTCCAACAAATGAAGGGATCTTTAACTCAAAGGGAAGCTCTTCTCTTCCTCTATCTTTTTTGCTTCTTGAACATCTTGAAAATCTCTCAAGATTAAGAAAAATTAAACCCTAGCTTGTTTCTCTCATTCTCTTCTTCTCTTTGTATTTCTCTCTCTTTTTTTCTTCAATTTTCGTTCTCCTCTCTTCTTGAAATGCAAGATAGCACTTCTTCTTGCAATCATACCATTAATGAGTGAGAAATGTCCCATTTACCCTTCCATTTATGCCTTATGACTTTTTATGCTTAAGTGTCTTACCAACAATACCCTTGAACATTCTGACATAACTCCTTCTTCTAGAAAAAAATATTCTCCCTTGTCTTAAGTTTCTAATGACACCAAAATCAATCCATTTGGTTTAGAAATATGAAAGTTAGGGCCCAAACATTTCGGATCATTGTTAGATCAAACAAAGACACTACACCCAACTTCCATCTAGACTTTGAAAGTCTTAGAGACTGAATTCAATTTCAATTTCTTCATACCATTTGTAGGCATGTATCTAGTTTATTTTGAAATAAGAATCATCTCATTCGAGCCCTACCAATCCAAAATCATCAAAATACCAAAGTATGTTAAGTAAAACATCCAATTCATACTCTTCCAATCGATACCTTACTTTGATTCAAACAATATTTTTTAAATCAACATAAAAATCCATAAATTTCATGGATAGGTAGAAATAATTGTGTTAGAAATCTATTGGTCCAATAATCATTTTGTCTGAAGGTCGGATGATGAAGTTATGGTCGGAAGAATCAAACAAGGTTTTGTCCTCAATCATATGAAACCTATCTCGATCTCGGGACAATTGGCATAACTTACTCTACATATATCAGATCAAGGTTATTCTTAAAATTTTAGAAAGAATACTTCAATATATACAACTTTTATGAAGATCTTGAAGACAAATTCTATCGTCTGTAGGGTTAAAAGTGGACCAAATTATAGGGATAGACGAAACCAAACAAAGTGGAAAGATGAATTGGGAAAATTGTCATAATTTTCCCTAAAGATATTAGATTAAGGTATTCTTTAGATGGTTTGAAAGAAAACTTCAAAATATACAACTTTCATAAAGACTTTGAAACAAATTCTATCATCTGCAGGGCCAAAAGTGGACCAAACAATAGGGTCAAATGAAACCAGATGAAGAATAAGACTAATTGGGAAAATTGTCATAACTTTCCCTAGAGATGTCCGATTAAGGTGTTCTTTGGATTTTTAGAAAGATAACTTCAATATCTACAAATCTTATTAAGACATTGAGGACCAATTAGGTTATATACAAGGTCAAAAGTGGGATAAGATGATAGGATCGATGAACCCAAATAAAAGGTGAAATGAATTGGAAAATGATCATAACTTTATCTAGAAGTCAAATTAAGGTGTTCTTTATATGATTTGAAAGATGAATTCAAGATCTACAACTTTTATGAATACCTTGAAGAAAAATTATATTACCTAGAGGGTCAAAATTAGATCAGAAGATGTTTTAGTAAACGTAAGATGAAGCAGAAAGTCAACCTAAGATGAAGGGTGAGATGAATTGGAAAAATGATCATAACTTTCTCTAGAGAACTAGGATTAAGGTTTTCTTTAGATGATTTAAAAGAGGACTTCAAAGTATACAACTTTCATGAAAACCTTGAAGACAAATTTTGTTGTCTATAGGGTTAAATTTGGATCAGAAGATGTTCTAGTCAATGTAAGACGAAGCAGAAAGTCAACCTAAGACGAAACAGATTCAACTTAAGACGATATGACGTCATCACGCATTTATACTATCTATAATCCTGAGTATCTTCCCTTATAAGGACCAAAACTTTCAACTTTGATATCCAAAAATTACATACTTTATACTTTTGGAAAGATAAAAGAAAGACCTATAACTTTCTAGAAGATAACTTTATCTAATTCAACCTAGATCAATCTAAAATTTCCGTCAAGTCGAATATGAATTTTACATTCATCCACCAATATATCGCACCCAGTTCTCAACTTCATGAAAATTTTGAGATTCTTAAAGACAGAATTTAAATTTTATATTTTCATAAGAAATGTAGCCATATGTCTCTAGTTTGATGAAAATCAATGATCATCTCATTTAGATAACTAGTGAAAAGTTATGGCTAAAAGATCAAGCATACTCAGTGAACATTTTCTAGATCAACTACCCATTTTATTTGAAACTTTCCTTAACACAACTCATACCAAGATCACCCTTTTCTACTTCACTTACTCATCATTCTTAACTTCATTTCAAATCAATATCATCCATAAAGAAATTTTAGTCCATGATTAATGATGAACATCAATAACAAAACATACACATATGTACATATTCTTGATCAACTTACTACACAAATTCAACTTCATTTTGCTTTCATTTTACTTCTAAATTTCACCCTAATTCTTCCCATTTCATAATCTCTTATCCACCAAAACACCAAAGCAAATCATGTATCTATCCACATTTCTCATTCATTACTTTAATATTGTCTATCATTTCTAATTCAAGAATTTTCATCATTCGTTCATTTCTAATTCAAGAATTTTCATCATTCATTCTTTACTTATGACTAGTCACCAAAATTTCTCATTTAATAGTTCTAATCTTCTAAGAAAAGTTCGGGGTCCAATATAAACATTCATGCAATTCATAAGGAAATTCATGTTTCTATCTTAAGCATTCATGTGACTAGCCAAAGAGCAAGGACAAGATTGGTTTAACATACCTAAAATCTGATGGTAGTGTTCTATCCATCTTTTCCCTGCATGTAGTTAGCGTTGGTGAAGGTGTTGTCTATGGTTAGAGGCTTAAAGACCACACTAAATTTATTTCCTAAAGGCAGTAACTTGGACGACCTAAGCATGAAGGGAGCATCTGTAACTTTTTTATAATCAATTATGGTCCAAAAGAGAGCTGTATTTTTGGTGGAATGAAGGTGGAACAACTCCTTTATCATTCTTGTTTAAGCTACATGTTGTTAGAAGTTGTCCAACATGTGGCAAGCCTAACTTCTAACACCTGTCCATTGTTTTATCCCTCACCATCTTTGTTTAATTAAGCCATTAATCCCTTATATCATCCATGACAATAAATGTCTCCAACATATAACAAGTTGTTTTAATTTTGTCTCACCAAATGACACACACATCCATACCATATATTGGTCTCACTTGTAACAAATTTTATGTCCCTTATATATACTCCTTCATAAATATGATAGCACAAAGTTTTAGCATTCTTGTTCCAAAATAATAACTTCTTCATGGGTGTGACAACTACCTCTTAAGGCTTATTCACATGTATATGTACTATTTCTTGTTTGAAATATTTAAATGGCTTAAGAAAAATATGTCCAATTTCGGTAGAAATTTCATGTCCACTTAATAACATGTTATACCTAAATATATCAATATACAAGTTAGATCGATTTACTTTAAGTATCCGTAACTATGACTAATTCTTATGTCCTTATGTTTTAGCCTAAAAATGCTTCAAATTTACTCCACAATAATTTAAAACAAGGTCAATCTTGATCTATCATAAATCCATCTGATTAAAATTATTTTTGGTCCATTTATGTACCATTCAACTCTAATATTTTTTGACTATCATTTGAATTTAATACTTGTCATTCAGGGTTGGGTTTTTAATTCACCTTTTAGTAAAAATAAAATTTACATTAGCTCGAAAACATCATTAATATGAAATGAAATTTTATAAGCACATGAAAAGAAAACTTTAGGGTTTTACAATCACCCCTCCTTACAAAAATTTTGTGCTCAAAATTTAACCAAACATATAATGACATGCTCAAAATAAATGGGGATATAACACACGCATTTAGTGCTCGGACTCTTATGTAGCTTCTTCTACTATGTAATTTCTCCATAGTACTTTTGTCGGACCCCGAACTTTTGGTAAAAATTAGAAATATTAAAATGAATTTAAATGAGAAAGAAATTGGTGAGAAAATTTATGAATTTAAGAAAATTTGATGAATTTAAGAAAAATTTATGAGAAAAGAATCGATTAGTTTTGATGACTTTGATATTTGAGTAAATTTGTTTGGGTTATGAAAGTGTTAGAGAATGAGTTGATTTAAAATGGAAGCGAAAATTTAGAAATAAAATTATGGAAGTTTGACTTTTTGGAGTAAAAGTTGACTTTTTTATTTAGGCCAAATTTGAGAAAATGATCTACATGAAACTTGTAGTGTCTGTTAAAAGCTTTATGTCGTCATAAAGCATGCAATTTTTCGATATCAGGAGTGGAAGATATGATTTTCCGAAGATAAGGTTCTTTTGCTTTGTTTTTGAAAATGCTATTAAGTATAGATTTGTGTGTTCTATGCTTCGAAGCTACTCGTCGTGAGGATTTAAGCTGAATTGGAGAAAGTGGCCTTAATGAAAGTTGTAGCTTGTATGTCAATCTTTCCGACGCCATAAAATTTGCAATTTTTCGATATCGGAGCTAGGAGTTATGATCGACTGAAATTTGGAAGTTGTTTAGGAAAAGTTGATTATGACATAACCTTTGATTGGGTTTTTGACCCCTTTAGAGATGAAATTGATTTTTGAGTTCTTCATTGAAGTTGTAGATATTCCTTTTATATTTTCACATACACCAAGTTTGTAATTTTTGGAGTTCGGGATCAAGAGTTGTGATTTTTGAAAAATCTTGTTATATTTGTATATTAGAAGTGTTGTTATTTTGTTTAAAATCCGACCCTCTCTCAATCCTTTGTGTCTAATTCCTTCGTTCGATATCCGATTCATTCGATTTTTGAAGCGTTGGATTCCTAAGATATTTAGATACATTTTCTTGTGGACTTATGATTTTTAGGAGATTAAATGGAAAGAGATTGATTGAACCTAAGTGAGAGGATTGGTTAAAGGTTATGAGTTAGATAAATTTTCTGAATATGGTTCAGTATTTTGAGAAATTCAGGAGCTGTGGAGCTCCGATTTAGTTGATTTTTGAGGAAAAATAAAATTAAGACATGGGGCTACAAATCATGTGAAGGGAACGAAATTCAATTTAGTTCTTAAGAATGTCAATTTCGGGATCAAAGTTGATGTTGATTTCAGTCTAGAATTAACAAGAGCTGAACGAGCATTTTGGCCATAACTTCCTCAATGATGATCCGAATTGAGCATTCTTTGTGTCATTTTAAAGATGAAACATAGAGGAACATTGTTCAAGAAGAAAGTTTTGTCAAATTATGTCGTTTAGCTGCCCAAAATCAGGAAGCAAGATGGTTGTTTTCAGGGCAAATATGGAATATCACTTAAGATGGAGGGCGAAAGAGTCAATAGACCCTCATTAAATGACATGGCCTCATTTAAATAAGGAGGCTGTCGTTTTGTTAGTGTGAAGCCCATAAGTTAGAAGAAAATAAGAGAAGAAAGAAAGAAAGGAGAGAGGAGAAGGGAGAAAGATAAGGTCACTATGGAAAAAGAGAGAGAAGTGAGGGTTTTCAAATTTTTAAGGGTTCTAGCATGAGTTTTTACATGGATTCAAAGGAAAAAGGGTAGAAGAGCATGGGAGCTTCATCAAGACCCAAGAAATTTCGAAATTTAAGGAGAAATGATGTAAGAAAAAATTTTGAGTTTTGAGTTTTTCTTGATTTTTTGGTTTAGAATCATGGACAATGGTATGTGTTTGTGGAGTATTAAATCAATTTTGATGATTGCTAAGTATTATACGTTTAATTTTAGTTAGAAATTAATTGGGATTTATGCCCAATTTTAAAATTTGGGGGTTTTGAAAATTGATGATTTAGATAGTTTGAAAGTATGTGGAATTAGTGTTTGTTAAGTTCAATTTGAGAAATTATGATTTTTATGATGTTTAATTTGAGTGAATTGGTTTAGGTCAATTGTGGAATTTGGGGATTTTTGAAATTGATGATTTAGATAGCTTGGAAAAGTGATGAATTTGGGTTTCCTATAGTTAATTTTGAAGATTTCGTAATTTAAAATGTTGAATTTGGATGATTGTGGCTTATGTCAATTTTAATTGAAAAAAGGAAAGAAACAAGGATCAAATTGGAGCTAGGAACAAGTTTCTGGCATCAATTCGAGGTGGGTAGTATGTTTATTTATTAAATTTTAAGCCAAGCACGTGTACTTGAAAATTTTAAGAAGCAAATTTCGATAAATTAATGTTTAAATAAATGCTTGAAAAATATGATTTCCGAAAGATTAAATTCCTTGTTTTGGAATGATTTTACGAAAAAGCAAGGATTATGAAATTCACTAGTTTCGAATTATTTGGACAATTTGAAAAATGTGTTTTGTGAATTGGAAAAAGTTTGGATTATGATTTAATGAAATTATTGCATTCATTGTTGTGAATTTGATTAATATGTGATTTAAATTTATGATTTGAGAATGAATGCGTTTTTCTATATGAATTGGTATGATATGTGATTATGTGAATATTCAAGTGTCTAGTATGACACCATGTGAAATTCTGAAAAGCAAGGTTTTTGAAAAGTGCCTTCGGGCAATCCGAAATTTTTCGGTTTCGAATTATGTGTTATGTGGGTTTGCTCAGGTCCCATATGTGGGACGAGTGAGCACTTGTTCATTTTATAGCCTTCTCCCGGCTGCCCGCTAATGGCATGAAGCTCCGATTTCGGACTCCCTTCACGACTACATTGGACCGCTATGTGAAAAAGTGTAGTACGTTCTGTTCAGGGCTGCACAGGACCGCTATGCGGAAATGTGCAGTACGTTCTATTTTGGACCGAACCAGACCAGTTGATGTATTATGTGTTTTTGTTTTGTGCTGCATTGCATATTTTGAAAATGTTTAAGAAGTTCGGATTTGTTCATGAAATGTGAAAGAAATGTGAAAATCTTGAGAAAGAAACAAATTTGGATTTTCAGCCAAAATTTATTGAAATTGTTTGGAAATGATTTGAAAGTTTGAAAGAAAATAAGCTTTCAATGATTTTGTTATCGTATGACTTTTGCAAAATGGTAATAGGTTAGAAAATGGGTTTTTCTTATTATTTAATTTATAAACATATTATCCACGAGCTGTGTAGCTCACCCCTCTTTCATCCCCATCTCCAGGTTTCGAGCAGGAGATCGGATGAAAGTATGTCAAGACTTTTGGTTCGATTTTATGTCATTTGAATTTTTGTGTAATTGGGATTTTGTTATTAAGATTGTATATGGCTTGTAAAGCCATTCAAGTCCTGCAGTATATCAAATTCTGGGATGTAAATAATTTAAGGATTTATGTATTAAAATAGTGATATAGACTGGTATGATTATCGGGTTGTCTTTGGATATGGATAATGGATTTTACACATTGAATTGAGATATAATTATGATTTGTGTATGGATGAATGTGAATGAATGTGATTTGGATTTCGTATAATGTATTTCGGATATGGATATGTAGATATAGGATTGCGTTTGTTATGTTGGATTCCGGACGGGGAGTCCGATGATACTGGATATTTGTTAGAACATAGAAGTGTATTTTGAACACTTTGCAGGTTTGAGTTTATGAAAATGCAGCCGTTATGCTGCCCAATTTTCGGTAGAAAAATTGACTATATGGCAATAAAAGAAAATAAAAATGGATTAAAGGATGAGCTTTTGGGATATGTATGTCTATATGAGTTTTGCGATTTATGCAATTGAGTAAAATGAATAAGAAAAGGAAAAGAAAGAAAGACAAAAAATTTATACAAGATTTTGGGACAGTTTGAGTCCAAGGAATTCCAACGCGACGCTTTTCTCTGTTCTTTGTTTTCGGATGTTGGATTTATTTGCTTTGGTTCGATCTGTTTCGTATTAAGTTTTTGTTCCGCTTTTGTATATTCGATTTTTTTTGATGCGATACCTTTCCATTTTGATTATTCGATTTGCTTCCGCTTTCACTTTATTCTGTTTCCGTATTTTTTGATTCGATTCCGCTTCATTTTTTATTTCGCGTTATCGAATGATTTGATTTTCGATTCAAAATTTTGATGCAAAATTTCCGTTTTCATTCGCTTTCGTTTCCTTTGCTTTTCGTTTTTCGGTTGGGATCTGGTCTCCGGATCGGGTCCCAACAGTTATGGTATTAGAGCTAGTAATAGGATCTTACTTGGTCGTATGTGTATGAATTATTTGCATGAGTAATTGATAAGAGTTTGATAGGATGAAGTTGAATTTGTGAGAATGTGCTAAGTGATTATTTGATGTAGGTGATAAGAATTATGACTGATTTTAGGAATGTGATAATGAAAATGAGCTTAGAAATTCTTGATGAATAAGGATAAATTGATTTGATTATGCTTTTGAGAGATGCAAATTTTGAAAGATGAGATAACTTGATGTTTGAATATACATTTGTGAGATGAAATGAGGAATGCTTGAAAGATGAAATTGGTGATAGAGATATATGTGTAGGAGTTCAAACGGTTGATTTTAAATGATGATTTGGTCCATATTAAGAGTCATTAAGAAGTGGACCATTGACTTGCGTAAAATGTAAAAAAAAACATTAAGGAATATTGAGTTGTAGAAATAGTGAGTTTGATATGATTTTAGATGGAGTATTTGATATAAGAATTGAGAAATTGTGAAGAGATTGAGAAATATGTATGAGAAGGAAATTAGATAAGAAAAGTAATTAATTATGATTCGATCCGACAAATTGATGATATCTTAAATTGATTGAGAAAAGTGATTGTATGATTAGATAAGAAATATTATGTTCTTAAGTGTGAATTTCGAGGACGAAATTCTTTTAAGATGGGGAGAAATGTTGGACCCCGAACTTTTGGTAAAAATTAAAAATATTAAAATGAATTTAAATGAGAAATAAATTGGTGAGAAAATTTATGAATTTAAGAAAATTTGATGAATTTAAGAAAAATTTATGAGAAAAAAATCTATTAGTTTTGATGAATTTGATATTTGAGTATTTTTGTTTGGGTTATGAAAGTGTTAGAGAATGAGTTGATTTAAAATGGAAGCGAAAATTTAGAAATAAAATTATGAAAGTTTGACTTTTTGGAGTAAAAGTTGACTTTTTGATTTAGGCCAAATTTGAGAAAATGATCTACATGAAACTTGTAGTATCTGTTAAAAACTTTCTGTCGTCATAAAGCATGTAATTTTTCGATTTTGGGAGTGGAAGATATGATTTTCCGAAGATAAGGTTCTTTTGCTTTGTTTTTGAAAATGCTATTAAGTATAGATTTGTGTGTTCTATGCTTCGAGGCCACTCGTTGTGAGGATTTAAGCTGAATTGGAGAAAGTGGCCTTAATGAAAGTTGTAGCTTGTATGTCAATCTTTTCGACGCCATAAAATTTACAATTTTTCGATATCGGAGCTAGGAGTTGTGATCGACAAAAATTTGGAAGTTGTTTAGGAAAAGTTGATTAGGACAGAGCCTTTGATTGGGTTTTTGACCTCTTTAGAGATGAAATTGATTTTCGATTTCTTCATGGAAGTTGTAGATATTCCTTTTATATTTTCATAGACCCCAAGTTTGTAATTTTGGAGTTCGGGATCAAGAGTTGTGATTTTGAAAAATCTTGTTATATTTGTATATTAGAAGTGTTGTTATTTTGTTTAAAATCCGACCCTCTCTCAATCCTTTGAGTCTAATTCCTTCGTCCGATATCCGATTCATTCGATTTTTGAAGCGTTGGATTTCAAAGATATTTAGATAGATTTTCTTGTGGACTTATGATTTTTAGGAGATTAAATGGAAAGAGATTGATTGAACCTAAGTGAGAGGATTGGTTAAAGGTTATGAGTTAGATAAATTTTCTGAATATGGTTCAAGATTTTGATAAATTGGAGTGTGGAGCTCGATTGAGTTGATTTTGAGGAAAAATAAAATTAAGACATGGGGCTACAAATCATGTGAAGGGAAGAAGTTCAATTTAGTTCTTAAGAGTGTCAATTTCGGGATCAAAGTTGGTGTTGATTTCAGTCTCGAATTAACAAGAGCTGAACGAACATTTTGGCCATAACTTCCTCAATGATGATCCGAATTGAGCATTCTTTGCGTCATTTTAAAGATGAAACATAGAGGAACATTGTTCAAGAAGAAAGTTTTGTCAAATTATGTCGTTTAGCTGCCCAAAATCAGGAAACAAGATGGCTGTTTTCAGGAGCAAATATGGAACATCACTTAAGATGGAGGGGCAAAAGGGTCAATAGACCCTCATTAAATGACATGACCTCATTTAAATAAGGAGGCTGCCATTTTTTTTTGGTGTGAAGCCCGAAAGTTAGAAGAAAATAAGAGAAGAAAGAAAGAAAGGAGAGATGAGAAGGGAGAAAGATAAGGTCGGCTATGGAGAAGAAGAGAGAGAAGTGAGGGTTTTCAAATTTTTAAGGGTTCTAGCATTAGTTTTTACATGGATTCAAAGGAAAAAGGGTAGAAGAGCATTGGAGCTTCATCAAGACCCAAGAAATTTCGAAATTTAAGGAGAAATGAGGTAAGAGAAAATTTTGAGTTTTGAGTTTTTCTTGATTTTTTGGTTTAGAATCATTGACAATGGTATGAGTTTGTGGAGTATGAAATCAATTTTGATGATTGCTAAGTATTATAGGTTTAATTTTAGTTGGAAATTAATTGGGGATTTATGCCCAATTTTGAAATTTGGGGGTTTTGAAAATTGATGATTTAGATAGTTTGAAAGTATGTGGACTAGTGTTTGTTAAGTTCAATTTGAGAAATTATGATTTTTATGATGTTTAATTTGGGTGAATTGGTTTAAGTCAATTGTGGAATTTGGGAATTTTTGAAATTGATGATTTAGATAGCTTGGAAAAGTGATGAATTTGGGTTTCCTATAGTTAATTTTAAAGATTTCGTAATTTATAATGTTGAATTTGGATGATTATGGCTTAGGTCAATTTTAATTGAAAGAAGGAAAGAAGCAGGGATCAAATTGGAGCTAGGAACAAGTTTCTGGCATCAATTCGAGGTGGGTAGTATGTTTATTTATTAAATTTTAAGCCAAGCATGTGTACTTGAAAAATTCAAGAAGCAAATTTTGATAAATTAATGTTTAAATAAATGCTTGAAAAATATGATTTCCGAAAGATTAAATTCCTTGTTTTGGAATGATTTTACGGAAAAAGCAAGGATTATGAAATTCACTAGTTTTGAATTATTTGGACAATTTGAAAAATGTGTTTTGTGAATTGGAAAAAGTTTGGATTATGATTTAATGAAATTATTGCATTCATTGTTGTGAATTTGATTAATATGCGATTTAAATTTATGATTTGAGAATGAATGTGTTTTGCTATATGAATTGGTATGATATGTGATTATGTGAATGTTCAAGTGTCTAGTATGACACCATGTGAAATTCTGAAAAGCAAGGTTTTTGAAAAGTGCCTTCGGGCAATCTAAAATTTTTCGGTTTCGAATTATGTGTTATGTGGGTTTGGTCAGGTCCTATATGTGGGACGAGTGCGCACTTTTTCGTTTTATAGCCTTCTTCCGACTGCCCGCTAGTGGCATGAAACTCCGATTTCGGACTCCCTTCACGCTATGCGAAAAAGTGTAGTACGTTCATTAATTGGTACCTGACAGACCGCTATGGGAATGTGCGAGACGCTCTATTTTGGAATGAACCAGCCATTTGATGTATTATGTGTTTTTGTTTTGTCTTTGCATTGCATATTTTGAAAATGTTTAAGAAGTTCGGATTTGTTCATGAAATGTGAAAGAAATGTGAAAATCTTGAGAAATAAACAAATTTGGATTTTCAGCCAAAATTTATTGAAATTGTTTGGAAATGATTTGAAAAGTTTGAAAGAAAATAAGCTTTCAATGATTTTGTTACTGTATGACTTTTTGCAAAAATGGTAACAGGTTAGAAAATGGGTTTTGCTTATTATTTAATTTATAAAGATATTATCCACGAGCTGTGTAGCTCACCCCTCTTTCATCCCCATCTCCAGGTTTCGAGCAGGAGATCGGATGAAAGTATGTCAAGACGTTTGGTTCGATTTTATGTCATTTGAATTTTTGTGTAATTGGGATTTTGTTATTAAGATTGTATATGGCTTGTAAAGCCATTCAAGTCCTGCAGTATATCAAATTCCGGGATGTAAATAATTTAAGGAGTTATGTATTAAAATAGTGATATAGACTGGTATGATTATCGGGTTGTCTTTGGATATGGATAATGGATTTTACACATTGAATTGAGATATAATTATGATTTGTGTATGGATGAATGTGAATGAATGTGATTTGGATTTCGTATAATGTATTTCGGATATGGATATGTAGATATAGGATTGTGTTTGTTATGTTGGATTCCGGACGGGGAGTCCGATGATACTGAATATTTGTGAGAACATAGAAGTGTATTTTGAACACTTTGCGGGTTTGGGTTTATGAAAATGCGATCGTTATGTTGCCCAATTTTCGGTGAAAAATTGATTATATGGCAATAAAAGAAAATAAGAATGGATTAAAGGATGAGAGTTTGGGATATGTATGTCTGTATGAGTTTTGCGATTTATGCAATTGAGTAAAATGAATAAGAAAAGGAAAAGAAAGAAAGAAAAAATTTATACCGATTTTGGGACGGTTTGAGTCCAAGGAATTCCAACGCGACGCTTTTCTCTCGTTCTTTGTTTTCGATGTTGGATTTGTTTGCTTTGGTTCGATTTGTTTCAGTATTTAGTTTTGTTCAGCTTTCAGATATTCGATTTGTTTTGATGCGATACCTTTCCGCTTCGATTATTCGATTTGCTTCCGCTTTCACTTTATTCTGTTTCCTTATTTTGTGATTCGATTCTGCTTCATTTTTGGTTTCGCGTTATCGAATGCTTTAATTTTCGATTCGAAATTTTGATGCCAAATTTCCGTTTTCATTCGCTTTCGTTTCCTTCGCTTTTCGTTTTCCGGTTGGGATCTGGTCTCCGGATCGGGTCCCGACAGTTATGGTATCAGAGCCCAGTAATAGGATCTTACTTGGGCGTATGTGTATGAATTATTTGCATGAGTAATTGATAGGAGTTTGATAGGATGAAGTTGAATTTGTGAGAATGTGCTAAGTGATTATTTGATGTAGGTGATAAGAATTATGATTGATTTTAGGAATGTGATAATGAAAATGAGCTTAGAAATTCTTGATGAATAAGGATAAATTGATTTGATTATGCTTTTGAGAGATGCAATTTTTGAAAGATGAGATAACTTGATGTTTGAATATACATTTGTGAGATGAAATGAGGAATGCTTGAAAGATGAAATTGGTGATAGAGATATATGTGTAGGAGTTCAAACGGTTGATTTTAAATGATGATTTAGTCCATATTAAGAGTCATTAAGAAGTGGACCATTGACTTGCGTAAAATGTAAGAAAAAAACGTTAAGGATTAACCAATCCTCTCACTTAGGTTCAATCAATCTCTTTCCATTTAATCTCCTAAAAATCATAAGTCCACAAGAAAATGTATCTAAATATCTTTGAAATCCAAAGCTTCAAAAATCGAATGAATCGGATGTCGGAACAAGGAATTAGAAGCAAAGGATTGAGAGAGGGTCAGATTTTAAACAAAATAACAACACTTCTAATATACAAATATAACAAGATTTTTAAAAAATCACAACTCTTGATCCCGAACTCCAAAAATTACAAACTTGGTGTCTATGGAAATATAAAAGGAATATCTACAACTTCCATGAAGAACTCGAAAATCAATTTCATCTCTAAAGGGGTCAAAAACCCAATCAAAGGCTCTGTCCTAATCAACTTTTCCTAAACAACTTTCAAATTTCAGTCGATCATAACTCCTAGCCTCAATATCGAAAAATTTCAAATTTTATGGCGTCGGAAAGATTGACATATAAGCTACAACTTTTATTAAGGCCACTTTCTCCAATTCAGCTTAAATCCTCACAACGAGTAGCCTCGAAGCATAGAACACACAAATCTATACTTAATAGCATTTTCAAAAACAAAGCAAAAGAACCTTATCTTCGAAAATCATATCTTCCACTCCCGATATCGAAAAATTACATGCTTTATGACGACAAAAGCTTTTAACAGACACTACAAGTTTCATATAGATCATTTCTCAAATTTTGCCTAAATCAAAAGTCAACTTTTAGTCCAAAAAGTCAAACTTTCATAATTTTATTTCTAAATTTTCGCTTCCATTTTAAATCAACTCATTCTCTAACACTTTCATAACCCAAACAAATTTACTCAAATATCAAAGTCATCAAAACTAATCGATTCCTTTCTCATAAATTTTTCTTAAATTCATAAATTTTCTCACCAATTTCTTTCTCATTTAAATTCATTTTAATATTTCTAATTTTTACCAAAAGTTCGAGGTCCAATATTTCTCCTCCTCTTAAAAGAATTTCGTCCTCGAAATTCACACTTAAGAACATAATATTTCTTATCTAATCATACAATCACTTTTCTCAATCAATTTAAGATATCATCAATTTGTCGGATCGAATCATAATTAATCACTTTTCTTATCTAATTTCCTTCTCATACATATTTCTCAATCTCTTCACAATTTCTCAATTCTTATATCAAATACTCCATCTAAAATCATATCAAACTCACTATTTCTACAACTCAATATTCCTTAACGTTTTTTTCTTACATTTTACGCAAGTCAATGGTCCACTTCTTAATGACTCTTAATATGGACTAAATCATCATTTAAAATCAACCGTTTGAACTCCTACACATATATCTCTATCACCAATTTCATCTTTCAAGCATTCCTCATTTCATCTCACAAATGTATATTCAAACATCAAGTTATCTCATCTTTCAAAAATTGCATCTCTCAAAAGCATAATCAAATCAATTTATCCTTATTCATCAAGAATTTCTAAGCTCATTTTCATTATCACATTCCTAAAATCAATCATAATTCTTATCACCTACATCAAATAATCACTTAGCACATTCTCACAAATTCAACTTCATCCTATCAAACTCCTATCAATTACTCATGCAAATAATTCATACACATACGCCCAAGTAAGATCCTATTACTGGGCTCTGATACCATAACTGTCGGGACCCGATCCGGAGACCAGATCCCAACCGGAAAACGAAAAGCGAAGGAAACGAAAGCGAATGAAAACGGAAATTTGGCATCAAAATTTCGAATCGAAAATTAAAGCATTCGATAACGCGAAACCAAAAATGAAGCAGAATCGAATCACAAAATACGGAAACAGAATAAAGTGAAAGCGGAAGCAAATCGAATAATCGAAACGGAAAGGTATCGCATCAAAACAAATCGAATATACGAAAGCTGAACAAAAACTAAATACGAAACAAATCGAACCAAAGCAAACAAATCCAACATCAGAAAACAAAGAACAGAGAAAAGCGTCGCGTTGGAATTCCTCGACTCAAACCGTCCCAAAATCGGTATAAATTTTTTCTTTCTTTCTTTTCCTTTTCTTATTCATTTTACTCAATTGCATAAATCGCAAAACTCATACGTACATACATATCCCAAACTCTCATCCTTTAATCCATTCTTATTTTCTTTTATTGCCATATAATCAATTTTCTACCGAAAATTGGGCAACATAACGATTGCATTTTCATAAACCCAAACCCGCAAAGTGTTCAAAATACACTTCTATGTTCTCACAAATATTCAAGATCATCGGACTCCCGTCCTAATCCAACATAACAAACACAATCCTATATCTACATATCCATATCCGAAATACATTATCTGAAATCCAAATCACATTCATTCACATTCATCCATACACAAATCATAATTATATCTCAATTCAATGTAAAATCCATTATCCATATCCAAAGACAACCCGATAATCATACCACTATATCACTATTTTAATACATAACTCCTTAAATTATTTACATCCCGAATTTGATATATCTGCGTAGACTTGAATGGCTTTACAAGCCATATACAATCTTAATAACAAAATCCCAATTACACAAAAATTCAAATGACATAAAATCGAACCAAACGTTTGACATACTTTCATCCGATCTCCGTCAAACCCGGAGATGGGGATGAAAGAGGGTGAGCTACACAAACGTGGATAATATCTTTATAAATTAAATAATAAGCAAAACCCATTTTCTAACTGTTACCATTTTGCAAAAGTCATACAAGAACAAAATCATTGAAAGCTTATTTTCTTTCAAACTTTTCAAATCATTTCCAAACAATTTCAATAAATTTTGGTGAAAATCCAAATTTGTTTATTTCTCAAGATTTTCACATTTCTTTCACATTTCATGAACAAATCCGAACTTCTTAAACATTTTCAAAATATGCAATGCAGCACAAAACAAAAACACATAATACATCAAATGGCCTGGTTCATTCCAAAATAGAACGCATCGCACATTCCACATAGCGGTCTGTAAACTGATAATGTAATCGTATTACACTTTTTCAAGATAGCGTGAAGGGAGTCCGAAATCGGAGTTTCATGCCACTAGCGGGCAGTCGGAAGAAGGCTATAAAACGAAAAAGTGCGCACTCGTCCCACATATAGGACCTGACCAAACCCACATAACACATAATTCGAAACCGAAAAATTTTGATTGCCCAAGGCACTTTTCAAAAACCTTGCTTTTAATTTCACATGGTGTCATACTAGACACTTGAACATTCACATAATCACATATCATACCAATTCATATAGCAAAACACATTCATTCTCAAATCATAAATTTAAATCGATATTAATCAAATTCACAACAATGAATGCAATAATTTCATTAAATCATAATCCAAAATTTTTCCAATTCACAAAACACATTTTTCAAATTGTCCAAATAATTCAAAACTAGTGAATTTCATAATCCTTGCTTTTTCGTAAAATCATTCCAAAACAAGGAATTTAATCTTTCGGAAATCATATTTTTCAAGCATTTATTTAAACATTAATTTATCAAAATTTGCTTCTTGAAATTTTCAAGTACACATGCTTGGCTTAAAATTTAATAAATAAACATACTACCCACCTCGAATTGATGCCAGAAACTTGTTCCTAGCTCCAATTTGATCCCTGCTTCTTTCCTTCTTTCAATTAAAATTGACCTAAGCCATAATCATCCAAATTCAACATTATAAATTACGAAATCTAGTTCAGTATTTTGAGAAATTCGGAAGCTGTGGAGCTCCGATTGAGTTGATTTTTGAGGAAAAATAAAATTGAAGGGAAGAAGTTCAATTTAGTTCTTAAGAGTGTCAATTTCGGGATCAAAGTTGGTGTTGATTTCAGTCTCGAATTAACAAGAGCTGAATGAGTATTTTGGCCATAACTTCCTCAATTATGATCCGAATTGAGAGTTCTTAGTGTCATTTTAAAGATGAAACATAGAGGAACATTTTTCAAGAAGAAAGTTTTGTCAAATTATGTCGTTTAGCTGCCCAAAATCAGGAAACAAGATGGCTGTTTTCAGGGGCAAATATGGAGCATTACTTAAGATGGAGGGGCAAAAGGGTCAATAGACCCTCATTAAATGACATGACCTCATTTAAATAAGGAGGCTACCGTTTTTATTAGTGTGAAGCCCGAAAGTTAGAAGAAAATAAGAGAAGAAAGAAAGAAAGGAGAGAGGAGAAGGGAGAAAGATAGGGTCGGCTATGGAGAAGAAGAGAGAGAAGTGAGGGTTTTCAAAATTTTAAGGGTTCTAGCATTAGTTTTTACATGGATTCAAAGGAAAAAGGGTAGAAGAGCATGGGAGCTTTATCAAGACCCAAGAAATTTCGAAATTTAAGGAGAAATGAGGTAAGAGAAAATTTTGAGTTTTGAGTTTTTCTTGATTTTTTGGTTTAGAATTATGGACAATGGTATGGGTTTGTGGAGTATGAAATCAATTTTGATGATTGCTAAGTATTATAGTTTTAATTTTAGTTGGAAATTAATTGGAGATTTATGCCCAATTTTGAAATTTGGGGGTTTTGAAAATTGATGATTTAGATAGTTTGAAAGTATGTTGAATTAGTGTTTGTTAAGTTCAATTTGAGAAATTATGATTTTTATGATGTTTAATTTAGGTGAATTGGTTTAGGTAAATTGTGGAATTTGGGAAAATTTGAAATTGATGATTTAGATAGCTTAGAAAAGTGATGAATTTGGGTTTCCTATAGTTAATTTTGAAGATTTCGTAATTTATAATGTTGAATTTGGATGATTATGGCTTAGGTCAATTTTAATTGAAAGAAGGAAAGAAGCGTGGATCAAATGGAGCTAGGAACAAGTTTCGCATCAATTCGAGGTGGGTAATATGTTTATTTATTAAATTTTAAGCCAAGCATGTATACTTGAAAATTTCAAGAAGCAAATTTTGATAAATTAATGTTTAAATAAATGCTTGAAAAAATATGATTTCCGAAAGATTAAATTCCTTGTTTTGGAATGATTTTACAAAAAGCAAGGATTATGAAATTCACTAGTTTCAATTATTTGGACAAATTGAAAATGTGTTTTGTGAATTGGAAAATTTTGGATTATGATTTAATGAAATTATTTCATTCATTGTTGTGAATTTGATTAATATGTGACTTAAATTTATGATTTGAGAATGAATGTGTTTTGATATATGAATTGGTATGATATGTGATTATGTGAATGTTCAAGTGTCTAGTATGACACCATGTGAAATTCTGAAAAGCAAGGTTTTGAAAAGTGCCTTCAGCAATCCAAAATTTTCATTTTCGAATTATGTGTTATGTGGGTTTGGTCAGGTCCCATATGTGGGATGAGTGCGCACTTGTTCGTTTTATAGCCTTCTCCCGGCTGCCCGCTAGTGGCGTGAAGCTCCGATTTTGGACTCCCTTCACGACTACACTGGACCGCTATGCGAAAAAGTGTAGTCCGCTCGCTCATTTGCCGCACAGACCGCTTATGCTGGATGTGTAGTATGTTCTGTTTTGGACCGAACCAGACCATTTGATGTATTATGTGTTTTTGTTTTGTGCTGCATTGCATATTTTGAAAATGTTTAGGAAGTTCGGATTTGTTCATGAAATGTGAAAGAAATGTGAAAATCTTGAGAAATAAACAAATTTCGATTTTCAGCCAAAATTTATTGAAATTGTTTGGAAATGATTTGAAAAGTTTGAAAGAAAATAAGCTTTCGATGATTTTGTTACTGTATGACTTTTTGCAAAAATGGTAACAGGTTAGAAAATGGGTTTTGCTTATTATTTAATTTATAAAGATATTATCCACGAGCTGTGTAGCTCACCCCCCTTTCATCCCCATCTCTAGGTTTCGAGCAGGAGATCGGATGAAAGTTTGTCAAGACGTTTGGTTCGATTTTGTGTCATTTGAATTTTTGTGTAATTGGAATTTTGTTATTAACATTGTATATGGCTTGTGAAGCCGTTCAAGTCCTGCAGTATATCAAATTCCGGGATGTAAATAATTTAAGGAGTTATGTATTAAAATAGTGATATAGACTGGTATGATTATCGGGTTGTCTTTGGATGTGGATAATGGATTTTAAACATTGAATTGAGATATAATTATGATTTGTGTATGGATGAATGTGAATGAATGTGATTTGGATTTCATATAATGTATTTCGGATATGGATAGGTAGATATAGGATTGCGTTTGTTATGTTGGATTCCGGACGGGGAATCCGATGATACTGGATATTTGTGAGAACATAGAAGTGTATTTTGAACACTTTGCAGGTTTGGGTTTATGAAAATACAGCCGTTATGCCGCCCAATTTTAGGTAGGAAAATTGATTTTATGACAATAAAAGAAAATAAGAGTGGATTAAAGGATGAGATTTTGGGATATGTATGTCTGTATGAGTTTTGCGATTTATGCAATTGAGTAAAATGAATAAGAAAAGGAAAAGAAAGAAAGAAAAAAAATTATACCGGATTTTGGGACAGTTTGAGTCCAAGGAATTCCAACGCGACGCTTTTCTCAGTTCTTTGTTTTCGGATGTCGGAATTGTTTGCTTTGGTTCGATCTGTTTCAGTATTAAGTTTTGTTCCACTTTCGTATATTCGATTTGTTTTGATGCGATACCTTTCCATTTCGATTATTCGATTTGCTTCCGATTTCACTTTATTCTGTTTCCGTATTTTGTGATTCAATTCTGCTTCGTTTTTTTGTTTCGCGTTATCGAATGCTTTGATTTTCGATTCGAAATTTCGATGCAAAAGTTCCGTTTCCATTCGCTTCGCTTCCTTCTCTTTTCGTTTTCCGGGTGGGATCTGGTCTTCGGATCGGATCCCAACAACTTTAACTAAAGGACTAATCTTATTACGCAGAACCTGATGTTTGTGGTTAAGAATTTACACCGGTTCTGCTTTGAAATTCAAATCTTCCTTTAAATTCACTAGTTGCTCTGTGATTACATGAGATGGATCAGCTAGATACTTATGAAGTATAAACATATGAAAGACATTGTGACCCTTACAAGTTCATCTAGTAACATCGATATGCCACTGATCCAATCCTTTCTGTAACTTCATACAGTCTCATATAACGCGGACTTAATTTTCTGAGTTTCCTAAATCTCAATATGCCTTTTCATGGGGAAATTTTAAAAAATACCTTATCTTTAATTTCAAATGCAAGATCCCTATGATGATTATCTGCATAGCTTTTCTTTCTATCCTGAGTTATCTTTAATCTATCCCAAAAAATCTAAACATTATCTGTTGTCGCTTGCACAAGTTCGGGACCTATCAAATTCATGTCACCTACATGTTCCCAACATATTGGAGTTCTGCATTTTCTTTTATAAAGCACCTCATAAAGGGCCATGTCAATGTTGGCCTGATAACTATTATTATAGGCAAACTCTATCTGTAGTAGGTGTGGGTCCCAACTGCCCTTGAACTCCATGACACAGGACCTAAGAATATCCTCAATTGTTTGAATAGTTCTTTTTGACTGACCATCCGTGTTGGACCTTGTTTTCGAAGTCTAACTATCTGAAGTCATAAAATGTAAGTGTATGACCCTATAGATTTTTTTTTCTACTAAGTACTTGTCAAGCTCCATTCAAGCCTAAAATGTATTATAGAAAAGCATTGATAAGTCCACAATTATAATTGTACATGTTTTGGCACAAGAGGTATAACTTTCACTATAGATATCGTATTAAGGTCATTATAGGACAGTTTCAAAGAGAACTTCTAAATCTAAAACTTTCATGAGAACTCAAAAGAGATTTTGCCTCTAAAAGGATCAAAATCAGAAATTAAAACCCTCGTAAAAAGAAAATGTTCACCATGACCAACTTTGAAAGTAAAGAAAAACCTCTCGGGAAAAGTTCGCCACAGCAAAACTTGAAGGAAGACCCTTCTGAAAAAGTTCATTGCGGTGTACTTTTGGCTTCGCTACGATAAACTCTGAAGATCAGACAGAAAACCTATCAAGAATAGTGCTACAGGTTGCCAACACTTATTATCATGTAACGATCGTAACTCTCTAATCCGACGTCCAAAAATTACAAGTTATATACTGTTGGAAAGCTAAAAGGATAAGCTACAACTTACATGAAGATAACTTTGCTAATTTTTCCTAGATTTATATTTTTTTCCTAAATTTAGAACACAAATTTTTACCCTTATGAAACATTTGAAAATGAAAGGTATAAACATTGAGAGTCATGAGCAAAAACACAACCATATTTCATTATCATCAAAAGATAAGAGTTATTGCTCCTCTACCAGTTCTCGCCCGTCTACCGAGCTCTCGCTCCTCTACCAGTTCTCGCCCGTCTACCGAGCTCTCGCTCCTCTACCAGTTCTCCTTCTTCCCCAACACATCCTTAAACACAATTCCAAAGGTTCCGCATCCCCGACTCAAACTCTAACCCAAATTTTCCTCTGTGAACAACTCTCAATTAATTCGATACACAAATACAACAAATGCTTAGCTTCTATTCCTTCCAAGAACCATTTCCTTAATTTATCAACACACATAACTCATCAATTTCATCGTCGGAAACCTTAATATATATAATCATCAAATATCTAAACCAATCATCAATATAACTCAATCACCAACGAATCGTACTATCTAAGGCAAGAAAGAAGCAAACTTTCTTGATGAAAGCCTCCAAGCTTACAACGATCACCAATCCCTTAACTCTTACACACTCACGATAACACCCAGTAGAACCCATCAAGAAACACTCTCAACCACCCAATCGGACATAATAAATGCCATAAATGCAAGAGAAACCATTAATGACAACATTAAAACCATAAAACTTACCAATCACAGATCGAATCCACAGATCTCTCAAAATCACCAAACCCTAGAAATCCTTCAAAATCCTCGATCTACCAATCTCAAGGCTTCCAACCTTTATCAATCAATAGAGACATATTAGACTAATTACCATAAGGAAGAAGCCAAAAGAAATCAAAGGATCTCTCACCGTTGGGAGGAATCGAAATCACCGTAAAGGGGAAAGAAGAGAAACTGGAAAATGCCTTAGCAAACTTTTCCCAAATTTCTTTCAACCCTAGTATTTATAGGCCCAACTCTCCAAATCAGTCCAAATTTCAGTCTCTGAATTTCAATGGCTTAACACATAAATTTTCTATCAGGAAAATTCTAATTTTTCCATTGCCATTGGACAGCCCTTTCAATACTATACAAATCAATCGGTCAATCACTCAAATATTTCCAGTCCAGGTATTTTCTCCCGAATTTCCCGAAAATTTTCTAAAAGTCTCTATAAATTACCAATCACCCATAAACAGTATTAAATCAGTCAGTTGAACTTAATTACTCTAATTTCTCAATTAACTCCCAATCCAATCAGTCCAGTCAGTCCATAGTCACAATCAAATCCTGGAAAATCATGAATGCACGTACCTAAGAATAAATGCATATGCAATAAGCCTGTTCCTCTATAATTAGAGGCCAGTATCATGCTCATTAAGTGAATGCAGTGAAACCTATCAGTATGGCTCATAAATACCAAAATACCTCGCTACAAAGAACGGATGTTACAAATGCACTATGTCTTTATTAAAGGCTTCTTCCGCCTACCTGCTAGTGACACGGAGTTCCTTTTTGGACTCCTTCATGTTTATGACTACGTAAGACGATTATGTGGGATTGCGATAGTACGTTCTGTTCACGACTACATAAGACCATTATGCGGGAATGTGTTAGTATGTTCTGTTAACGGACCTACCCAAACCATTTCTGATGTGATTATGTGTTTAGAATGTGTTGACAAGTTTGATGAATGCATGACTTATGTTGCTTATGAATTGCTTGATAATATGAGAATTTGGGAACTATGTGTTTTAAGGATTTTGATGCAAAGTTAGTATAACATTGAGTATTTCCAATGGTTTTGCTTACTGTTGATTATAAATTTATTATCCATGAGCTTTTAAGCTCACACCCATTCTCCTTCCCATATTCAGGTGATAAACGAAAGATTGAGTAGTCAAGAGTCACTTCATCACTGAATTTGCATACTTTTGTATTTTAAGTTAGATTTTATAAACATAAGGCTTTAGTCACATTTTAAGTATCTTTTGTATTTTGGATTTTGTGAAACGATGTATTGTGGATCGAAATGTGCATTAAAGTTTTGCAAACTTTTATCTTTTGATGATAATGAAATATGATTGTGTTTTTGCTCATGACTCTCAATGTTTATACCTTTCATTTTTAAATTTTTCATAAGGGTAAAAATTTGTGTTCTAAATTTAGGAAAAAAATGTATAAATCTAGGCAAAATTAGCAAAGTTATCTTCATGTAAGTTGTAGCTTATCCTCTTAGTTTTCCAACGGTATATAGCTTGTAATTTTTGGACGTCGGATTAGAGAGTTACGATCGTTACATGATAATAAGTGTTGGCAATCTGTAGCACTATTCTTGATAGGTTTTCTGTCTGATCTTCAGAGTTTATCGTAGCGAAGCCAAAAGTACACCACAACGAACTTTTCCAGAAGGGTCTTCCTTCAAGTTTTGCTGTGGCAAACTTTTCCCGAGAGGTTTTTTTCTTTACTTTCAAAGTTGTTCGCGGTGAACTTTTTCTTTTTCTGAGGGGTTTTCATTTGTGATTTTGATCCTTTTAGAGGCAAAATATCTTTTTGGGTTCTCATGAAAGTTGTAGATTTAGAAGTTCTCTTTGAAACTGTCCTATAATGACCTTAATCCGATATCTATAGTGAAAGTTATACCTATTGTGCCAAAACATGTACAATTATAATTGTGGACTTATCAATGCTTTTCTATAATACATTTTAGGCTTCAATGGAGCTTGAAAAGGACTTAGTAGAAAAAATCTATAGGGGCATACGCTTACATTTTATGACTTCAGATAGTTAGACTTCGAAAATAAGGTCTAACACGGATGGTCGGTCTAACACGGATGGTCGGTCTAACACGGATGGTCACTCAAAAAGAACTATTCAAATAATTGAGGATATTCTTAGGTCCTGTTTCATGGAGTTCAAGGGGAGTTGGGACCCACACCTACTACAGATAGAGTTTGCCTATAATAATAGTTATCAGGCCAACATTGACATGGCCCTTTATGAGGTGCTTTATAAAAGAAAATGCAGAACTCCAATATGTTGGGAGGAGGTAGGTGACATGAATTTGATAGGTCCCGAACTTATGCAGGTGACAACAGATAATGTTTAGATTTTTCGGGATAGATTAAAGATAACTCAGGATAGAAAGAAAAGCTAGGCGGATAATCATCATAGGGATCTTGCATTTGAAATTAAAGATAAGGAATTTTTTAAAATTTCCCCATGAAAAGGCATGTTGAGATTTAGGAAACTCGAAGAAATTAAGTCCGTGTTATATGAGACTGTATGAAGTTACAGAAAGGATTGGATCAGTGGCATATCGATTAAAGTTACTAGATGAACTTGTAAGGGTCACAATGTCTTTCATTTGTTTATACTTCATAAATATCTAGCTGATCCATCTCATGTAATCACAGAGCAACTAGGGAATTTAAAGGAAGATTTGAATTGGGAACTATGTGTTTTAAGGATTTTGATGCAAAGTTAGTATAACATTGAGTATTTCCAATGGTTTTGCTTATGTTGATTATAAATTTATTATCCATGAGCTTTTAAGCTCACCCCATTCTCCTTCCCATATTCGGTGATAAACAAAGATTGATTAGTCAAGAGTCACTTCATCACTCAATTTACATACTTTTGTATTTTAAGTTAGATTTTATAAACATAAGGCTTTAGTCACATTTTAAGTATCTTTTGTATTTTGGATTTTGTGAAACGATGTATTGTGGATCGAAATGTGCATTAAAGTTTTGTAAACTCTTATCTTTTGATGATAATGAAATATGGTTGTGTTTTTGCTCATGACTCTCAATGTTTATACCTTTCATTTTCAAATGTTTCATAAGGGTAAAAATTTGTGTTCTAAATTTAGGAAAAAAATATAAATCTAGGAAAAATTAGCAAAGTTATCTTCATGTAAGTTGTAGCTTATCCTTTTAGCTTTCCAACAAGATATAACTTGTAATTTTGGACGTCGGATTAGAGAGTTACGATCGTTACATGATAATAAGTGTTGGCAACTGTAGCACTATTCTTGATAGGTTTTCGTCGATCTTGAGTTTATCGTAGCGAAGCCAAAAGTACACATAATGAACTTTTTCGAAGGGTCTTCCTTCAAGTTTTTTTGTGGCGAACTTTTCCGAGAGGTTTTTTCTTTACTTTCAAAGTTGGTCGCGGTGAACATTTTCTTTTTCGAGGGTTTTAATTTCGATTTTGATCCTTTTAGAGGCAAAATCTCTTTTGAGTTCTCATGAAAGTTTTAGATTTAGAAGTTCTCTTTGAAACTGTCCTATAATGACCTTAATACGATATCTATAGTGAAAGTTATACCCTCGTACAAAACATGTACAATTATAATTGTGGACTTATCAATGCTTTTCTATAATACATTTTAGGCTTGAATGGAGCTTGACAAGTACTTAGTAGAAAAAAAAATCTATAGGGTCATACACTTACATTTTATGACTTCAGATAGTTAGACTTCGAAAACAAGGTCCAACACGGATGGTCAGTCAAAAAGAACTATTCAAACAATTGAGGATATTCTTAGTCCCGTGTCATGGAGTTCAAGGCGGTTGGGACCCACACCTACTATGAGATAGAGTTTGCCTATAATAATAGTTATCAGGCCAACATTGACATGGCCCTTTATGAGGTGCTTTATAAAAGAAAATGCAGAACTCCAATATGTTGGGAACATGTAGGTGACATGAATTTGATAGGTCCCGAACTTGTGCAAGCGACAACAGATAATGTTTAGATTTTTTGGGATAGATTAAAGATAACTCAGGATAGAAAGAAAAGCTATGCAGATAATCATCATAGGGATCTTGCATTTGAAATTAAAGATAAGGTATTTTTTAAAATTTCCCCATGAAAAGGCATATTGAGATTTAGGAAACTCAGAAAATTAAGTCCGCGTTATATGAGACTGTATGAAGTTACAGAAAGGATTGGATCAGTGGCATATCGATGTTACTAGATGAACTTGTAAGGGTCACAATGTCTTTCATATGTTTATACTTCATAAGTATCTAGCTGATCCATCTCATGTAATCACAGAGCAACTAGTGAATTTAAAGGAAGATTTGAATTTCAAAGCAGAACCGGTGTAAATTCTTAACCACAAACATCAGGTTCTGCGTAATAAGATTAGTCCTTTAGTTAAAGTTGTTGGGATCCGATCCGAAGACCAGATCCCACCCGGAAAACGAAAAGAGAAGGAAACGAAAGCGAATGGAAACGGAACTTTTGCATCGAAATTTCGAATCGAAAATCAAAGCATTCGATAACGCGAAACAAAAAAACGAAGCAGAATTGAATCACAAAATACGGAAACAGAATAAAGTGAAATCGGAAGCAAATCGAATAATCGAAATGGAAAGGTATCGCATCAAAACAAATCGAATATACGAAAGTGGAACAAAAACTTAATACGAAACAGATCGAACCAAAGCAAACAATTCCGACATCCGAAAACAAAGAACTGAGAAAAGCGTCGCGTTGGAATTCCTTGGACTCAAACTGTCCCAAAATCCGGTATAATTTTTTTTCTTTCTTTCTTTTCCTTTTCTTATTCATTTTACTCAATTGCATAAATCGCAAAACTCATACAGACATACATATCCCAAAATCTCATCCTTTAATCCACTCTTATTTTCTTTTATTGTCATAAAATCAATTTTCCTACCTAAAATTGGGCAGCATAACGGCTGTATTTTCATAAACCCAAACCTGCAAAGTGTTCAAAATACACTTCTATGTTCTCACAAATATCCAGTATCATCGGATTCCCCGTCCGGAATCCAACATAACAAACGCAATCCTATATCTACCTATCCATATCCGAAATACATTATATGAAATCCAAATCACATTCATTCACATTCATCCATACACAAATCATAATTATATCTCAATTCAATGTTTAAAATCCATTATCCACATCCAAAGACAACCCGATAATCATACCAGTCTATATCACTATTTTAATACATAACTCCTTAAATTATTTACATCCCGGAATTTGATATACTGCAGGACTTGAACGGCTTCACAAGCCATATACAATGTTAATAACAAAATTCCAATTACACAAAAATTCAAATGACACAAAATCGAACCAAACGTTTGACAAACTTTCATCCGATCTCGCTTCAAACCTAGAGATGGGGATGAAAGGGGTGAGCTACACAACTGTGGATAATATCTTTATAAATTAAATAATAAGCAAAACCCATTTTCTAACCTGTTACCATTTTTGCAAAAAGTCATACAGTAACAAAATCATCGAAAGCTTATTTTCTTTCAAACTTTTCAAATCATTTCCAAACAATTTCAATAAATTTTGGCTGAAAATCGAAATTTGTTTATTTCTCAAGATTTTCACATTTCTTTCACATTTCATGAACAAATCCGAACTTCCTAAACATTTTCAAAATATGCAATGCAGCACAAAACAAAAACACATAATACATCAAATGGTCTGGTTCGGTCCAAAACAGAACATACTACACATTCCCGCATAGCGGTCCTGTGCAGCCGTGAACAGAACGGACTACACTTTTTCGCATAGCGGTCCAGTGTAGTCGTGAAGGGAGTCCAAAATCGGAGCTTCACGCCACTAGCGGGCAGCCGGGAGAAGGCTATAAAACGAACAAGTGCGCACTCCAATATTTCTCCCCATCTTAAAAGAATTTCGTCCTCGAAATTCACACTTAAGAACATAATATTTCTTATCTAATCATACAATCACTTTTCTCAATCAATTTAAGATATCATCAATTTGTCGGATCGAATCATAATTAATCACTTTTCTTATCTAATTTCCTTCTCATACATATTTCTCAATCTCTTCACAATTTCTCAATTCTTATATCAAATACTCCATCTAAAATCATATCAAACTCACTATTTCTACAACTCAATATTCCTTAACGTTTTTTTCTTACATTTTACGCAAGTCAATGGTCCACTTCTTAATGACTCTTAATATGGACCAAATCATCATTTAAAATCAACCGTTTGAACTCCTACACATATATCTCTATCACCAATTTCATCTTTCAAGCATTCCTCATTTCATCTCACAAATGTATATTCAAACATCAAGTTATCTCATCTTTCAAAATTTGCATCTCTCAAAAGCATAATCAAATCAATTTATCCTTATTCATCAAGAATTTCTAAGCTCATTTTCATTATCACATTCCTAAAATCAGTCATAATTCTTATCACCTACATCAAATAATCACTTAGCACATTCTCACAAATTCAACTTCATCCTATCAAACTCTTATCAATTACTCATGCAAATAATTCATACACATACGACCAAGTAAGATCCTATTACTAGCTCTAATACCATAACTGTTGGGACCCGATCCGGAGACCAGATCCCAACCGAAAAACGAAAAGCAAAGGAAACGAAAGCGAATGAAAACGGAAATTTTGCATCAAAATTTTGAATCGAAAATCAAATCATTCGATAACGCGAAATAAAAAATGAAGCGGAATCGAATCAAAAAATACGGAAACAGAATAAAGTGAAAGCGGAAGCAAATCGAATAATCAAAATGGAAAGGTATCGCATCAAAAAAAATCGAATATACAAAAGCGGAACAAAAACTTAATACGAAACAGATCGAACCAAAGCAAATAAATCCAACATCCAAAACAAAGAACGAGAGAAAAGCGTCGCGTTGGAATTCCTTGGACTCAAACTGTCCCAAAATCTTGTATAAATTTTTTGTCTTTCTTTCTTTTCCTTTTCTTATTCATTTTACTCAATTGCATAAATCGCAAAACTCATATAGACATACATATCCCAAAAGCTCATCCTTTAATCCATTTTTATTTTCTTTTATTGCCATATAGTCAATTTTTCTACCGAAAATTGGGCAGCATAACGGCTGCATTTTCATAAACTCAAACCTGCAAAGTGTTCAAAATACACTTCTATGTTCTAACAAATATCCAGTATCATCGGACTCCCCGTCCGGAATCCAACATAACAAACGCAATCCTATATCTACATATCCATATCCGAAATACATTATACGAAATCCAAATCACATTCATTCACATTCATCCATACACAAATCATAATTATATCTCAATTCAATGTGTAAAATCCATTATCCATATCCAAAGACAACCCGATAATCATACCAGTCTATATCACTATTTTAATACATAAATCCTTAAATTATTTACATCCCAGAATTTGATATACTGCAGGACTTGAATGGCTTTACAAGCCATATACAATCTTAATAACAAAATCCCAATTACACAAAAATTCAAATGACATAAAATCGAACCAAAAGTCTTGACATACTTTCATCCGATCTCCTGCTCGAAACCTGGAGATGGGGATGAAAGAGGGGTGAGCTACACAGCTCGTGGATAATATGTTTATAAATTAAATAATAAGAAAAACCCATTTTCTAACCTATTACCATTTTTGCAAAAAGTCATACAGTAACAAAATCATTGAAAGCTTATTTTCTTTCAAACTTTCAAATCATTTCCAAACAATTTCAATAAATTTTGGCTGAAAATCCAAATTTGTTTCTTTCTCAAGATTTTCACATTTCTTTCACATTTCATGAACAAATCCGAACTTCTTAAACATTTTCAAAATATGCAATGCAGCACAAAACAAAAACACATAATACATCAACTGGTCTGGTTCGGTCCAAAATAGAGCGATCGCACATTTCAGATAGCGGTCTATGCGACCACAATGTAACGTACTACACTTTTTCACATAGCGGTCCAATGTAGTCGTGAAGGGAGTCCGAAATCGGAGCTTCATGCCATTAGCGGGCAGCCGGGAGAAGGCTATAAAATGAACAAGTGCTCACTCGTCCCACATATGGGACCTGAGCAAACCCACATAACACATAATTCGAAACCGAAAAATTTCGGATTGTTCAAGGCACTTTTCAAAACCTTGCTTTTCAGAATTTCACATGGTGTCATACTAGACACTTGAATATTCACATAATCACATATCATACCAATTCATATAGAAAAACGCATTCATTCTCAAATCATAAATTTAAATCACATATTAATCAAATTCACAACAATGAATGCAATAATTTCATTAAATCATAATCCAAACTTTTTCCAATTCACAAAACACATTTTTCAAATTGTCCAAATAATTCGAAACTAGTGAATTTCATAATCCTTGCTTTTTCGTAAAATCATTCCAAAACAAGGAATTTAATCTTTCGGAAATCATATTTTTCAAGCATTTATTTAAACATTAATTTATCGAAATTTGCTTCTTAAAATTTTCAAGTACACGTGCTTGGCTTAAAATTTAATAAATAAACATACTACCCACCTCGAATTGATGCCAGAAACTTGTTCCTAGCTCCAATTTGATCCTTGTTTCTTTCCTTTTTTCAATTAAAATTGACATAAGCCACAATCATCCAAATTCAACATTTTAAATTACTTAAATCTTCAAAATTAACTATAGAAACCCAAATTCATCACTTTTCCAAGCTATCTAAATCATCAATTTCAAAATCCCCAAATTCCACAATTGACCTAAACCAATTCACTCAAATTAAACATCATAAAAATCATAATTTCTCAAATTGAACTTAACAAACACTAATTCCACATACTTTCAAACTATCTAAATCATCAATTTTCAAAACCCCCAAATTTTAAAATTGGGCATAAATCCCAATTAATTTCTAACTAAAATTAAACGTATAATACTTAGCAATCATCAAAATTGATTTAATACTCCACAAACACATACCATTGTCCATGATTCTAAACCAAAAAATCAAGAAAAACTCAAAACTCAAAATTTTTTCTTACATCATTTCTCCTTAAATTTCGAAATTTCTTGGGTCTTGATGAAGCTCCCATGCTCTTCTACCCTTTTTCCTTTGAATCCATGTAAAAACTCATGCTAGAACCCTTAAAAATTTGAAAACCCTCACTTCTCTCTCTTCTTTTCCATAGTCGACCTTATCTTTCTCCCTTCTCCTCTCTCCTTTCTTTCTTTCTTCTCTTATTTTCTTCTAACTTATGGGCTTCACACTAACAAAAACGACAGCCTCCTTATTTAAATGAGGCCATGTCATTTAATGAGGGTCTATTGACTCTTTCGCCCCTCCATCTTAAGTGATATTCCATATTTGCCCCTGAAAACAACCATCTTGCTTCCTGATTTTGGGCAGCTAAACGACATAATTTGACAAAACTTTCTTCTTGAACAATGTTCCTCTATGTTTCATCTTTAAAATGACACAAAGAATGCTCAATTCGGATCATCATTGAGGAAGTTATGGCCAAAATGCTCGTTCAGCTCTTGTTAATTCTAGACTGAAATCAACATCAACTTTGATCCCGAAATTGACATTCTTAAGAACTAAATTGAATTTCGTTCCCTTCACATGATTTGTAGCCCCATGTCTTAATTTTATTTTTCCTCAAAAATCAACTAAATCGGAGCTCCACAGCTCCTGAATTTCTCAAAATATCTTGAACCATATTCAGAAAATTTATCTAACTCATAACCTTTAACCAATCCTCTCACTTAGGTTCAATCAATCTCTTTCCATTTAATCTCCTAAAAATCATAAGTCCACAAGAAAATGTATCTAAATATCTTAGGAATCCAACGCTTCAAAAATCGAATGAATCGGATATCGAACGAAGGAATTAGACACAAAGGATTGAGAGAGGGTCTGATTTTAAACAAAATAACAACACTTCTAATATACAAATATAACAAGATTTTTCAAAAATCACAACTCTTGATCCCGAACTCCAAAAATTACAAACTTGGTGTATGTGAAAATATAAAAGGAATATCTACAACTTCAATGAAGAACTCAAAAATCAATTTCATCTCTAAAGGGGTCAAAAACCCAATCAAAGGTTATGTCATAATCAACTTTTCCTAAACAACTTCCAAATTTCAGTCGATCATAACTCCTAGCTCCGATATCGAAAAATTGCAAATTTTATGGCGTCGGAAAGATTGACATACAAGCTACAACTTTCATTAAGGCCACTTTCTCCAATTCAGCTTAAATCCTCACGACGAGTAGCTTCGAAGCATAGAACACACAAATCTATACTTAATAGCATTTTCAAAAACAAAGCAAAAGAACCTTATCTTCGGAAAATCATATCTTCCACTCCTGATATCGAAAAATTGCATGCTTTATGACGACATAAAGCTTTTAACAGACACTACAAGTTTCATGTAGATCATTTTCTCAAATTTGGCCTAAATAAAAAGTCAACTTTACTCCAAAAGTCAAACTTCCATAATTTTATTTCTAAATTTTCGCTTCCATTTTAAATCAACTCATTCTCTAACACTTTCATAACCCAAACAAATTTACTCAAATATCAAAGTCATCAAAACTAATCGATTCTTTTCTCATAAATTTTTCTTAAATTCATCAAATTTTCTTAAATTCATAAATTTTCTCACCAATTTCTTTCTCATTTAAATTCATTTTAATATTTCTAATTTTTACCAAAAGTTCGGGGTCCGACAAAAGTACTATGGAGAAATTACATAGTAGAAGAAGCTACATAAGAGTCCGAGCACTAAATGCGTGTGTTATATCCCCATTTATTTTGAGCATGTCATTATATGTTTGGTTAAATTTTGAGCACAAAATTTTTGTAAGGAGGGGTGATTGTAAAACCCTAAAGTTTTCTTTTCATGTGCTTATAAAATTTCATTTCATATTAATGATGTTTTCGAGCTAATGTAAATTTTATTTTTACTAAAAGGTGAATTAAAAACCCAACCCTGAATGACAAGTATTAAATTCAAATGATAGTCAAAAAATATTAGAGTTGAATGGTACATAAATGGACCAAAAATAATTTTAATCAGATGGATTTATGATAGATCAAGATTGACCTTGTTTTAAATTATTGTGGAGTAAATTTGAAGCATTTTTAGGCTAAAACATAAGGACATAAGAATTAGTCATAGTTACGGATACTTAAAGTAAATCGATCTAACTTGTATATTGATATATTTAGGTATAACATGTTATTAAGTGGACATGAAATTTCTACGAAATTGGACATATTTTCTTAAGCCATTTAAATATTTCAAACAAGAAATAGTACATATACATGTGAATAAGCCTTAAGAGGTAGTTGTCACACCCATGAAGAAGTTATTATTTTGGAACAAGAATGCTAAAACTTTGTGCTATCATATTTATGAAGGAGTATATATAAGGGACATAAAATTTGTTACAAGTGAGACCAATATATGGTATGGATGTGTGTGTCATTTTGGTGAGACAAAAATTAAAACAACTTGTTATATGTTGGAGACATTTATTGTCATGGATGATATAAGGATTAATGGCTTAATTAAACAAAGATGGTGAGGATAAAACAATGGACAGGTGTTAGAAGTTAGGCTTGCCACATGTTGGACAACTTCTAACAACATGTAGCTTAAACAAGAATGATAAAGGAGTTGTTCCACCTTCATTCCACCAAAAATACAGCTCTCTTTTGGACCATAATTGATTATAAAAAAGTTACAGATGCTCCCTTCATGCTTAGGTCGTCCAAGTTATCGCCTTTAGGAAATAAATTTAGTGTGGTCTTTAAGCCTCTAACCATAGACAACACCTTCACCAACGCTAACTACATGCAGGGAAAAGATGGATAGAACACTACCATCAGATTTTAGGTATGTTAAACCAATCTTGTCCTTGCTCTTTGGCTAGTCACATGAATGCTTAAGATAGAAACATGAATTTCCTTATGAATTGCATGAATGTTTATATTGGACCCCGAACTTTTCTTAGAAGATTAGAACTATTAAATGAGAAATTTTGGTGACTAGTCATAAGTAAAGAATGAATGATGAAAATTCTTGAATTAGAAATGAACGAATGATGAAAATTCTTGAATTAGAAATGATAGACAATATTAAAGTAATGAATGAGAAATGTGGATAGATACATGATTTGCTTTGGTGTTTTGGTGGATAAGAGATTATGAAATGGGAAGAATTAGGTGAAATTTAGAAGTAAAATGAAAGCAAAATGAAGTTGAATTTGTGTAGTAAGTTGATCAAGAATATGTACATATGTGTATGTTTTGTTATTGATGTTCATCATTAATCATGGACTAAAATTTCTTTATGGATGATATTGATTTGAAATGAAGTTAAGAATGATGAGTAAGTGAAGTAGAAAAGGGTGATCTTGGTATGAGTTGTGTTAAGGAAAGTTTCGAAATAAAATGGGTAGTTGATCTAGAAAATGTTCACTGAGTATGCTTCAGTCTTTTAGCCATAACTTTTTCACTAGTTATCTAAATGAGATGATCATTGATTTTCATCAAACTAGAGACATATGGCTACATTTCTTATGAAAATATAAAATTTAAATTCTGTCTTTAAGAATCTCAAAATTTTCATGAAGTTGAGAACTGGGTGCAGTATATTGGTGGATGAATGTAAAATTCATATTCTGACTTCGACGGGAAATTTTAGATTGATCTAGGTTGAATTAGATAAAGTTATCTTCTAGAAAGTTATAGGTCTTTCTTTTATCTTTCCAAAAGTATAAAGTATGTAATTTTTGGATATCAAAGTTGAAAGTTTTGGTCCTTATAAGGAAGATACTCAGGATTATAGATAGTATAAATGCGTGATGACGTCATATCGCCTTAAGTTGAATCTGTTTCGTCTTAGGTTGACTTTCTGCTTCGTCTTACATTGACTAGAACATCTTCTGATCCAAATTTAACCCTATAGACAACAAAATTTGTCTTCAAGGTTTTCATGAAAGTTGTATACTTTGAAGTCCTCTTTTAAATCATCTAAAGAAAACCTTAATCCTAGTTCTCTAGAGAAAGTTATGATCATTTTTCCAATTCATCTCACCCTTCATCTTAGGTTGACTTTCTGCTTCATCTTACGTTTACTAAAACATCTTCTGATCTAATTTTGACCCTCTAGGTAATATAATTTTTCTTCAAGGTATTCATAAAAGTTGTAGATCTTGAATTCATCTTTCAAATCATATAAAGAACACCTTAATTTGACTTCTCTAGATAAAGTTATGATCATTTTTCCAATTCATTTCACCTTTTATTTGGGTTCATCTGATCCTATCATCTTATCCCACTTTTGACCTTGTATATAACCTAATTGGTCCTCAATGTCTTAATAAGATTTGTAGATATTGAAGTTATCTTTCTAAAAATCCAAAGAACACCTTAATCGGACATCTCTAGGGAAAGTTATGACAATTTTCCCAATTAGTCTTATTCTTCATCTGGTTTCATTTGACCCTATTGTTTGGTCCACTTTTGGCCCTGCAGATGATAGAATTTGTTTCAAAGTCTTTATGAAAGTTGTATATTTTGAAGTTTTCTTTCAAACCATCTAAAGAATACCTTAATCTAATATCTTTAGGAAAATTATGACAATTTTCCCAATTCATCTTTCCCTTTGTTTGGTTTCGTCTATCCCTATAATTTGGTCCACTTTTAACCCTACTGAGACGATAGAATTTGTCTTCAAGATCTTCATAAAAGTTGTATATATTGAAGTATTCTTTCTAAAATTTTAAGAATAACCTTGATCTGATATATGTAGAGTAAGTTATGCCAATTGTCCCGAGATCGAGATAGGTTTCATATGATTGAGGACAAAACCTTGTTTGATTCTTCCGACCATAACTTCATCATCCGACCTTCAGACAAAATGATTATTGGACCAATAGATTTCTAACACAATTATTTCTACCTATCCATGAAATTTATGGATTTTTATGTTGATTTAAAAAATATTGTTTGAATCAAAGTAAGGTATCGATTGGAAGAGTATGAATTGGATGTTTTACTTAACATACTTTGGTATTTTGATGATTTTTGGATTGGTAGGGCTCCGAATGAGATGATTCTTATTTCAAAATAAACTAGATACATGCCTACAAATGGTATGAAGAAATTGAAATTGAATTCAGTCTCTAAGACTTTCAAAGTCTAGATGGAAGTTGGGTGTAGTGTACTGTTTCAGTCTAACAGTAGTCTGAAATGTTTGGGCCCTAACTTTCATATTTCTAAACCAAATGGATTGATTTTGGTGTCATTAGAAACTTAAGACAAGGGAGAATATTTTTTTCTAGAAGAAGGAGTTATGTCAGAATGTTCAAGGGTATTGTTGGTAAGACACTTAAGCATAAAAAGTCATAAGGCATAAATGGAAGGGTAAATGGGACATTTCTCACTCATTAATGGTATGATTGCAAGAAGAAGTGCTATCTTGCATTTCAAGAAGAGAGGAGAACGAAAATTGAAGAAAAAAAGAGAGAGAAATACAAAGAGAAGAAGAGAATGAGAGAAACAAGCTAGGGTTTAATTTTTCTTAATCTTCAAGAGAGATTTTCAAGATGTTCAAGAAGCAAAAAAGATAGAGGAAGAGAAGAGCTTCCCTTTGAGTTAAAGATCCCTTCATTTGTTGGAAACTGAAGGTAAGATCATTTTGAAACTTTTGGATTTTTGAAAAGAGTTTAGTTCATAGAGTTTAGAAAATGCTTAGATTTAAGTATTCTAGAATAAACTTTAGTGTTTTTGCATTGTGGGATTTTCTATTGGATTCCTATTGAATGAGACTTGGTTTGTTTTAGGGAACCAAGAGAATTCTACCCAAGAGCAAGGAGAAAGACAACCTTGACTTGGATTTTTGAAAGCAAATTAGGTGGGTAATGTATTTATAGTTTTGTGTGATTGGGGCAAATTCTTGCTTATGTGTGTGTATGTGTTGATGCATGATGATTTTGATTATGTTATACCATGAAAAAGATTATAACATTTTGTATAAATAAAAAGAAGAAAAAGCTTGAAGATATGAGCATTTTGATAAAATGATTTTGAGCATGATTATGTGCTTCTATTTGAGAGAGAGTGGAACCATTCTATTTGTCACGTGCATGTTGAAAAGAGCCTTCTCCCGGCTACCTGCTTGTGGCATATGAGCTCCAAAATTGGACTCACTTTGTTTATGAAGTAAACTTCGATTTCTCCATTCTGTTTCCATGGAGCTCTTGAGCCGTTTATTGTTCATTGCATCTTAAAATTGTCAAGTATGAAGCATTTTGAGTGTTATGTGTTACGAGTTTTGAGCTAAATTTGATGAATGTTTAAACTATATATATATATATATATATATATATATATATATATATATATACGTATACATATGCTTGACTTTGGTCAATTGCCAATAGCTATAAATATGTTAGCCACTGAGTCGTGTAGCTCACTCCATTACCTTCCACTCCATAGGTGAAGAAAAACGAATAAAGCATTGATCCTTGAAAAAGCAGAACAACATTGATCCTTGCAAAGTTTGGCAAACACCAAGAATAGAGACTTTTGTAATTAAGTTAGTTCAGAAATTTTTGGTATTTAGAATCATATTAAACATAAGCATTCAATTGTATCTTTGTGTATTTTGTATTTTGTATTAAGCCAATGGTGTGACGTTTGGTATGTAAATAAAGTTTTTCAAACTTTTTTGCTTTGGTAATGAAATAATATATTGGAGCGATTTCATTGTATATGTTCATAATTGACTTCCTTGCTAAAATGGTTGAGTTGAAGTAATAAACTTATTTGATGTTTGACTGTTGTGGGCACGCCACCCTTATGGGATGATAGACTTTGTATTGACTCCGAATTGTTGGGCTCCAGAAATGGGGTCCAATAGTTTGAAAATGATTTAAAGAAAGTGGAAAGTTTTCCTAAATATGTTTAGCGAAATTTTGTGTTAGGATTCTCAGTTTCCTTGAATAGTCCTAGTGTTTTGGCCATAACTTAGTCTACAAAACTCCAAATTGGGTTATTCCAACTATAAATAAAACCCATGATATAGTAATAAAAATATCTAGAAGAGACCTAGACCTCATTCTAGTTGAATGATATTGAAAATTGAGATTGATTATGGTATCCTGATATTGTCCCTATGTTGAAGTAGCTTGTGATTTGTGGTACATGTTTCATAATTAGAAGTTGAAATGGTATGATTTTTGATGATATGAAAACTAGAGACATAGCGAAACAAATATCTAGAAGACTTCAAAACCTAATTTAAATGTTTCATATGTGAAAATTAATGGACAAGTAGAGACATGGTTAAATGAAGAGAAAAGTAGAATGGTAAATGGAGAGGAAAATAACATGTATATCGATATCTTATCTATGTTATTCAATGGGTATTAAATGGAAATATGTAGATGCTACATATGTGGCTTAATAGTTGTTCAATGGAAACATGTATGTTGTATATAGTTCAGTGGTTCAATGTAAAGAAAACAATAGGTATATACTATATACGTTATTTAAATGGAAAGAAGACAGCATTTATAAATCATAGAATTCAATGGTTGTTCAATGGTTAAATGAAAAGAAAATATAATTTTAATCTTACTAAATGTTAAGATTTTGGCTAAGCCCTTTGTCATAAAATTTGTTAAACAAGGTGGTAAGTTATGGATGTACTTAACAGGTTTTAGGAACCCTTTAGGGTTGTCCCTCATAACTGAGTAACATAATAAAGTTTTCTAATCACTGTAGACTCAAGACTAATAAAAGAAAAACACCATACATGTGAGGGTGGTTAACAAAAAGCAAGAAATAGTGAGTGTACCTTTAAATTGATTTTGTAAAGATGGTTTTTACCTTACTATGAAAAGTATGTTTATGAATAATTCTATTGGTGCTACTACTTGAATTTAAAAGTTAATCTTCATAAAATTTACATATACTTTGATTTAACATTGAATTAAGTTTTGAATCCATTTGGAAACTAAAAAGATGTACACACGCTTTGATTTAGCATTGAATTAAGTTTTGGATGCACTTAGAAACTAATGACATGTACATATGCTTTGAATTGGCATTGAATTGAAAATTGCATATGTTTAAAATTGGCATAGAAATGGTTTTTGAATATGTTTTTAATTGGTATTAAAATGAGGCGTGCTCATAATACTATAATATGTCATTAGGTCTTTATACATATAATTATATCATTAAGAGTATGTTCTAACGTGCTTGGCGATGTTTGGGGAGCATCTGTCACTAACATAGGTGGTGTTGTGTCTGTCAATATGTCCAATGAGTCACCCTCTACACGTGTGGAGTATATATTATGCTAACACTGTTATGGGTAAACGATCCAAAATCAGCTCCGTAACCACTAATTTATAGTAGTGCTAGCATCATTATGGGTAAGTGATGTAGAACCAGCTTTATAAGAATCAGTATATAAAGATTAACTAGGTACGGGTAAGCGATGCAGAACCAGCTATGTGACCTTATACCTAAGGGTACCATATGGCAAAGAAAGTTAGTGATCAACTGTGTTTAAAACAAAAGGTTTATGAAAGTATTGATTGCCATTAATGTTTACTTTACAAGGAAAGAGGAACATGATCTCTGAAAAGTATATATGTTTATTTTACATATGCATTGATCTTATAAATTGAAAAGAATGTGTTTTGTAACAACATTGATTATTACTTGAAAGGAAAAGAAATTGTGTTCTTTTATGAAGGTTAATATTTGTATAAATGGTTTTATTAGAAACCAATAATACTCACTGATTTTCAAAAAAACCTCCCAGGTGCATGCTCAAGGGCTTCAGTAGTAGGGACTCCACCTCGTGAGTAGTCAACTTCGTCAAGTGCTATTATATAGGCATTTTATTTTACCTTGTATTGCATATTTTGAACACATTTTAGGAAGTACATTTGTATAGAGGATAAATGTGTATAAAGGTTTTTAATGGAATGCATGATTTGTTTTTAACTTTTCAAAATTTATTGATTTAACTGTTTGAGACTACATGTGAGTGGATTTGAAGTCCACAATTTTGGTGTTTAGAAATTGATGTGATAATAGAAGTGTTTTGAACTTTTATATGGACCTTGAAAATTTTAGGATGTCAAAATACAGTCGTTGTGCTGCTGAAATTTTTAATAAATTGAAAAACAAAACTCCACTACTTACATTTCTTATTGTGAATTGAAGTTTTTCCTTAATAAGGGCAATAGGCTTAGCTTCATGGGAACTTTCTAACCTACTCGAATATCAACTGGAGAGGAGAACAAAGTATGCCTTATAAGGGTACCGATACCTCTTCCCTATAGACGCAATTTCTTGAGTGTGAGAAAAGAAAAACTTTGAAAGCCTTGGCCCGATGGGCAACCCAAAGTAGACAATATTTATGGGCGGGTGATCTGAGCTATTACAAATGGTATTAGAGCCGATTCTCAACCCATTGTGTCAGCGAGGATGCTGGCCCCTAAGGGGGTAGATTATGAGATTCCACATCGGTTAGAGATGAGAACAAAGTACATCTTATAAGGGTATAGATACCTCTTCCCCATATATGCGTTTTCCTGGGTACAGAAAAAGTAAAACCGTGAAGGCCTTAGCCCAATGGGCAACTCAAAGTAGACAATATTTATGGGTGGATAGTTTGAGCTATTACATAGTTTTAGTCCTACTAAAAAAAAGCCCTTCAACTATAACATATCCCTTCAAAGTTTAAGCTTTACGTTGCCCCCCCTCTTTTGTCTCATCCACTGAAAAAATGTCTTTATTAAACAACATATATGAAAACACATCCCTTGGATATTCTTGGTAAGCTCATCAATCACTACTGTAAAAAGAAAGGGGCTTAAACAGAAGCATTGGTGTAGCCCAATATTTATAGAAAATTGCTTTGAATCTCCTCTTATCTTCCTTACTTTAGTTTTTACACCTTCACATATATCCTTAATAATTTGTATATACGTCATAGGAACCCCCTTGACTTCTAAACACCTCCATATGATTTCCCTTGGTACCCTATGTTATGCCTTCTCTAAATCAATAAAAAGTAAGTGTACTTTTTGTTGTCTTTCCCTGTATTATTCCATTAACCTTCTAAGGAGATGCAAAGCTTTTGTCGTAGACCTTCTTGGTATAAATCCAAATTGGTTTTTTTAGATAGAAACATCATTTTTCACTCTCTTCTCAATCACCTTCTCCCACAAATTCATTGTGTGGCTAAGTAATTTGATGCCTCTATAGTTGTTATAGCTTTGGATGTCCCGTTTATTCTTGTATAAATTAATAACTATACTAAATCTCCACTCATCTTGCATTTCAACAAACTTAAGGATAGCATTAAAAAGCTTGGCTAGCCAAGTAACACCCTTTATGCCTATGCTCTTCCACGCCTTTACTGATATCTCATTTGGCCCTATTGTCCTACCACTCTTCATCTCCCTTATCGCTTTCTTGATTTCATCCTATTTAATCTTTTGGTAATAAGTAAAATTACCTCCGGACGAGCTAAGGTTACCTAAAGAGATGTTATCCTTTATGCCTTCATTAAAAAGACTATAAAATTATCTCTACTATCTTCTCTTGATGTCATTTTCAATTACAAACACCCAACCTACTTCATCTTTTGTACAACGAATTCGATTGAAATCGCTTACTTTATGTTCCCTAACATTCACCAACTTAAAAATTGATAAGATCTTATCTTTATATATGACTTAACTTTATCTCCTTTTTATTTATTTTGGTGCTTAAATGTGAAAATTATCGTTCATTTTATTTTAGGAGATGAAAAGTAGAGATTGTATCAAACTGGGACTCTATTGATGATAAATCACAAATTTTGGATGAAGTAAAGAGATTGTTGTAATGGATAAGGTTGATCATTTGAAGAGTTAGAGTTTAATTAGGAAACTTCTTCCTATCCCTATCATGTAGGAATTTGAATTTAAACTTGTTTTAGATAGACATCTTTATAAGTTAGAATTAAATTGGGATAAGATTAAAAAACCTACAAAGGGATACTCCTCACAATAGAAAAGATTCTCTCTTTTTACGTTTTTCACAATTCTTTATCTTTCTTCTATTTTGTTATTGAGGTAAAAGTCATGTGTAGCTAAACTTAATCATTTTGATTCAAGAGGATTCGATATTCTAGTTGTAATCTTGTGAAATTTTGTGTTCTTAACTTTTAGTCATGTTCTCATTCAAGTATTTCTTCTTTTGATTTCTTTTATTTCATGAATGATTAATATTAATTAATATGACAATTCAATTTAATATTGATAATTCTATCGCTATTTATAAATTCAATGATTTGTAAGCGTCATAAAAGATCAAGACAAGTAGCAAATAAGTTATTTATGAAATTGCATATTTAACTTATGATAAATAAGAAAACTAAGTTAAATAATTGCAACTATCTTGATTATTTAATTTAGGGTTAGTATTTTCACTAAGCTTATTGCTATCACTTATTCGATATGGAATGCTATCATACCTAGTCAATGGATGATAAGATTTAGTTTGGATGCTAGGTTTGAACCAATTAATTTAGGAAAATTTAAGACTTATTATTGTTATTCTAATATGTTTCTGACTAACTATTTAAATTGTAAAAATATTCTTTTTAAACGAATGATCAATGTTACAATTAAATGAGATATTTTCCTTAAATTGGAGCTTTGTAATCTTGACTTCCTCACTTTTATATTCAATTGATTTATTTTGATTTCTTATTAATTTTAGTTAATCAGCTACTTAATCAAACCCCCTTTAATTTTATTACTTGAAATTAAGAAACCAATGTTTAGTTCTCTAGGAATTTGACCTAATTTCATGACTACTATAAAAAAAAATTAGAGAATCAAAATTATTTTGGAGGCCTTGACAACCTGACCAAAATTTGGAGTCGTTGCCAAGTAACTACTTTAGTTTCTCAATCTCTTTGCAATTTTATTTTATAGTTACTACTAACCTCTTGTTTTGCATAACTCGTGCTTCTCAAATAGATAAATTACAATATAATCCAAAAATTGAGAAGAAAATTCGTTGTTTGAGAAAGGAGACTAAGTAAGGAAGAGATCATTCACCTTCAGAAGTTGAAGTGGATCTAACAATTAATGAAGACTCTAATGTTCAAGAAGCAGATGAAAAAAAGCAATCTTAATCCTATAACAAAACCGAATTTAAATCAACTACCCTTATGCTTATAATTTCCAAACGTTAAGGTAAATTTTAAATTGAAATTTGGTCTGATTCACTTACTACCTATTTTTCGTGGTCTTGTAGGTGAAGATCCGATAAACATCTGAAGAAATTTCTTGTTTTCTACTCTGGAATGAAGTCATAAGAGGTGACAGAAGAACAAATTAATCTCAAGGCCTTCCTGTTCTTATTGAAAGATAAGGCAAAGGATTGGCTATATTATTTTCCATCTGGTTCAAAAACAACATGGAATAAGGTGAAAAAAAATCTAGAGAAGTTCTTTCCCACATCATGAGCAGCGAATATAAAAAAGGAGATATGTGGGATTCGAGAAATTATAGGAGAAACATTATATGAATATTTAAAAAGGTTGAAGGAGTTATGTGCCTGCTTCCCATGTCATCACTTTCCGATAAACTTCTGATTCAACTAGTAATTTAAAGAATTCTCTTAATAGAATGAATTGGGATTTGAAAAGATGTTTTCAACTATAAATAAATTACTAATTATCATTAATAAATATAATTGGATTTAAAAGAGTATATACTAATTCCATATTTTGTTTCTAGTTGAAACATTAAATGAAAAAAGGATTAAATTATATATCATAATTATGCATGGATAGGTTAAGTCAAACTATTATAACCTTTTAATATTTGAATGATTATGACATATTATCAAATATTAATCTTAACATATGATGATAAATTATTTAATTAAAGAATTAAAATAAATTAAAAAGAGTTTTAATTTATCTAATTATGATTATGAATTATAATTATAATCTATAACAATTATCAACATATTGGTAATCTAATGAGTCATACATAAAAGAACAATTAAAAGAAAAATCAATTTAAATTTAGTTGGACTTAATATGAAGTTTAAAAATTTCAACAGTTAAACATGAGATATTTGATTTTAGTAAAGTTAAATTATAATTAGATTTAGAGTTAGATTTTAAATATAATTATAAAGTATAATTTTAATAAAATAAACACCTATTATCTTTTTCTATAAATAGAAAAAGTGTAAGAGAGTTAACATAGTTGGGTTCTTTTTCTTTGCTTTATAGAGAGCAATAGAATTTGCACACGTGGATAGTTTGTGGTTGATAGCTATAGAAATTTTATAAGAATCAGAATGAAATATAATTCAATATCTCATTTATGTTTATATTTTCAAATTATTCAATTAACAAGATTCAATTAAAAATTAAAAAATAAAATTTTTACCAAGTTTATGATTTTATTATAATTAGTTTTCCAACAATAATTAATTATGACAGAATATGATTTGATGTATCAAACAACTAATTATGAACGCCAAATTGCATGATTGTAATATGATATCTACACGTTTTAACACTTTATCTACCGCACCAAATACAAGGGACAAAGTTCAACGCAGTCAATGGAAAATTCTATTACAGTTGATCTCTTTATTAGCTTCCGATATGTAATCATACCCTTTTTGTCTTGGCAAGGCATGCCATTGCTCATCATAGCTTCGTCGAATAACTGATCATTCTTTTAAGTCGACGGAAGAACTTGAGGCTCCAAGAAGGATGGCAAGTTTAATTTAAAAAAGAAAAGTGTAGTTATACAATAAATAACATTTCTTTTCCAGAATTGCACGACCTATGATATGCCACAAATTAAGTTCGTAGCTATTTCGCAACCTAATTCAATTAGAGTCATCAATTAAATTATCTAAAATTTGATCTCAGATAAAAGGATCTGTCTTAATTGTAATAAAAAAATTGACTGAACTTTTATCTAAAATTTCACTCATACTGAATTCTCTATTTGAATCCATCTTTAATGAAGACTCATCTAGTATATATCTATCAATATTAAAAGAATACATATACATATATGTATAATTATCCAATTACAAGTTACTGAATTGAATACTTATCACATGTGGAAGAAGTCAAAGAAATTAACCAAAAGTCACGTTAAGCTGGATTGAACTTTTACGTTTATGTGGATCATTACAGCTTCTCTTAATGATATATTTTTAATCTATAATTTCAACCTTTCATCCAGCTGTTTATTTAATCACGACTTCCTTCAAAACCGTACATCATTACTAGTAATCATGAAGATGTATGTACATTATCTGTAGGGTCCTAACTTGGAACAGACGGCGGACACGAGCCGATATACCAATAGTCTATAATTTGAAGTCTAAAATGTCATAAAAATCACTATGCTGCGTGGCGACTTAGGCGGTACTAATTTATTGGGCAGCCTTTGATCGACAGGGGAGTCTTCTGCTCATCTGGGCGTTCAGTTTCAATTCCAACGTCTGAATTTGACATTTAAACACAAGGGCGGTGCACGGTTTAGGAAGTACGCACTGTCATCTTTTATGGAATACTCAAAGAAGCCATTTGTCAAATAATAGCACATCATTTATACATGTTTAATACATTCTTTTTCTTGTCATTCTTTCAAATAATTGTAAACATTGCATGCAAGACAAATTAGGGGTCCCATGTTTGTATCGAGATGTCTTCTAACAGGATTTTGTCTTAATTGGAGACTCGCCAGTTAAAGTTCCACAAGCTAAGACAAAATCTCCTTTATGCGGTACTAATGACTTTTTTTGGTTATTAAACATTAACTGTGCACATGAATTTGATGCTTTTTTATTATATAAGAGTAAGACTATATACTATCAGACTTTTTTAAATTTCAATTCATTGCGAGACTTAGTGATGAATTTGATGTGAAGAGAGAAAATAAAAATTTGGTAAGAAGAGAGGAATAAGCCTTTGAGCAATCAACATTATTTCAGGTTGTTTCTAAAATGGCTGCTAATTAGTTAGGTAGTTTTCAACCCATGAGTTTCACTTGACAAGTAAAATATTGGACCAGGCAAAACATATCAAGTCCAATGTTTGAAAACGCCATTAAATCTTTCTGTATTCAAATATTCAAATATAAAAATATTATAATATTCCAACTATGGCTTTGTTTAGTCCAACAACAACAGCATCTTAAATCAACCGCAGTCTCTCTTGTTTTTTTCGCTCTATTATATATATGGTTGCCGTTAATCGACATTCTTGGTTTAATTTACATAACTCGGGACAAGAATAGCAAGATCAACCCACCAGAAAAAAAAAAAAAAAAAGAGTTTATATCAGTATTGGAACTGAGTGAACTTAGAGAGCATGTTACTTCCGGCAGAAACTCGAGTGAGTTACAAATTTACTTTTGCTCTGATCATTTTGGCTTTGGTAATGATCGCGCCTGGAAGATGTATGAGACCGTCAAGATTTGATTACATGTTCAGAAGCCAACTTCCACGAGGTCTGGTGCCACCTTCAGGTCCTTCTTACTGCCACAACAAGCTCAGACCTGAACACCGTGAGACCCAGTTATCCAAAAGTGATAACGACGACGACTCTACATGCCCTTAACACTTCGTATTCATTATGTCTGTTTCAATTGTTTTTTCTTTCCCTTTTTATGACTTCTTCTGTTCCTATGTCTGAAGAGAAGTCAGTCCAAAACATATACTTCTCCAAATATGCTTTAAACTTCATTTGTGTAGAGATTTAGATGGAGACCTGAAGCTAGCTTGTATTGAGGAAATACCAATGATGGGGTCGAATCATCCAAATATCAGAAGCAAAGATCAATTCTTTTGATCAATAGTTAGTTCACACACATATACGTACATATTCTGTCGGTTATCACCATTGGAACGCTACTGGATCCTCCAATTTACTTTTAGTATCAAGAGTTAGGAAATTTTAAAAGTTTCCAAACCGACTTACAAATACGTTAAATGTGAAAAGAAGAAAAAGAGAGAGCCGGGATGAAATAGGGTTATTACATGTAGTTTTGCAGTTCAGATACGGTGCTTCCAATTCATTGTTAATGTATCGTTACGCTAAGTTTTGGAAAGCATGGCTACCAAGTTTGAGTCTAAGTATGGAAGCATTCAAACCTAATAGGCATTAAACGTTTTCATTCTTTTATGTCATCCACGTGTTTATGTTTCTTCATTGTACTGTCACCAGATCACTGACTTTTGAAACAAGAGAGTTTTATCGGATATCGGTTGTAAAGGCTGGCATAAATGGTGAAAAGTTGATTTCACATCTAATAAACAATATCATCTTCTTCTATTTTCCTATATGTACAAATGGAAGGATTCCCTACGCACTTCAAAAGTTTTGACTTTTGAGTACACATATAACGATTCTTTCTTTGTTAAAATTCAATTTTTTAAGCTAGCATTGATATTTTTAATAAAACAAAAAAAAAAGAAAACAAAAATCAAAACTATATTCACTATATTATATAATTAAAAAATTGTGGGGTCATATCCATTCAAATTCATGGGGAAGGGAAGAAATAAAGTAGGGTTGAAATCATTAATGGTTTTATTTTATTTTCTAGTTAAATACATTAAAATGGTAATAATTTAAAATGTATCTAAGAGAACATTATAAAAATTAATATATAATAACAATTTTACTATAAAATTACTTATATATTATATGGATATAGTTGAAATGAGGTAAAATTTTAATTTACGCTTAAAATTTTCTTTAAAATATTTTACAAAATTTTATTTATGACCTATTTTTATTCAAATATATGGCAGTTTATTGGTATAAGTTTATAAAATAAATTAGTTAGATGATTTGATATATTTTCATTTATTGTATACAGAAAGTTTTAAAAGAAAATTTAAGGTAAATAAGAAATAATAAAAGAATTTATTTAAATTAAAATAATAAAATTATTTTATTTAATAAAAATGGTGACATTTAGATGAGATTATTGAAATAAATCAAAATTATTTTTTTAAAAGTAGCTATTTTGTTTATCACTTACGAAAATAAGAGTTAATGCTAATTAAATAAAAGGAATAAATTAAAAGTTTAGATTAATATATGCATTTCATGTAGATTTTAATTTATTATATATGTAAGCTTGGTCTCAGTTAGGTTATTGAAGAATGATGCTCGAAACAATAAATCAAACCTATTTCTGATAAATAATTTTATTATGTTGTCCCATTTATATCCCCACCTGTTTCTGATAAATAATTTTTCATTTGTTTTCCGTGAAACTAATTCACATGTAAAATTTATTAATCCACACTTTTCTCAAATTCTCTATATCTCTAGAAGATTTTATATAAAAGTTGAGTAAATTATCCTCGTAACTCATATAAATTTTATTTGGTCAATTATAAGAAACTATTGGTTACCATAATATTACTCATTAATAAATACATAAAATTTTAATGTTGTTTTTAATGCATCTCAATGTGAATCTAATAACCATAGAAATCTTAATCTCAGTCTACCAAAGATTTTGAGGAGAACAATATTTTATCGCTTCCAAGTTTTCCTTCACAATTTTTTTGTTATGGAGGGTTCCTGTTGATCCTTTGGGCCCATTTTGATTTCCTCGATCAGAATGAGTCGGTCAATTTGATCCAGTCCTTACGACACCAGTGTATGACTTTCGTCGTCTTTCATTAGGCACAGTCAATGTCATATGCTGTCATCCATTTAGCTTCGGTAAGTGCTGGATTCAACTCCAACCATTAAACATTATTTTTTAGCACATTCACTTAAACATCGCTTTATTTAAAGGTAAATAAATCCTTTTGTGAGTTCAATTACAAAATACATAAAAGAAATTTAATTTTGGACATCAAAGAAATTGAATAGTATTACGGCCAGTACTAGAACAAAAAGGAAAGAATACAAGTTTCTGCGAGCCTTGGTTACAACACTGAGCTAAATAAGTACCAGAAAGAGCATGAAAATTGGATTTCAGGTGAGAAATTTGATAATTCAAACCTGCTGCCAATCCGTTAAAGACGAAAGCTTCCTAATCCATCCGACAGATATATGACATGTGTCAATATTCAGTAGAATGTCCTTGAAGATTTTACGGGCAGCCCATATTGCGTATGCTATACAACCAAAAAGTCATTTTGAACAGATTTAGATCTTCCTTTGTCAGAAAACCGTGTCAGGACGGAATATGTAATAAAACATTTTCTATTGATTTTGCAAAACAAAACAAAACAAAACAAAATTTTATAAAATCATAAAATGATTACCATATAAAATATAATAATGCGTAATTTATTTCAAATTTTGATCATTATTTTATTGTTCATTTTGAGATTTTTTGACACTAACTCATCTCAATCACTGTACAACCCTTGCACAAAATATAACGAGTAAATAGTACAACTGTTGCGAAAAATTAGATAATGAGTTTTAGCTTCTTTAGAACGTAAACTTATTTATAATATATTTTAGATATTTTAATAATTTAATAAAATTAAATTCTAATTTGAATTAAATTTTAATTTAGATTACAAATAATTCTAATTAAGTACCAATTGTGTCCAAATAAAATATAATATCCATATTGATTCTTATTTATTAAATATATAATATTAACTATGAAGTTTTCAATCTATAAAATCAAATAATACAACTTAATTAAAACATCAAATCACTCTTCAACATGTTCTTTGATTAAACTAATTAGTATTTAAAGTTAAACAATAAATTTGTTACGATAATAACAAATTTAAAGAATGATAATAGCACGGTATTATTGATACATGTTATGGAATTGATGACAATTGCAAGAGTACCTCCCTTTAAGTTGAAAATTAATACTTATTAGGCGTTTATACAAGCTTGTAAAATTTGAATCTCTCAAGAAAAGTATACCACAAAACTCATTGATTGATGTTATAACAGAGGAGACATATGTACTATATAAATTTCAAATTAAAAGATTTTTGCTATATTTAATATTAATGTATAGTGAATGATAAATAGATAGCATGTTACAACTAAGATATCAACAAAACAAAACTTAAAATGGAACATATAACACAATTGTGATTGAAATGTAATTTAAACTAAAACACGAGTGGATCAAAAGGGTAAAATATATTTTAAACTATTTTTTAAATCTAATTTTGTTCAAATTATTCCAATTTGTAAATAAGAGTGAATAAAACAAGAGATGGTTTTAGGTTTAAAACATTGGTACAGTAATAAATGGTATGGTACTTTAATAATTATGTTTATAAAGGTCATATTTGAAACAATAAAATGCGTTCTAGGCTACTATAAATTGGGGTTTGGCTTAGAAAAATGATGTCGTATAAGTGGAGGTAGATAAAGCTTAGAAATAAACATTTAAATATGACTAGTTCCACTCTCCTTCCTCCTAGTAAGCTTTAATCTTAGCTCCTTCAATTATCATTTTTTCTCTACTTTGTCTTTCACTATCAAGAGAAGGATGTAACTTCAGGAAAAAATGATTTGTTTTTTTTTTATGTATCTTGGATTTTACACAATTGGATGTATACTAGTTACAATTATACAAATACAAAAATAAGATCAATCATTTACTAATAAGGAAAGAGAAAGAATAAAGAGAGAGAAGAAGAGGAAGAAGAGGAGCATAAGTGGGTCTTCCAATATTGCGCCTTCCGGATAAGTGGCTCTCAAAGCTCTTGCTTCGGATTATCCAATCCAAGTTCTTTCTCCTTTCCATTTTCATTTTTGTCCATTCAATATATAAGATTGAAATGGATTATATGATGATGGATTTTGGATTGTTGAAGATATTCTAACTCTTTCGTTAGGATTTTACCTTAATGTAATATTAATTTAGTCATTTTTGTGTTTTAGTGATTGGGTGCTGTGATTAATTGCGATACTTGCATATTTCAGTAACCGAGAGAGTAAACTAGATAAAAATGATTGAATTGAGTTAATGAGAGTTAAGTGATCCAATAGACCATATAATTAATCATATCGGTTATTGTGTGGAGAAAGATACCAAATGAGACCGGTAGTTTATTAGAGGGCTTAAAATTTGATTTGGGTTCTGGTTCTTTTGTTAATTGAGAAATTGTAATTTTCATAATTCAATTAGGGTTTATAATTTAGGATATAATGGTTATAAATCGATACAGAGTGATTAACTCTACGATAGTCTATAACCGACACCACAATAATGCATAAAATGATTAGATTAGCATTGATGATAGGAAAAAACCTCTAATAGGTTGGTAATTTCTGATGATTGATTTCCATTGTGACCTTTTTATATTGCTCAATTTTAATTTCTTTTTATGTTAAATTTTTGAATTAATTTCTTGAAATCAAATTCTCGTATTTACTTTCTGTTGCGTTGTTATTTTCACTTTATTAATTTTTTCGAGCCTTAGATAACATAAGAATATATTAGTTCACTCTCCTCGTGGGATTGACACCTCTTATACTACACTTGCAACTCGTGCGCTTTTGTTATTTTGAGGATTTTAAATAGATTAAAACTTGCTCAACACTTGTCTAAAATTGGTTCTAAAATTTTTGCCTTCTTTGCCTTTCAAAATTTGAACTGCTTTGAGTATGCTCTATTTTGCCAATTGCAGATTTCTTCTCATTTATCAAATTTACGTGGGCTTTTAAAACTTGCTCGGTTATGTTTGTTGATTTTTCATTCACATGCATTTCATAGGACTCTAATGAGGCTTGCAACTTATTTCATAGACTCCAAACCTTTAGACTCTTCAATGGTTAAGACAATATAATCAAATTGACTTGTCAACGTGTACATGATCTTCTCCATGATATCTTTCTCTGTAATTTTATGACCATTATTTTCATCTCACTGATCAATTTTTCCATTCGTAAAAAATAAGCACAAATACTTTTATCTTTACATTACTCCATTAACTTGTATTGCCTTTTCAAACCTTGTAATCTTATTCGTTTAACTATGTCTACTGCTTCATACGTTTTGAGCAGAATATTCCAAGTCTCCTTTGTTGTTTTAGCATGAAATATTTTTTCAAGAATCGGCAACTCAACAAATTGACAAATTAAAAATAAGCCTTTCTAATTTAATAAATAATCACAAACCAATTGTAGTGATTCTTCAACCGTCGATGTTTCTTTTTCTACTAAACCATTCTCGAAGATTTCACCATAATTGTTGCTTCTCAAATTGAAATCTGTTAAGTGTTTCCACATTGTAAAATTGTTTTTGTCATTAAACTTGAAAATAGATAATCGTAATGGTTGAGCTCGTTGAACTTCAATTGTTGAATTCAAAGTCATCTTGATCTACTTGAGCACTTCACCGAGCTCTAATACTAGATGTTGGCAAATTAAAATTGCCTAGAAAATGGATTTTGACATCTAATTACACACTCACAATTTTATTGATTGAGAGAATACAAATTTTACAAATACAAACTCACATTACAAACTCTCATAACCCAAAAACCCATTATGCTTTAGCTTGTTGAGGTTAATAACCCAAAATTTACATACACTCTCACTGTTTCCTTTTGTATGCATGTCTTTCATTATATGGCGAATGGCCATATTTTTAGGTTTATAAAATTAGTGAAATAGTTGGTAATTTATAATTGCCAACTAATAAAAGGAATTCAACATCAATTTTACTTGTTAATTTGACCAAGCCAAAATCTTCATAATTAAGTAATCCAGAAGCTTCAATTAAATCAAGTTTAATTTCTAACATATAGGAACCAATGTGCCACAAGCTATTGTCAACTACTACCAGAAAAAATTGTTCGAGGTTGTCACATCTTCAACTTTGTCACACAAAATCTGTTATGAGACAATAGCGAAGGAATCACTCCTCCTTTGAGAAGCACACACGCCAGATCCACCATAGCAAACTCCTAACAATTTAAACACTAAAACCCAAAAGCCACAAATCAACAAAGACTTCCAATATAAAACCCACACATTAGTACCACATTTTATAAACTGACATTGAGTTATGAGGTTTAATAATTTCCAAATTTTTGGTTTCTGATGATTCAGATCTTTTAAGTTCCAGGCTTTCTAAGGGCTTCAATCTAAACTATTCAGATAAATGTACAATTCTAATTCGATTTCATAAACTTTTCATAAATTTTTAAGGTTTGAAATTTTAATTCCAAAAGTAAATATTAAAAATTTTATAAGTATTCTTTTTAAACTACTAGCATGTGAAAATATAGCCAAAAGTTATCTTTCACTTTTTGCCCAAACTCTTATAATTTGTTGCAATAAGTTTATTTTATTTTGTTTTAAATTTTGTTTTTATATTGTTATTTAGATAAATAATTTTATATGCTCACCATTAATTTTGCTTAATGTCATTATTAAGTTAAGTCCCAATAAAACAAATAAATACTAAGTTGTAGAAAATATTATTAATTCAAATGACAAAGCATCTATTATACGATAAATGCATCAAATTATATCAACAAGAAAATAGTAAATATAGTATAAATAGGTGATACTTTGTTCCTATCCAAATTATTTTTTTACAAAAAGTTGAGTATTCCTTATAGTTTTTAAATTATAGGGTGACGAATCATATATCAATTACTTAACTACCTCCATATAGTTTATGTTATACCTAATTATCACTAATTGAGTTATCGTTGGCTAGGATAGGACATAAGCAGTATCTGTAACACCCGATTCCCGCAAGACTCAAACCCGATATCGACGGTGATATCCGAGTCTGTGCTCCGCGAGGGTGGCGTGTTAAAATACTCATTCAATAATCAAAACATTTTTTCACATCACAATATATGCGGAATTAAGTGCCCAATTTGGGTCCTCATTCAATCATATACAATTTCATTATACACAATTGTCAATAGCCACTCGGGCCCACTTCCCAAATACAAATACTTGAGTCATTTCAAAATATACATTTTATTACATAAATAAAGATATGCAAATGAGCCTTGAACCGATCCCGACTTCTATCCTTCACTTAAATCCTGCAAATATACTCCCGTTGACCTAACGGGGTATTCTTCTGATCTTAAAAAATAATTGCAAATTTTGAGTGAGTTTTGCGAACTCAGTGAGTGACCATCATCGATGGCTCACTCATCACATATCACATAATACATACATTTCATAAATCACATTTCATTTAACATTTTTCCAATATCACACATGTTCATATTATTTCACATTCAATCACTGAACCAATCTCACTTTATTTCCTATATCACATTATTTCCAATATTCATATCAGTTCATTTACAACCATATTGAATCACATAACTTGTTTAGTTATTTCACATTCAATATCATTTCATCATTATGTCATGCATACGCAGTGTATGTGAGACTCACTTCCCAATTGTTACTCTGTTGTGACCGAGTGCGAAGCATCCCATATAGGGCTCATTGATAAGCATCTATGTAGGACTCATTGATAATCGTCCCATGTAGGGCTCATTGGTCCTTTGTCCCATGTAGGGCTCATTGATAGTTGTCCCATATAGGGCTCATTAATCGTTGAGCTTGTAGCTCGATCGGTGGCTACTCTAGTCATAATAGCCATTATATGACATGCATTCATGACATGAAATGCATCACTCACAATTTCGTAAACCCATTCATTCCCATATCATCGGACCTTAGTCCGACATTTAACCTAGTGTTGAGAATTCAACCGTCATTCATATGCATTGAAATGCATCACTCATAATTGCATACTCTTATTCACTCATATTAAACTATCAACGGACCGTAGTCCGGTATGCAACATATAGTTGAGAAATCACACTTTCACTTGCATGCAATTTACACATTCAGGAAACACATAGCAATCACTTAATACATTTAGTTCTTTCAGTTCACAACAAATAGCACTTCAATATCTCATTCATATAACACCTTCATCGGACCTTCATTGTCCGACTTTCAGAAATCAAGACACATTCATAATTAGTCATAATCACTCAATTTATAACATAAACAAAATAATTAATAAAGTAAGACCATCTAGGTCTACTCACAGTACACTCCAGATTAGCATTTGCTTTCTACTTTTAGGAACGTTTGAATGCTGGCACTTGACCTGCACAACATATTTATGCAAGACACATATTGTACACTCATCAATAATTGTACACATAACAACATTCATTTGTGTACAATTTTAATAATGGACTATGCAGAATGCATGCTCAATGACAATCCTGGGCATATGTTTTAGAACACATTTTATACTCATTCCCATTTCAAAATTCATGTGTCTCTAATTGAACTGAATTACACTTCATTTGTATATGATCACTCTAAATGCTTCTTTCAATCTTTACTCTTTTTATATGTCTAGCTTATTCATAAGCTTACACTTCAAGAGCACTTGGTCACGTAATATCATAACTCAATTTCTCATCATCTCTTTTCTATCCTCGTATGCTCTCATAATATCCAATTCCCATTCATGGTTTAGCACTTCATACTTATAAACACACTTAAATAGGATTCTTTTAATTTCTAAGACAAATCAAATCTCATACACTAGAATCCTTTGTAAGATCCCACAATGCATAATCACTTAAATTAGTTCTAAAATATTCAAACCCAAGCATTTTTTAAAACTCCATAAACTAGAGTCTTTACAAAGATTCAAAGATTCAATTTATCATACCTTGATTTTCACCGGTGAAGAGATCTTCACTCGAATGGAAGCTTTTTCTTCCTCTCTTATTCTCTTCTTGAACAACTTCAAAATCTCTCTTGAAGGCCAAGGAATTTAAAACCCTAGTTTGTTCTCTCTTCTTTCTCTTCGTATTTCTCTTTCTTCTTCATGATCTTTCTCTCTTTTCTTGTCCATTTTCGTTCTCCCCTAATTTATAAGCCAGACAATACTTCTTTTTCCATTTATGCCCTTAATGAGTCCAAAAAGTCCATTTTATCCTTCCTTATAGGCTTATGTTCTTTTAAACTTAAGTGACTTGCCAGAAATATCCTTGACCATTCTTACACATCACTTTCTTCTAGAAGACTCTTCTCTATTGTCTTACGTTTCTAATAACACTAAAAGCATTCAATTTGGATCAGTGATTTAGACGTTACACTTTAAACATTTTAGACTGTTCTTGTCCTTAACAATACACTATGCATGACTGCCATACAAATTTTAGACATCCTAGAGACTGAATCAGATTCCAAGTCCTTCATACCATTTGTAGCTCCATGTCTCTATTTCACCAAGAATTAGAAATCATCTCATTTGATTTCTACAAATCAAGATATCATCAAAACACTAAAGTAAGTTCAGTGGAATAACACCAGTTCATAACCTTTAAGAGCACCCTTACTGTACCCGTCTCACTCTTTTCACTTAAACTCTCTCCATACAACGGTTACGAATCCAACGGTTCAAGAATCAAGTCATTCGGACGTCTAGAAAAGAAGTTATGATCAAAAGAATACAACATGTACATATCCTCACCTGAAATGTACATATCTCAGGACGAAAGCCATAACTTCTATGGAAAAAGTCCGATTGGTTTTGTTTTTGGACCATTAGAAAGAGGACTTCTGGATCTAAAACTTTCATGAAGACCTTGAAGACCAATTCTATCATATAACTTCTGTATGGTCTCACTTTTCTGCGTCTATTTTTTTGTGTCTGTTTTTCTGCGTCTATCTTTTTGCGTCCGTTTTTCTGCGTCTGTCTTTCTACGTTTGTTTTTCTGTGTCTGTCTTTCTGCGTCTGTCTTTTTGCGTTTGTTTTTCTGCGTCTGTCTTTTTGCGTTTGTTTTTCTGCATCTATCTTTTTACGTCTGTTTTTTTGCGTCTGTTTTTGCGTCTGGAACATCTCCACTTATAAGACGCATAACTTTTGACTCAGATGTCTAAATTTTACAAAATTTATACCGTTAGAAAGATAAAAGAAAGATCTACAACTTTTCGGAGGAAATTTTGCCAAAATTCATCTTTATCAGTCCCAAATTTTTTCCTAAATTCTAAAGACAAATTTTTCATTCATACACCAACACTGCACCCAATTCTTCACTTCATGACAATATTGGAGACTCTTAGACCCATAATTGAAATTCGATGTCTTCACACAAAATGTAGCCATATATCTCTAGATTAATTCAAAACTTTCATGAAGACCTCGAAGGTCAATTCTATCGTATAACTTCTGTATCGTCTCACTTTTCTGCGTCTGTTTTTTTGAGTCATCTTTTTGCATCTCTTTTTGCGTCTATCTTTCTGCGTCTTTTTTTGCGTTTGTTTTTTCAATGCATCTTTTTGCGTTTGTTTTTCTGCGTCCTGCTTTTTTGCGTCGGTTTTCTGCGTCTGTCTTTTTGCATCTCGCTTTTACTGCTCATCTTTTAAATACCTTTTTGCGTCTGTCTTTTTACGTCTGGAACATCTTCACTTATAAGATGCATAAATTTTGACTCAGATGTATAAATTTTACAAACGTTATACCGTTGGAAAGATAAAAGAAAGATATACAACTTTCCAGAAGGAAATTTTGCCAAAATCCATATTTATCAATCCCAAATTTGCCTCTAAAGTATGAAGACAAATTTTTCATTCATACACCAACACTGAACCCAATTCTTCATTTCATGACAATATTTGAGACTCTTAGATCCAGAATTAAAATTTGATGTCTTCACACAAAATGTAGCCATATATCTCTAGATTAATTCAAATCAAGAATCATCTCGTTTGGATAACCACGAGAAAGCGTTATGGCTAAAATATGAAGCCTATTCGGTGAACATTTTCCAGATCACTACCAAATCTTGTTTCTAAATCTTCCTTATCATAATTCATACCAAGATCACTCTTTCTACCCTTCTACTCCTTATTTTCAATAGAAACACATTTGATACCATTTATACCCAAAGTTGTCAATGATGTAGGTGTAAGTCGACTTGTACCATCGTAAGTCGATTTATGCTTGTTTCGATCGATAAGTCGCCTTGTTCACCAGTGTAAGTCGACTTATGTATGTCCAGTACCATAAGATTGTTAGAGTAGTGCCCTAAAGGCAATCCCCTTTAGCACATTTTGTTCATAGTCATGTACAGACTTTATGAATAAATAAAGCAAGGCATATTTCATTTATTTGATGTTCATTTTGTTATGAATTGATGTTGATCTTTAATCAAATTAATGAAATCCATGATATATGACATAGCATGAAGGAGCCACTTGTGTTGTATAAACAGTTAAAATGATAACTAGGTCGGAGTTCCTTTGTGAATTGAGCTATGTAGCATCTTGCTGTGTTAATTTTAATTCTGTCGAATTAGGGTTTTGAAATTTTCTTGCATAGACCTGCTCATGAGATGTTGCTGAATGTGTCTATAAAAGGAAAAATTTTATCAATGTCGTTTGATATGGTTTTGCTAATTTAATTCCCTAAGTTTTGGATCTGTCTGTTGAGCGTTTCGAAATAGGTATACTTGTAAATTCGAGAATAAATTCTAGAAAAAAATTTCGAATTGGTTTTCACCGACACGTCCCTAAGATGTTTGTGAATGTCTCTGTGGATGGAAAAATGTTTTCAAGGTGATTTACTATTTATTTCCGAATTTATTGTATGCTGCTGGGAATATTTGTGTTGAAAAACACAGATTCTGGATCGGCTAGATTGCTGAGGTTGGATGAGTTTTTGTTGGAAATAAATCCTAAAAAAATTCATGGAGCATTTTGTGAACATGTAATAACCTCTGTAATTTTCTCAGCATTTATTGAAATTGTTTCAATGATTATTTCGAGTAAAAGGCAGAGCTTGGTAGTTTTGAGAAAGTTGCTGGGGCTGTTTTGTTTGAAATGATTGGTTGTGTATTTCTGAATTCCAATGCCTTGAATCATTTTTAATGTGATTAAAAATGTGTTATATTGATCTGGTATGCATGCCAAAATGAGATTCTTGAAATTTGGTTTCCAATAATTTTTGGATGTCGAATAGGTCACTTTAGCGTCTCGTTAGATTATTCCGTTATCTTGGTTATTTTGGCCGTCGCAATTTTTGTGACAAGTGCCGGAGTAATCTTGATAATGTGTAGCCTACCTAGAGATACTTAGCATGATAATTTGATATTCTTAAAATTATGTGGAAATCTAGTGATTAATAGTGATTAATCGGTTTCAAGTTTTTCCTATATAGTTTGACTATATGGCATGCATGATTTGATGAAAATGTTTCATTAGCATATTAATATAAAGGTTTATATACTTGTTATATTGGTGTTGTGAATTGGGAATGCTTGGATTGAGAATTAGCCGACTAGATAGCAATTTTCCTTGTGTAAGGCGACTTGTTCAGTTGGATAAGGCGACTTACATGTGCAAGAGTCGTATAAGGCGACTTGTATATTGATACAAGGCGACTTGTACATGCGCAGCAGCATAAGTCGACTTGCATTGGATAAGTCGACTTATATCATGCCTTGGCGGGATGATGGATGATTTTCGGTATAAATTCAATGTGATTGATGCAATGCCCTAAATTACTCCATATAGTCATGGTGACTATAATCCCATAGCTTGGATGAGACCTGAATTGGAAATCCCTCCTCGTAATATGAAAACTAACGCCTTCCATTAATATGGTAAGAACCAGAGTTCTTCTAGGGTTGAGTTGTTGAGCTAACCTCAAGCTCACTCTATACGAATATGTTCGAACCATGAAAATAAGATTTTCGGATTAATGGGTCGGTTTTCCTAGAAGCGTTGATTTATTGAGCTAACCTCAAGGTCAACGTGGAATGAGGCGAAGTTGGGTAGTGTACATCGGATGTGCAGCGCATTAAGTGTTGATAACCCAATGTTTGTGCACACATCAACCGTTGATAGCGATCGATAGTTGTGTCTAAGATGTAAGCTGGTATATCGATACCTCACGAGACATAAGGTGGCTTGTTGAGCTAACCTCGAGGTCATTCTTAATGTCGGTTATCGATGATGCAATTGGTATGGCTGATACCTGTCGATTGACCTAAGAAGTGGAATACTTGGGCAAATGGAGATAGATTTGGCGGTGGAGCGAGCTCGGTTTATTTCCTTCGAACAAATGATGACAATCAAAGACTTATCAACATATGGAAATCGTGATTCAAACAAAGGCTATGAATCATGGCAAGAAGGAAAGGAGAAGCTAATCTACTAATTACTCGTGGAGTAGTTGGAAGGTTAACAAACACAAGTGCAGCATCTTTTAAGCTTTAGAAATACCGAAATATTGGAATTTCTAGCTTCAAATGGTGTAAAAGCACTTGCAGGAGAAGAATATTCTGCTGAGAAATTCAATGGTGAAACATGGAGAATTAAGCCTCCGAAAAGTTCAGCAAAAATACAAGCTGAAGTTCCAAAGAAAGTTCAAACATGGGAAAACAAAGATGGATCATCGATCTAAGATTTGCTCGATGTGAAAGCGAGCAGTCTGAAGAAACATCGAAGATGAAGATGATGCTGAAATTGAAAGAGCATTAGTCATAACTCACGAGTTGTGAAAGAAGAAAAGCGAAGAATTAATCGAATGCTCAGAGCATTTTATTGAAAGCCAAAGAGAAGAAGGAATAACTGGGATTATTTAGGAGAAGGTGTAATTACTTGGTTAAATACACCATTTACGAAGAAATAGATGACCCGAATGTCTGTGATGGTTGGGGAAAAGAGTTTGATGAAGATGAAGAAACTTTAACAAAGTTATCTTCAAAGAAAATGATCTGATTCGGAAGAAATTGAAGAAATCGAATCAATTGCAATCAAGAAATTGCAAAAGAAGCAGTGTTAATGGCTGAAATGGAATATCCAAAGTTGAGACTAGAAGAATTGGAAGATGCACCTCATGTACAAGATATACTTACGGTAAAAGCATCAACATCCTCACAGGTGGAATCGGTCTAAGAATCCAACAGATTCAAATATGGGACCCCTCAATATCCACCGGCGGAGAGCGACCTCGAGCAATCAACGTTCACGAAATTAGAGAAAATGGAAAATTTTCGAGGAAAGAGAATGGAAGTCTCCAATAATTGGGTATTACCTCCTGCACAATCTCAAACAGGTTCAATGTTAGTATTACCTGACGATATCTCCATGTATGAAGATGTCATAACAAGGTGGGAATCAAACAACAAAAATATGATTGACAGAATGAACTGGGTTGACAATCAGTCAAAAGTCATTTATATTGAAAATCTCCTTGGAGAAATGATGAAGAGAATGTTCCAACAATGGAGATTAGCATTCCCCCAAGAATATGAAATGCTTGTAGCAGCAGCTGATGATACACAAGTCGTATTTTCACAAATACGAAAAATGATCACTCTAGAAGAACCTTATCAAGGTTCAACAGAATTTCAAGAAAGATCTTATGCCGACCTGGAAAGAATGACGTGTAAAGAGGTAAGATTTCTACCACAATTTCTCAAAGATTATGAAGATATTGCCTCAAAAACAGGAAGAGCATATGCTAGCCCAGAATTGTCAGAAAAATTCTTCAGAAAACTTCCTGAATTATATGGGAAGAAAATAGAAGAAGAATTTAAAAGAAAGCATCCAGGAAATACGGTTGGGGTACTCCCAAGAGTACATTTCACATGGTTGTTTTTACAACAAATGTGTAAAGAAGCATCAATGCAAAGAGGTCTTAAAGATCTCAGTACATTGTGTAATAAAATACCTATTCCTGGGTATTACAAAGAAAATAAGAAATATGGTCTTAGAAAGGCTAAGACATATAAAGGAAAACCTCATGACACTCATATCAGGGTTTTCAAAAGAAAGAAACCTCCTATTCATAAATGTCGCTGTTATTCATGTGGAGAAGAAGGACATTATGCAAGAGACTGTAGAAGCAAACAAGGAAATTTAGCAAGAGTGGCAATGATTAATGAATTCTGACTCCACGAAGGCGGGATGTAGTCTCGGTAGATATGAATGAACACGATAGTGATGGTATACTATCAATATCGAAGGAAGGACCACGATCATTCCGTAGTCTTGCAAACAATAACAACCAGTCCGAAGAATTTGTCTTTGTCATCACGACTATGGCGAGATAAATCAAAGAAAATATTCTGGTTAGAAAATGTAGTTCTACCCGAAAATGGTGAATGTGAACATACGTGGTCACATAACTCAAAGATAGCAGATTACTTTATCGACATTGATAAATGTAATTATTGCAAAACAAAACTACTGAAATTGATGAGGATACATTGTCATATGTGCAACATGACGGTATGTCCTTTTACGCTTATGCTATATCTTGGAATCAAAGTCCAAAAGAGGTATTCAACATTTATACCTCAATTTTCCAATAGGGATAAAATGATCAATGAAATGAGCAACTACATTGATCAAATTCTCACAGAAAATGAGAAATTAATCTCGAAAATCGGAGGTTAGAAAAATAAGCGACTCCTTCTCGGTGGGAATTAGATCAGTTAAAAGAATTAAATGATGATCAAAACTCAAAAATGAGTTAAGAGCATCAAATCGTGTCTTACCATCGATGAGCGAAATCGGAGAAGCGTGGCGTGGTGGACCTTAAGAAGAAACAAAGAAGGAGAACAAGGGCATAATTTAGTAGTCAAAGTCGGTAAAAGCGTTGATTATGCCAAGTTTTTCACCAAAAGGCGAAGGGCTGCTTTGGATTTGACTTATTTAGTATTGAATGCATACTAATTAAGGCTTTCGATGAAAAAAAATAGCCACGGGACTCGAATGGAATTAACACAACAAGAATTCTATGGCGAATAGCGGGAAAATCATCACTAGCGGCAAAAGGTATTGATGTAGGCTGCGGGAGTAATAGATAATGACTACAGAGGTATGATTTATGTTGTGTTAGTCAATACAAATCATGATGACTATCTTGTGGATATTGGAGATCCTATTGCTCAAATAATATTTGAACAATATTGGATACCTCAAATTGATTAGTTGAGGAATTAGCGAAGCAGAAGAATGTCAAGTCCTCTTGACAAAAGAAATCAATAGTTCCTATAAAGGGAATTAAAAGAAAAGCAAGTCGACATTAAATACAATGCTAGACAAAAGAAAAGGAGCTATTTGCGAAAAATAAATAATCAATTATACAACTTCATGGTTAGCTTGAAGATACGGATGTCGAATTTCAACTCATACAATTTTGGATCTTTGGGCAACAAAGTGTTGTGTGAAAATAGAGGATGTTCAAAGGAAGCAAAAGAAAAGCAACCTATCGGTAGAAATTCTGGTATCAACTCCTTATACCAAGCAATGAAAGATTGAAAGATGGAGAAATGATAATTGAGGAAATGCTTACGAATACCACTCACATATTGCATACCCATGTTAAAACAAGATGGAATTGAGATGATTATTGGGTGCGATTTTATCTGAGCTCAAAAGGAGAATTCAAATAGAAGGAATACTTTGACCTTCATAAGAATGTGTCAAAAGTGACAACGAGAAAAAGAAATTAAGATAGCAAAGTTAGCTATCCGGAGCTTGAATTAGATTCAATGAATATTATGCCATCAAAAATATGGTATGCTCTGACATTGGAAAGAGTATCTCACAATACTCGAAAAGAAATACAAGAAAAATTGAAGGAATTAGAAGAGTTGGAGTACATTGGAAAGATCCTCAAAAACATTGGGCTAAGAATGGGATACTATGCAAGATAGATATTATAAATCACGATATTACTATCTGAGGATAAGCCACTTGAAACATGTTACTCACTCATGGCGAGAACAATTGAGAAAACATGTCGAGCATTATTGGATCTTGGGTCATAAGATCATCATCTTCAAGACCGAACAATGGCGATGATTGTATACTCGGGAACCCGGTAGATCGAAGCTGGTCAAAGCAAGCATGGAAAAGGGCATGGTGTTTGACTCTGAAAACTCAGCGAGAACACTCATAAGGATCAATACTCATTACGGTATCAATACTATTATCAAAAGAATTGGTAATAGTGAATCTATAACAAATTTGATTTAAAAAGTGGTTTTCATCAAATAGCTATGGATCTGAGTCTACCTTGGACGCCTTTATTGTACACGATGGTCTTTATGAATGGTTAGTCATGCCATTTGGGTTAAAGAATGCACAGCTATATTCCAAGAAAAATGGATCAATGCTTTCAAGGACATGAAGATTATATAGCGCCTACATTGATGATATCTTGATATTCTCTAATACGATATATGATCACAGAAACATCTCTGAATATTTTGTGATATCGTAAAAGAAATGGTCTAGTACTATCAAAAGAAAAAATGGTTGTGGGTGTATCAGAAATAGAATTTCTTGGAGCTATTATTGGAAGCAGAAAAATCGATTACGACCTCGTATAATCAAGAAATTATCGAAATTTCACGAGGAAAAGTTGAAAGAAAAGAAAGGGTTCTGATCGTGGCTTGGAATTACGAATTACATGAAGCTATATTCTAAATTAGGAATACTAGTTGTTACTATATAACAAGACCAGCCCAAATGCTAATAAGCGCATGAGTCGATGGATTGGGAATTGGTCGAAGAAATTAAGAAAATTGTCAACAATCTTCCGAAATGGAATTACCACCACCAAATTCGTACATTATCATTGAAGCCGATGGATGTATGGAAGGATGGGGAGGAATAGCCAAATGGAAGAAAACTAAAGGAAGTTCAGCTGCGGAAGAACATGTTTTGCATATGCGGTGACAAGTTTGATCTGATAAAGTCAACAATCGATCTTGAAATAGCTGCGTACATAAATTCCTTGAACTCCTTTAAGATCCATTACTTGGATCGAAAAGAAATCACTAGCTTGCTTGATTGTCAAGCAATAATCAGTTTTATAACAAGCAATGCAAAATAAACCATCTAGGGTTAGGTGGATTAACTGTTGATTTTCTTACGATGCAGTGTCAAAGTTATCATTGAACATATTGTGGGAAGAAAATAAACTTGCGGATCGAGTTATCGAATTGTTTTCAAATTAACAACTATCGATGGACGGATCAAGAAGATCGGAAAAAGAAATCAACGACCTCCTCGGTCGTAATGAGTCCCTCTCGGAAGAATTTAAATCATACTCAAACACGGATCTTGATGAATCTACCAAACCTTTGGAAGAAATAAAATTTTCGGAAAGAAAAAGGAGAAAGTTCAAGACACTGCTGGAAACCTACGGAAATGTTCCAATAGAAAAGCGATTGAAAGGCAATCGCCCGACAAAAGCAGTCCTCCCGGTAGAATATGAGGAAGAAGAAAATTTTGCGGGTTTAGTGCGCACGATTACCCGTCTCGGATCAAAAGATCCAAAAGCATTTAGATCCTTTGGAAAACTTACCTCGGATGAAAATCGAAATGTTTACTTGATGCCTTATGGAAAGCTAATAACGGTGGTCAAAAGCATAAAGCATGTTGTGCTACGATACTACTTGATGAATAATGGAACCTCCATTAGGTAAATTTCTCTTACTATTCTACGGTTAATGGTCTGACGAGGGGAATATATTGCTATTATTCCTCATTAATGAAGAAAGGCGATAAAATAGCTAGACCTCGGTTTAAAAGTTTTATGCCTTTAAAGATGCCTTGGACTACATTCTACAACACATTGATTGGGAATTCGGGGATACTTTGTTCATCGAAAAGAACCGAAATGGACCTCTAACGAAGTCTATGAACAAGAAATTCAACAATTGCAACAGAAATGGAAAAGATGGGCGACAATTCAACGAATGAAAAAAACGACAAGACAAAGAAGATCTTTTTGGACGGTCGAAAGAAAAGATAAAGGAATTGCGGGCGCATACCAAACTTCTGACATAGAAGATGAACGGAAAAAGGAATCCTAGGTACCAAAAATCAATGGAAGGCTCAAGATCAACGGGCAACAAACCGTGGAAGACCATCGCACCAACCACGTATCAATCGATCATGGCCGGTAACGAGATAAAGGTATCAAAAGAAAAAGTTGAGTTAAATCAACAAAAAACAAACATAAAATAGTGGAAACAACATATTCCATAACCTTTAGTTTCTCTGAACATGTGCTTTGTATCTTTTCAACTTTGGCTTGGATTTT